>OY757916.1:47381849-47487349 GCA_963585895.1 Sepioteuthis lessoniana | reverse complement strand
CATTTCTTTTTACACACTTCATTTACTCAGCCATGCTATTTGAGATTGTCTATCTTCTATTGAGTTTCTAATCTTAAATGTATTCTGTTTGTTCTTTGAGTTATGCTTTAGTTAGTTCACTTCGTGCCTTCATAAATTTCTAAGCATTGGCTTAAGTTGGGTTCTTTTTATTACATAGGGGTGCAGTTTTCACACTGTCACATTTTTTCTTAACTGCTAATGTCTCCCAAGGAACTCTATGCTTTACTCTTAGCTTGATTGGTATGTATTCTGCTGCCACTTCCATGTGAATACTGACTAAGTTCTCATATTCGTCATTCAGAGAAAAGTGTTTTCAATATTTTTTGAAGTGCATCAAATTTGTTTCTTAGTGTTATTGTATATTTATCACTAATATCTCTGTTGTTAAGAAGGGATCAGTCATAGTGTGTGAGTTTGATTGTTTGTTGTTTGGTTGGTTAGTTGGTTGGTTGTTTCGTTTATCAACCCTTTTCAGGTCATTTAACGAGGAATTAAATTTCAAACAATTCAGTTTAGTATAAGTATAGTTTTTATTTACAAACAGTTAAATGTCAAAACAGTTCTATTTCAAACAATTCAGTTCAGCATAAGTACATAGTTTCCATGTTAAAACAGTCCAATTTCAGCAAATCAGAGTTAAGTTCTATTTGACCCATAGATAGGGCCTTATCAGGTGCTACCACTCTGGGCCAGAGTGGACCTGGCAGCTATGGCAATGAAGGGGTACTCCACATTACTGGAATCTTACCATCAAATTGTTTAGAGTCATATTCAGGATATTTGTTGAGGGGTGTTTTACCCATCTGCAGAGAAGCAATTGGTGTATTCTACAGCCCCAACTGACTGGGCAATTGATTGATTGTGTTGCATTCCTGTGAAGGCTTAACTGTATCTTTGCCATGACAATGAGGTCGTTGAAAGACACACCTACAAAAGAGGAGTATGCCTCACAATTCAAAATGCCATTAATCCATTTCTTATTCATAAAGATGTAGTCTATCTGTGCTTTATCTTTATTTGCATAAGTGTAGGTCCATAGTTTCCACCTTCTTTTCTGAAATTTAGTATTAAGGCATTTTAGTCCATTTTCTAGTGAGAAATCCATTAGGTGCTTCCCATTTCTGTTTGACAAGCTGTGTAAGCTGAATTTGTTTTTATTTTTACCTATTTGATTGTTCATGTCCCCTCTGATGATTAGAATATTGTGTTTAGGGATATTATGAAAAAGTAAGGATAGCTCCTTATAGAAGGTGTCAAGGCCTTTTCATCACTAGCATTGGTAGGACTGTAGCATCAGATAATTGTTGTGCAGGGGTTTTCATTAAACATAGCTACCATCATTGTTAGTGGTATTTTCTTAATGCTGTTTAGTGATTTTAGGGTGCGTGGATCAAGAAGCATTCCTACCCACCTGTGATGGCATTGACAGAGTCTCTCCATGCAGATGCTGAGACAAATGTCCATCCACTGCCACTATCATGATATTTTCTTCCTACTTCACTATGATGATATGTGTTCTTGTATGCATATATTTCTATGTTATGCTCTACCACAGATGCTGTCAGCTCCAGTGGTTGGCCTATTCTACTAAAAGTTCTAAAGTTAAATGTCACTATATGTATTGTGCTTTTACATTTAAATAAGTTTTGTGTGTGTTGGACTTCTGTTGCTGATTTTTCAAACACTTGGGCCAGAGCTCCAAACTTAGCTGAATGCGTCCCTTTTTTACCTGCATGAAGACCGGTACAGTTTAGACATGGTTTGAGTGAGAACATGGTAATCTTTCAATGGCTGTATTTTTAACTCATCAATAGATGCCACTCTTAACGATGAGTAGCAGTTGTTTCCTGACTGAACTATTAAATCCTGGCTATTGACTTGCGGAGTTCATCCACCCAGCATCAGGTGAAGTGCACCGTTGACCTGTCACAGGGTTCATCCACTGTATTTCACAACACAGATGAGCAGGTGTTTGACAACAAGTTAGAACCTATCTACAATAGCTCTGTATGAAAATAGGATGTAATCTAGAGGACCTACTGAATGCTATGTACGATAGAGATAAATAGCCAGAGAGAGTCAGGGAAATCAGTTCTAGAAGTACGACATGATGATGATGACAAATCAGATGCACCACCTCGGATAAAAATAGAAAATGATACAATTTCATGAATTTTCACAAAATTCCATTATTATTCCAAATCTTAAACCTCTCTCTTTTTTAACTCAAAAGATTCAAGTGCAGCATCCTCCATACTCAGTTCAGTCCTTTGACTTTTGCCCTTAATGGATGGGGAAACTTGAGGGCAGAAGAAATTGAAGTCCGCTTCCATGCCTGTCTGTTTGCAGCCTGTAATAAAATATTGTTTAGTTTCCTCCTTTTCTATGGGTTTGTGACAGCTTGACAATGCCCATCTCCTTTTTGAACTTATGACCAACAACCAATAGATTATAGTGTTGATCAATGTTAAGGTTGAACCTTTGTTCCTTAAAAAAATTTAAAAAAGATACTACTTTTCTTTGATTCCCAGATTCAGTCCATCACATACACACAAAAACAAAACACACTATCTGCCATTATTTCTCTAAATAAAACCAACCTATTTTCAAAAGCATTTAATTCAAACTAGGTATGCGATATTTTTGTAGTTTGCGGCATCTTTATAGTTGCTTTTTTTCCTTTTCGAATTATTGCCATTTACATTTCCAGTCGGAAGTTCTTTTCAATATCAGATCAGTAAGAGAGTGATTGAAATGGAGAAGATTCCATTGGTTAATGCTTCCTTGAGGAGATTCCTAGCCAACTGTGAAAGATAACCATAAGTCTTCTGTGTTATTAAGACAAAAAAGAAATTTTTAGTTCAAGTGAATGTTACAAGGGACTCATTAGCCAAAGTGTTGATGTACATACTGAATTGGGAAAGACAGCTGAAATGGTCCTCTCTTTCTTAAAGCATTATTAACTCTTTGCTTCTGTATTAATTAGACTTAGTATGGCACAAGGAGTTACAGGGAGCACTCATAATAAGCAATTTTTTAGCAGTGAAAATGAGGAAAAATGATTATCAGTTATCAGTAAACATTACCATATAATAGAGCTATAAATGCATTGTATTGAATTTACAAGAGAAATGCATTGAAAATGGGAAAAAAAAGTATTGTAACTGGTCAGGAATTAATTCAAGTATCATTGATAGCTCTGAGCTATTAAATGTATAATGTAAATGTATTAGTAACAAATTTTTTTATAGAAATACATTGAAAATCAGGAATAAAGAGATTGTCAGTGGTCAGGAATTCAAACATTTCTGATAGAATATGTTTAATGTAAATACATTGGTCATGAGTTTTTTAACTGAAATACATTGAAAATCTGGAGATAGGGATATGTTTAAAAATGTAGAATAGATGTTTGTCTCTCCTCACTTGGTTACCCCATTTATCATAAATAATTATTTCACCCATGATTTAACATAAAGAATAGTTTGTTCCTCATCAGGAAATGGAGTTTTTCATGTCTCTAACAATAAACAATAATCAACTAATAACCATGTTGCTGCAAAACAAGACTAATTAAACAGAATTTTCAATCTTCAAAAGAAAAAATACAAATTGTCATACAGAAATAATCTTTCACATTTAATTAAGCATTAATTATTAGATTTATAGGTAGATTTTTTTTAAAAATCTTATTGTGTAGTTAGGACTAACAAACCAAGTGGTACTGTACAAATCTTAATTCCGTACAATGCAAGGTCATGCTTCCTAGGTCATGCTGCACTATTCATCTAAGTGGAGAGTGACTTGCCTACCTTGAAAATTATCATCCTTAATCTTGGCTTTCATCTGGGCTCAATATGTACAAAGTTTTGTCTGCTTTGAAAATCATCCTAGCTATGTTATCATTGAGATCTTTCTTTTTACTTATAATCTTAATATTCAATTTTTGTAAAAATTTAATTTGTTCAAATCTCGCAAAATCAAGGGAATTTATATACTTTAAAAGCACTTATCAAAATAACTACACTCTCAGTATTACTTGAGTCTATAGAGAGGCAAGAAGGCATGATTGATCTTGAAGCTGCATTAAAAAAAATTAGTCATTTGGAATTGAAAAGAAATAGGAAAAAGAAACAAAAAGAGTATAAGAATTATTCACCTTTTGTAGAATACATCATGTCATTACAAAGCTTGTGAAAGGGCAGTGGGTATGGGAGGGATGTGATGAGAACATGAAGTGTTATTGGAATGTAATAATTCTATTATTACCTGCTGAGAAATAGGAGAAGATAAAAATCAAAGCAATTATGGTAGAAAAGAGAGGATGAGAAGGAAAGGAAAGAGTTTAAAAGTAAGAACAAATGAAAAAAATTGTGTCTATGCAAAACAAAAAAAGAAAAAGAAAGGAAAGAAACAAGAAATGAAAATTTTGTATGAGAAAGAAAAAATAGTTTGACAAAAGAAAAATAAATGAAGAAAAAGCAGAAAAATACTGTCTACGAATTGATTTCAATGTTCAATTTTAAGAAATGACAGGAACCTAATTAAAATTGAGCCTAAATTCAAAAAGTTTATGAAAGTGATCTTTAAGATGTAAATTTTTTTTAGTGTAAAACTATACTAAAAATGCCAAATTGAATTAAATTTTAAGTTGTTTGATTAAAAAAATGGTTTATGATTGATACTGTCATTGATCAAATAAATTTTTATTTATATGAATCAAGGAGTGAACAAATATAATGAACAAGGGATCAAAAGAATTTCCTCACATTTTATATCAGCAAAACCAATAATCTAGGAATAAGCTTTAAAAGGCTACAGACAAACCGGGTTACTTTTTTTATATAATCCTTGTGTAATGGATTTTTCAGATTTGAAATATTACATGCTGGCCTGAGTAATTTGAAAAAAAATGAACAAAGTTTTTAGATTTTTTTCTTATTCAACATAAGAGCAGTTTTAAGATGAGTACAATTCTTGATTTAAAGGAAAAAAGGGTTAAAAACAAAACAAAAAGAAGAACAAAAGATTGAAAAGTTGGAAAGAGAAGAAATCAAAAAGAAAATTATTAAAATAAAATAAAATATTGAATAATTATCTGAAAGCAGACAGGTGTATCTAATATAAAGAAGAGTGACAATTTTTCATTAAAAATTTTGAAATTATAAGCAAAATTCTTTTACTTTTACACTTCTCATTTTAAAAATTTTCAAATTGTGTTCATTTTCATTTAAACTCTGCTCAAGTAAGAAAATGTTGATGAATTGCTTTGATTACTGTATTGAACAATGTGGAAACAAATGAGTTTCCACCTATACAATTCAATCACAATATCTATCTATCTATCTATCTATCCTATTCTGTTTGTATCAATTGACCTTCATTTTTTTCCTTTTTTGCCTCTCTTCTTTTCTTCCCTTCTTTCTTTGTTCCCTCCTTACCATTCTTCTCTCTATTCCTTCTTCCCTTTCTTCCTATTTTTGCCTTAAAGAGAACTCATTAATTAATCAAACTCAGAGACATTTTACAATAAACTATATAAAAAAAGTAAGAATGATAAAAAGAATAAGAATTAGTAGGAGCATTTATCTAAATTTGTCATTGAATAGAAATATTTCATGACATTGATGCTAAGAAAGATATTTTTCCTCCCCTTCAAAGTACATTTGAACCCATAATAAAATCAGTTTTTAAAATACATAAATATACAAGATAACATGAATAACATAAATATGCAAAATGATTCATCATCTAATCATCCCCCTCCAGTACTCAGTCAATACTTACATCATCAGGATTTAAAAATTTTACAAGCATGTAAATGGGTTTTCCAAAAGTCCAAAAGGGAAAGTTCTTTAATATGTGATTACTTTCTTATCAAGCTGATCAAATGCAGGATAAACAATGTATCTCTTTTATTATCTAATGTTGTAAGGAGACAACATTATCATCATATATATCAGATACTGGTATATCAGAAAATGAAGGTGTTGTCAGATAGTCTTTTCTAGCCTATAAGATGCATCTTATACTATAAATTTGTGTTACATAAATCTGTGTGTATTGTAATCTTCTATCAACTCAAACAAAACACTAAATGTTTGATACATAAATAGATGGTTTGGTTGGTTTATTGGGTTTTATGGCATATCAACCTTTGTAGATTATTTAACGCCAAATCCATTTTTATGTAAATTATCTGTTCTATTTAAAACAATTCAGTTTAGCATAAGTACACAGTTTAATTGTCAAAAGTATTTCCATTTCAAACTATTCAAGCAGTTATATGTAACAATTCAGTTAAGTGTAAATACAGTTTTAATGTCGAAAAACAGTTCTATTTCAAATAATTCAATTAAGCATAAGCACGCAGTTTAAACGTAAGTACGGTTTAATTGTCAAAAGCATTTCTATTTCAAGCCATTCAGTTTACTCAAACAATTCATCTTAGCATAAGTACACTGTTAGTTCTATTTAACCTATAGATAGGGCCCTATCAGGTGCTACCACTCCGGGCCAGAGTGGACCTGGGAGCAATGGCAATGAAGGGGTACTCCACATTCCCCAAATCTCCAGCACTGCTGGAACCTCACAATCAGATTGTTTAGTGTCATACCCAGGACACTTGTTGGGGGGGGGGTCTTACCCCTCTGCAGAGGTGCAGTCAGTGTATTCTACAGCCCCAGCCGACTGGGCAAATACATAAATAGACTTCTATATTATTTATCAACTTTTCAACACATTTACTAGTAAATAGATAAACAATATTTATCAGAGAAATAGTGATATGTAATTTGCATAGGGATTTTTAAAAACATTTTTAATAAATAATTCAGCAGATTTATTCATTTTTCATTCTTTATTTTATCTTTATATATAAAAGCTATTTTTGGTGGATATCTTTCATAATACAATCATGGTAATGTATGTTAAAAAGAAATAATCGTAAATTTTTAAGTTTGCCTGGTAATTTGTTTATTTAGCCATAACTTACTAACAAGACAAAACTCATAGTGCTTACATTTATCATAAGATTATTGGAGCAAAAGGGAAAATTCAATTTTGGGATATTCCTTGTATATATTTTCATAAGATTCTTTTTGTTTTCATTTTAAAAATATCAATCTATGCACAGGGTAGGAAATTTAAGTAAATAACCCACAAAGGTGGATTTTTGATTTACTATTAAACAAAGAAACTAAAACCAAAATTCAAGAAAAGTTAGCATAGTGACAACAAGAAATACAGAAAACATGTTTTGCAGAAAATATTGTGTATACAGAAATATTGTAGAACTAAAAGAACTTTTATAAAAACTTAATTTTCTTTGTTTCCCTGGATGGGTATTCAGCTAGATACTTTGATGCAAATAAAATTGTATTTTATTTGCATCAAAGTATCTAGCTGAATAGTAATTGAAATGACAGAAAGATATGCTAAAGTTGATTGGTAACACTGCATAAGCAAATGAGAATGCATGGAACCACATCAACTGATTGGTCTGGAGAAAAAAAAAGACTGCAAAAAATATGGCTACATGGATTTGGTTAAAAACTAAAGATGATGCAGACCACAGTAAGTTCAATCTAAACTGGATCCTACACACCTGGCCTTGTACCAAACATACCTCATTGGGAATCAGTGGTTAGAGAAGTAAATACTGTACACAGAAATACAGAATCATCTGAAATAATCTAATATTGTTGAAATTCAAATGAATTTCAATCTAGAGGAAAGCAGAAAGCAGATGTTTAAATTTTTCTACAAATATTTATTTCATTTTTTAAAAATCTAAATGTTGTCAATTATCTGGCAGAAACTAACTAGGAAATTATTGATAATGGATTTCATATCCATTGGAGCTTTAGCAGTTGGCGAGATGTGCAAGTATTCATTTCATATAATCTATTATTACCATAGTAACTAACAACCCACCTTCATCCTTGGAACGGTCATGGAAATTTGATGCATACAAATTTGCAGTTTAACAATAATTAGATTTCAGGCAATTAAAAAACAATTAAAGTAACTGATAGTTACATTTCCATTACTACTGTATGTATTTCAGAGTGAATATAGAAGACTAGCAAAGTAATTACGAGGAGAAGCTGGTGTGATAAAAATTAATTCATTAACTTGCTGACCTGTGTAGTATGTATTGACCTAACCCCACAATTATGACAATTCTTAAGTGGAGTACAGCTCATTTAAATTCAGAATTTTCCTTCTCCTAAACTGGTTGCTAACTGATCCAGTCCACCCAACTTTTTACTTTCAACTGGAGAAGAGATGGATTCATGCTTTTCTTAAGGGCATTTGCATGAAGAGAAATACAAAGAGCCTTGTTTAGGATTTGAAATCTGGTCAGTAATTCCATTACTTATGATCATAGTCATTTTGCTAAAACTTGGGTATGATGGGTATATATGATGAAGTTAAGCAGGTAGTTACAGTGATATTGATATACAGAATATTTCATCTTATAATTATGCTATGAATTTAAAGGTGGACAAATTTTCAGTAACTGCAGCAGTTTCACTGGAGATTTCTTCAACATTTTTTCAAAACTGAGATCAATATCGAAAAAAAAAAAACTCAGGTTTAATTTTTGTCTTTAATCATTTGATGAAATATGATATAATAACCTAACTAGTTTCTTCAATATCATTATTTATCAATTATTATCAGCATAAACACTCTAAAGTTTGTTGTACATATTTGTCCAATCAAGACCTCTACTTCATTCTGTCTTTTGTCAATCTTTCCACTGTTAGTAGAAGTAGTTTTGTATCTTTACTTTCTTGGTCACATCATCACTTTGGTAATTGCCTTCTGAGTCTTGCATTGGTTAAATTATTCTTGTATGAATGGTTGACATAACCAGCATAGTCTCAGGAACAAACCTCAGGAACAAACCACTTCAGTCTTTTCTTCTAGATAATGTTGGTGATTTTATTTGGTATTCCAAGGTCAGTCCTCATAATATCCACTTTGATGATTCGTGCAAGAAACTCCCACTATAGTCCCAAGGCAATTGTTCTCAAATATACTAACTTTCTTGCCTTCTTCCTTCAAACTCCAAGCTTCTACAGTATATACTATTAGTGAAGCTTGATTGCCTTTCAAAGATCTTTTCATTTTTATACTTTTTTCTTTAAGTCTTTCAAAGGCAGTAGAAGCTAAAACCATCCTCTTTCATACATCAAATAAGCTTCCAGAGACAACTGATATCCAAAATATAACCTTTTCAACTATAGTATCATTCAAATTGATGTTATTGTTTTCACCAAAGATTATCTTGCCCAGTTGGCTGGGGCTGTAGAATACACCGACTGCATTTCTGCAGAGATGTAAGACTCCCCAATGAGTGTTCTAGATATAACACTAAACAATCTGATGGCGAGGTTCCAGTAATGCTGGAGCTTCAGGGAATGCAAAGTACCCCGTCATTGCCATTGCTCCCAGGTTCACTCTGGCCTGGAGTGGTAGCACCTGATAGGGTCCTATGAGTCAAATAGAACTAAACTATGTACTTATGCTAAACTGAATTGTTTGAAATGGAACTGTTTTTGTATGTTAAACTGAATTGCTTGAAATAGAAGTGTTTTGGATGCCAAACTGTATTATTTGAAATAGAACTGCTTTTGACATTGTAACTGTACTTACACTAGACTGAATTGTTTGAAATTGACATTTAACGGTGTGTAAACAAAAACTATACATATACTAAACTGAATTGTTTTAATTAGAACTGTTCTACTAAACTGAACAGATTGAAATAGAAATGTTTTTGACAATTAAACTGAAACTAAACTGAATTGCTTGAAATAGAGCAGTTTATTTGTATGAAAATGGATTTGGCATTAAATAACCTATTAAGGTTGATATGTCATAAAACCCAAACAAACAAACCAAAGATTATCTTGCATTTTAAGCATTTATTTTCATATCTCATTTCAGGCATTACTTTTCCAGTTCCTAGGTTTTAGCTTCCCACATATAGAAGAGATCAAAGTAGTGTTATCAGCAGAGTGTATATTGGTTGTGTCCTTGGTGTGCTCTAATAAGACAGTATATCAACTGGCTCATTCTCCAGGGTTCATCAGGAGTTAGAACACTTATCCAATGATTCACTCTCAATACTTATCTTTCTTTACTAGTAGGATTAATTGAGAGATTTCTTTTTTTTACAAATCAAATAATATAAATCCCTACTTGAAGATGGCTAAATTGGGTAATTCACGTACAGACAAGTCTTTCCAACTCAGAAAAAGTTGTCTTCAGAATTCTTTAAAACTATAAAATCTAGATGAAATATATGCCTAGAGAAAGTATCTGATGGGCTAAAAAATAAAAAGGAAAGCAACAGTCAGGAAAATACATAGAATAATAAAAATAGTCTATTTTTGGATCCTATATACTTCAATAACAGGTTGAAGAATATATGATCCAAACTAAACTGAGCTAAAACCTACAATTATAAAGACAAAAGCTTGAAATCAAATACTTCAGGAGACAAAAAAGTTATTTTAAAAAAAAATCAGCCATTAATCTATTTTGGAAAGATTAAATCAATTTTACTTGCAAAGAAACATAAAATAAACAAGATGTAAATTACAAGTGAGGAAAACTAGACAATGTACTGTTTAAAAAGAACTGTGCAAAAAGCAACAAAAAATATAGTAATATGAATATATTATTAAATGATGATAATCAATAAAATTAACTTTGTTTTGTATCACCTGATATCCACTCTGAGTAAGGATTTTAAGAAAACAATATCAACCAATTCTCAATCATTTAAGATCTTTGCAATAAGTGAATCCTCCAGATTAACTTGGCTATGTTTTTGGCAAGATTTGCTTGGAAGTATCCAATAAAAATAAACCATTCGAGAATTTCTTTTGGCACATTTGGGTTTTGCTTCCATTATGCATCACTTTCTTCTTTTCAAAGAATGCAGCATCAGATCAGTGTAAAGCAAACAATCCTTTCCCAAGCCCTTGATCTTCCCATGAACCTGATTAAGCTGGAGAATGCATCAAAGTGGCATTTCCATGCATGTTTGAAACTTTTGTAATATCAACCAAAGTTTATTTTCTCTTCAGTTCCTTCAAAGTTAAATTCTTAAAGAAAAGACCAATGCATCAGAAGATCCTTATTGCCAAAAGTTGAAAGATGCCTTTAGCCTTATTATTGCAGCTTTTAAATGCACAAAACAGGAGTTGATGATATCTTTCTGACTTTCTAATCAGCTAGACAGAGACATAAAATATAATAGTGACATTCTATTAAAGAAATACATTTTTAAAAAAAACTCATATAGAATAAGAAAATTTCCAGTCCATTTTGCAACTGAATGATAATTTTGTGGGGTCTGCATTTGTACTAAATGTTATTGTTTAATCATCCAAATTCTTGATATAACAGAAAACTATGAAATGCTAATAAGAATCCTTCACTTCTCCCTAAAGAAAAATATCAATATCATCATCAACCACTGTTACAATGGGTTTATTTTAGGAGTCATCTCTAAATGACATTCCCTAAACTTAGCTAAGTTTGACACAATTGTAATGACACAAATTAAATACAAGGCCCTATGACTGAGATTGACCTCAGTGTCAGACACTTATGGCACTGGCGATTGATAGCTGAGAGATCAAAGGCTTTTAGCTAGTGTGTGAACTGAAGGAAAAAGGGAAAGCTAATAAGTTGGAATCATCGATGGATACTGACTGATTAACTGAAGGAAATAAAAATAAAAAGAAAAAGGTTTTTTAGTTGATTGTTTTTTTTAAAGAATGATAGAAATAGATTTGTTTTGATGGTTGTATGTTTAGAAGCCCTTTGAGAAGGTTCAGCAGAAAGGAAGAAGATGCAAAGAGTTTTTGCCTCTATGAATTTATTAAATGATGTTGAAAATCTGCAGATAAGGCTGGCCTGATTAAACTTTCAAATTATAAATATTGAAACAAAACTATTAATGTATGTTTGTCAACTTCTTTTGTTTTTTGACATTAATGACAATTGATAGCTTTTGAGTCCTGTCTAGAAGCAACCACCAGCAAGACTCTATATGATGTTACTCAATGACACATATATGAATCACCAAATTGAAATCCAATCCTTACAGTAGAGCTGATATAAATAAGTTCTTGCTGGTTGGCAAAACTGGCATGTCTATGTGTTGGAGTTCATAGAAGAACATCACTTATGAGTTTGTCCTTGCTTCTTCAGCAGAGTCCCACTTGATTTTTCATCTTATTTTGATGGTTTTTGATATGTGAGGTAAGTGGCCATACTGCTGCTGTTTTGTGAGATGTTGCTTCCAGAATTTGTTCAAAATAGCATGTAGCATTCGTATATAATTCCCACCTAGCTTTTTTTCTCCATGTGTTTTGTTAGCATGCTTGGGGATCATCCATACAGTAGTACTGACATTTTACTATTTTATTTTATCAGAGAGATCAGATTTTCATATAACCTGTTGATAGCAATCCACATCTTTGCTTGGTGTATATTGACATTACTTTCAGTTGATGAGATATTGCAGCTAAGATATGTGAACTTGTAAACTAATTTTAGAAGACTGCCATTTAGAATGGAGATGGCCCTTTCTCATTTAAAACATTAACTCTGTTTTATTTGTATTCACTTAGAGGCCAATGCCTCCTGCTACTTGCTCTAAGTTATCTAGTAGGGATTCGGCTTGGGCAGGTGTATTTGCAAGAAGTACTTGACTATCTGCATAGTCAGTGTCTGTTGTAGTTTCTGCAGAATATCATCTGCTTCTTGTTTTTTTTTAGCATAAAACCATTTTCTTTTATGTATGTAGTCTAGGCTGATTATAAACATAAATGGTGCTAATATATGTTTGTTATGGATGTGAATTCTTCCTTTCCTTCTTTCTTATGTTGGCAATAAATTTTATGTTAGGATAGTTGTTTGAATAAAATCTACTTTGTAAAAGAAGGAGGCGAATATTCGCTGGGTCACACCACAAACAGTACATTTTAGGGGACAGTATAAGTGACAGTATAAGTATGTTGTTAAAAAGAGATAAAAAAGACACAGTTGTAAAGAATAAAAAAAGAAGAGTTTAAGACTCAAGTAACCCCTTTTTCTGTTATATATTGCTGTAACTCTGTAGATTCTTATTTCTGTCCTTTTTCTGTAGCAATTATTATTAGTTTTTTGGTACCTGTGTATACTTTATTCCTTGATTTTTTTTCTTTTTTCAAATTTCTACTACTAACAGCTTTTGGACTGATGGAAGTTAATCACTAATTAAATAAAAACAGGTTTCTTTCTTCTCTGTTATTATGCTTTATTCATCTGGTTTTTATGTTATTGTTGTTCATTATTGTTCTTAATTTTGCTTGTCTGGCTTTAAGTTACAAAATTTGGCCATTGCTATAGACAGTGCTCAACTTACAATTTAGCAAGCTTTGAAAGATAATTTAATAGCAGGAACACATTCATAACAGTATATATATATATATATATATATATATATATATATATATATATATATATATATATATATATACCCAACCCCTATGTATGAACAGGATGTGACACATGGTCTATTCTTTAAGCAGAGTTAAACAGATTTGAATTCAGAGTTTTCCTTCTCCTAGACTGGTTGCCATACCATGGATAAAGAGCTCAGTCTGCCCAACAATTTACCCATAGCTGGAAGGAGAATAATTGGATTCATAGCTTTTCTAAAGGCATTAGTACAATATGAAATGTAAATAACTTTGTCCAGGATTTAAACTTGGGTCACCATATCCATTACAATGTATGTTTTCTGTTTGAGTTGCAAAGTCTTAACTCTTAAGTTGACACTAATATAGGTAAAGAGACTGTGTGACTATATCCTTGCCTTTTATAGAAGCTTAATTTCAGTTAATTACTTATGCCTAAAACTCAATTCTAAATTGTTTCCTGTCTTTCCTGTAAAAATCAAGTTTGAATTCATTAAGTTCACATAAATTCAATTGACATAAAGAGTTTTTGCTTTCTTTATATGGGATGTCAAGTCTGACATCAGCTCACTTAAACTTTCTTTGCTTTCTTTCTTCTTCCTTTTCCATCAGTACAGTGTAATTATTATTCGACTGTATTGATGGAAAAGGAAGAAAAAAAAGCAAAGAATATTTAAGCTAAAATGATAGTTTAAATGACAGCTGATAGAATAATTACACTATAATTATTACATCAGCTACCATTTTAACTTCTCTTTACCTTTTGTTGTCATATGATATCTAAATTACAACATTAATTCAATCTACATGCTATGCAGAAAAGAATATGAGGTAAACCTCAAACTAATTTTCACATATTTTCTCATATACATGAAATTCTTCAGATTATAATTTCTCAATTTTTTTTCCTTGAATTATAATCTTTGCATCAATTTTTCCATTAATAATTCTATAGTCTATCTCCTCTATTCAAATTATCTATCTACTCTATGTTGCTCTAATATATTACCTATGATCCTGTCGGAAGTATAACAGCTCATGCTTACATTTCCCTTACTCTATATAGCCCAATTGGCAGGGCCTAGAATACAGCAACTGCATCCCCTGTAGAAGGGTAAACCCCCTTCCACACCAAAGGATTTTTCTGAATATGGTACTAAACTGCACCCCATGGAAAGCCTCCTGTTCTGGAGCTCTAGAGAGTGTGGTGTCAGCTGCTCATTTCCATTACTCCTCGATCCACTCTAATCCAGAGTTGTAAGACTGGTTAAGATCTCATCAATGAATGAAATATATCTGTTTGAAAATCATTAGTATGAAATAGGGATATTTGAAACCATATAATTTTGTGCAAATAAATGACTATTCTTTAATTGGAACCATGTAATTGTTTATAAATTATCTGTATTAAGAATAGCTGAAGCTATAGTTGTTTGCAAATGATTATTATCATGACTTGAAATCATCAAACTGTTATGAAAAATAAGCTGACTTTTGCATAAATTAACTCAACAAATGTCAATACCAACCAACCAACCAACCAAACAAACAAACAAACAAACAAACAAACAACTAATCAACCAATTATTCCATTGTTATATGGAATAGGCAATTATTCCATTGTTATATAGAATAGGTAGCACATATTCAGGCTAGAATTATAAAGTTTAATTACTTTGAATAGAAAGTAAAAGATTTCCAGTTTAAATTTGTCATTTAATGTAATAAATTCTATATAAAATTCCGTAAGTAGGTATTTTTTTCTCTTAGACCCTCATAATTTCCTGTACCTTTCAATATATCCTAATATGCATTATGATGTCTATTCTAAGTCTGATGGATGTTGGGCCAAACCACATTCATCTGGAGTTTCCTATTTCTTAAAGTAATATTTTACCACTGATACTTGAAAAGTCACAGTCTTTCACTTTGACTGTCTCTGTTCTTAATTTAATGAAAATCATTTACTACACAATATATTTCAGTACATTTTTACAACCATTTGCATTACCTTATTGTACAGAATAATACTGTGACAAGAAAAGAGACAGGCATTCAAGTTATTATAAAATATTCTAATAAACCAATTTAATTTAATAACAACAGCAAATTAAATATGGACAATTACTTTAAGGAATTCAAAACAAATAGAGTTTTAAATTACTTTTAGAATACCATTTTTCCTACAGGTAATTGAACTTTCATTGGACAATGCCTGTACCATTTGGTTGAACTAACATAGGTCCTATCATTGATATTATTAAAAAAAAAGTTTTAAATTAAAAAAAGATAAACCCTAAAAGTAATATGATTAACATCACCAAAATGTCTATGTCAGAACATTTACAATAGAAAAACTACTCAAACTAAAAAATAGCTGTACCAGTATAAGCACCTTAACAAAAGACAGGACTGTATCAGTACATTAACAAGAGAAAGGAATGTACCCGTACCTTAACAAGTGAAAGCATAGTACTAGTATATTAACACTAGAAGGGACAATACCAGTAACTTCACAAGAAAAAGCCTGTGCTAGTGCATTAACAAGAGAAATAAATGTATTGTAAAAGTTGAACCAAAAAAGGACTTTGCCAGTACCTTAACAGGAAAAAAGGATAGTGCTACTAAATTAACAAAAGAAATGACACAACTGATATTGATAATGCCTAACTAATTAGGCCACAGAGGTCAACTAGATTGTGAAGTTCAAATTTATATAACTACATATATAAGGTATCTCTCATGTTATATGTCTTTTCCAAGAATATGGTAGTTAGTTAACTCTATGGCATGTTCTACCCTGTTGGTGAGGCCTAGAATACATTGACTGTATTCCCTGGTGAGATAAAATCCCCACAAAAGAAGTGTACTGGGTGTGACTCTACACTGTATCTGATGGTGAGGTTCCTGTTTGGGAGCTCTTGAGAGTGTGGAGTATTTCTTCATTGCCATTTCACCCTGATCCACTCTGACCTGGAATGGTAGTGTTAGAGTTTGACTTATAGATCAAATAGAATTTTTTTAAAAATTCAAAATAATTGAGGAACCAATTGTCACTTTAATCACTTTCCTATCACTACTCAGAATCTAGCCAACTTGTCCTTCTTCCATTGCAAATTTTCAGGAAGATGTTTGGATGAACTGTATTAATTCATGCCTTTTATCAAAGAGTTTCCAGTAAAATTGTGTTTTGCTATTCTCTAGTGAGCAGCATCCATTCTTACTGAATCTTCTCCTCATCAAAAAGTTTCATTCCAGCAGCTTCTTCCCTCAAATATCTGCACAGTGGTATGTTGGAAATGAACACTGCAACCTGAGTTCAAATCTTGGATAAGTCAATTTACATTTCACTTTACATTACTATTGTTGGGGAAGACATGAATCCAATTTTCCCCCTTGAAAAAATAGTTGGACAGTTCGGACTCTTTAGCCTTGGTATGATAATTGGTTTCAGAGATGGAAAATTAGCTCTGTTCTGCTTAGAATTTGATTTTGTGTCATATCTTGCCTATAGCAGAGGGTTAAGGTAAATTCAAACATCTGCAGAGCACAAAAATTTTCTCATGCATGTTTTTTGCCAATAACAAATTTTATAAGTCCAGGATTAGTAATTGTCTTACCAAGTCTTAGTGGGATAACCCAGGATAGCATGCCTCCAGTCATTTTGCCAACTGTATGAAGTCACAAGAAACCATCTGCATCAAAGCACATGTAGCATCTCTCTTACCAGATGTAGAACTCTACTCTGCCTTTTGCTTGAGGACTACTTCTGATATAATGTTTTCAATCCACACAATCATTCAAAATTATCTTTTTAACAAAACATAGACTCTTGTTGGTCCATATTCTTTGGCCTAAAATCAATAGATATTCGGTTGTCACTCAAACTCAACCGACATCAGCATAGCTAAAATCCTTAAAACTATTCATAATCATTTTTTAACTAAACAATGTCCCTATTTCTAGTCTAAAACAAAATAAACAAATGGAACATTCTGATATCAGGAAACCTAGACCTCCCCATAATCCACTCATAATTATTGTTTTAAAAAACGATTCACTGCCCCTATTTTCTCTGCCTTTTCGAAGCCACCATATTTTGAGGAATTTCATCTAAAACTGATGAGGTTTCCTGACAATTACTGATAGAGTATGAATGCAATACCTTAAAACAGAGATGGCAGATGTGTGGGAGGGGATGGATTCTGCTATACCAACTTCAATTCAATCTTGGTTATTTTGAGTTCAAACCAACCAAGCAAATTTCACAATTTCAAATCAATTTCTATGGGCCTTCTCTCACCCATTGATTTTTCTCAATATTCATTTGAATTCCACATTTCTTCTGCCAAGAAATCTGACATTGTCCACCGCTTCTAACCTTCAACTGTACACACATGCAACAATATATGCGAGTATAAAGGCCACTAATCTGTTACATTTATTTGAATTTCTGCTTTGCAATGCTTTTTTGTTACATCTTTATATTTCATTTGTCTTTTTTTTATATTCCTTTACCTGTAATGTCTGAATGACTTTGAATAGAAAAAAGCAACAAATGCTACTGAAAAGCACTATATTTTATAACATATAAAATAGATTTTTGAGAAATTCATCAAAAACATGGTGAACCTAAAATACTGAACACTGATGGAAAAAAATTTACCATGTATTATTTCAGTACACTGCACTGAGACCTAAGACTATTCAAAAAATACATATTCTATATTTCCATTCAAATACTAATTCAGATCAATTAGGATGGACTATTTTTTCATTTGTGATAAATATTTTTCATGTCTGGAGCTAAGAGTTATTTGTAACTGTTGCCAACAGGCAACAATTTCAACATAATTGAACTATTACCTACATATGGGTTGACTCATAATATTTTATGCCAAAATTTGCTCTTAAAAATTTGACTTATGTATGTATATACATTGTATTCTAATTCAATAATTTTGAGATAGTGGATGTTTAGCAATGTGGAAAAAGGAATCAGTTAACCAAGTTCCAGTTCCAGCTACAACAGTTTGTGTTCATTTTGCATTAATGGCCTTAGGAAAGGCATAAATCAACTTCTCCTCTACATATGTGTAAACAGCAAAGCAATTAAAGTCTTTTAGCTTTATTCTATATTACAATAAATCAGGAAAGAGTGATACTACCTATTAGGGTCCCATTTGTGGATCAAAGAGATCTGTTTGAAAATTAGTAGTATTGAACAGAAATACTTGAAACCCTATAGCTGTGTGCAAATGAAATATCATTAATAAATAGAATTATATCAATGTTAGATAGAAATACTTAAAACCCTTTAACTGTATGCAAATTATTCATATGAAGAATACTTATTTCAAGTTATAATTGTTTACTAAACATTATTATTATTAGTTGCTGGAAACTATGCAATTGCTTTCAAATTATTGATAAGAATACTTAAAACTATATAACTGTGCAAACAAATGATATTAAATGAGAATAGTTACTTCAACTATATCATTGTATATTGATTATTAGTTAACACACATTTGTATTGCTAGATAGGAATATAAATGTTTGTTAACAAATGATTACAGGAGAAAGTGTAATAAAAAAAATACAGAAACACTGAAAATGTAGTTATTATATTTAAATATTTACAAATGAATCAAATTTTGACTTTAAACAACCTATAAAAAGTTGATATGATGTTAAACAAATAAAAAGAAATATGAAAAAATTGTGAAACAAAGAAATTTATGCAGCATTCAAATCCACACAGGCTTGAATTATACATTAATTTGTAAATCTAACACACTCACCATCTTTCAATTTGATCCAATAAAGTTCCCTATCAATTATCTGAACCTTATTCCATAGGAAATAAAGTGATATTTTTTCTTTTCTCATATGGAGGGGGTCCTCGTGGTGTAATGGTTAAAGCGATGGACTGCAGAATCATAGTACACAAGTTTGTACTCCAGTCGCGCTATTACGTTCACTTTCGGGCAAATACCCTTAGGAAAGGTATGAACCCCCTTATCCTCCCAGCTATGGGTTAAATAGTACCACTACTGTTCTTCTAGGAGAATGGCTTTGGCATTAAATAACCTAAAAAGAGTTGATATGCCATTAAACAAAGAAACCAAACCAAACCTTTTCTCATATGGTCAGGGATACAATCACTTCACCTTTGGGCATTTCTTTTCCCTGTTATGTAAACCTGACTCAGAAGGATTGGTTGGTTTGTTCCTGATATTTTTTTCCATGTTTGGAAATATAATCTTTTGTAATCTAATGATTTCACAAGAGACTAAATTTAGCAAGGAATTTGTGAAGAATATGTATTTACTCAACAATTTCAAGTATTCCTATCTAATACAAATAATTTTTAAAGAGATCTCTCTGACCCATAGATGGGACTTTAACAGGTACTACCACTCTGGGTCAAAGTGAATCTGGGAGCAATAGTAATGAAGTGGTACTCTACATTTCTTAGGGCTCCAGAAGTTGAGCCTCAACACCAGAAATGCATAAAATAATGACAATAGATATGATGTTGATAAGTTGGTGACCAGAATTCTCGGTAATGTTATATTAGTAGATGGTAATGGAAAGGAAGAGAGAAAGAGAGAGAAGAAGAGAAGACTGTCCCAAAGAGGACGACACTGTATTACTGTTGTTTTGGCAGAGTAATAGAAAAATGAATGACAAACAAACAAAGGTAAACAAATGAATGAAGGTGTATTTATGATTCTATAAAACAAGCAATTCGAAAGTTTAAAAGTCTGATCAGTAAAAACATTCTGTTTTAGTGGCACTTAACATCATATTGGAAGACAGTGACAATAGGAAGGGAGTTTTGTGTTCAGTGAATAGACTTACAGGAGTTTATATTTTTGTGGTAACGTAAAGAGGAGAGCCATCATTGGTGTATGACTTCTAGCATTTGGGGGGGGGTGATGTAATTTGAAGGGTCAAAATTCTTTTCAGGTACAAAAGGGTAATTTCATCAATTAAGTATTTATATCAGTCACTGCTTCTTAATGCATATGCATAAAAAATTCCAGATAGCAGCAGTAACTCCTTTTAGCATGATGGGCATGTACTCAACACTGAGATATGCATAACATAAATTTTCACAGGGGTAGTTCCTTTTCTTGGCAACATCCATGGCATTCTATATTAGTACACAAAGTCTTAGAGGTCTTATCTAATATCAGTTTAATCTACATGATAATTTTTGTCAGTCCAATTTCATAAATTTGAAATATATCAAAAACTAACCTTTACTAACTGTGAAAATGGACAAATCTAAATTTGACAAATATTGATTCAAAACTTTATAAGTCATTGAAGTTTATTTGATTAATATAATAACTGCAGACTGGTTGTAATAAATGTGTATACACTACTATTTGGAAAGCACCTTTATAATTGTTAAAAGAAATTTTAAAATTTTCTCCACAAATAATTCTGTCAAGTTAAGCAATGAGACTAATACAGGATTTGGGTTACATGAAAGATGTGATGCACAGAAAATATCTCTCTCTCTCTCTCTCTCTCTCTCTCTCTCTCTCTCTCTCTCTCTCTCTCTCTCTCAGCCTAGAATATAAAGGATGGAATAATTTCTTCTTCACAATAAAATTAAACCAATTAACTCCATCTTATCTTGTTTAGGCTTGCTATTAATTCCATTTCTCAGAGATCTATCTTATTCAATATTATGAATAGAAAATACTCAATGTCTTTTTACTCAGTTCCAGTGATAGTAAGTAAAAGATTTGAACTGATAAAATAAAAAGCTTTTTAAAAAATGTTTCATTATCTCAGTCTCTATTGAAACTTAAAAATTATTTGTGAAATTCAAAATATCCAGTTTACATCAAATCATAATTTTACAGATTTTTTTTCTTTTTATTATTTTTTAAAAAGTCAAAATTTTTAAAATTTATTTAAAAATGAACTTTAAATAACATTTTTTCTTAATTTGGTTTTAATAAAAAGATAAAAATTTTTAACAAAAGAAAACAAATATATTTTTAAAACAAAGTTTACAAGCTGAGTATGTATTTACCCAATCCCTTCAACATTGGAGAAATATTCAATTTTTATGCTGACTAGGCAGGATATGAAAGAAGATAAATTTTTAAGCAGAGTATGGCTGTTTTGAATTCAGAGTTTTCTTTCTCCTAAATTGGCTGCCTTATCAAGGCTAGAGAAACCAATATGCTCTACTATTTACCCATAGATTGTCATAGTAAACAGAATGCTACAAAAGGCAACTGGAGATTACAGAGTCTTTTGGTGTCAGAGTAAGTGTTAATTTGTAACATTTGTTTCTATGTAATCTTATCTACAATTTATCCATGGTGACATTTCACAAAAAATCATCTTCAATAATTTATCTACAGATAATATTTACCTACAATAATTCATCAATGATTACAATTTATGAATAAAATTTGTTTTTTTAATCTAAACAATATTTCTAATCAAATGGTATAGTTTAAATCAACTTTTTTAAGATATCAAATCTAACCTTAGCATATGGACTAAAATTGTTTTAAATAGAGTATATTTAGGGAAAAATTCTTGTCGGCATGTTTTATTATTGATAACAGACAAATTAAGTCTTTCACCTTTTTAGAGAGGCTTCTCTTACAGTCAAATTCAGTGATTCAATATAAGAAATGTTCAAATGCATAATGTTTATAGATGTATAAATTCCAAATACTTTCAGCCACCATATGTCATTCTCAAAAAGAAAGAGTGAAAAGTTAAAATTCAATATTTTTATATTGTTGATGATAGCAACTGGAGATATTTAAAATTTTCAACTGTAAATTGTATCGTGTATTGGAGTTGACACTCCTGTTCCAAGTGTTAAGGCATTTTAAAATGCTTGCTCCTAAATTGTAAGATATTTTATTATATTATTTTTCTTTGATAAGAATAACAACAAATGTCTGTCTTTTTCTTATTATTTGCTTTACAAAGAATTTTGGTATTTTCTATGAGTGTCAGTATCAGATTACACTTTCTTTAAGTCAATCTACAAGAAAGAGTTGTGGTTGTCTATCTGAAATAAAATGTTGTTCTTTTTTGCCATTAATATCTGAAATACAATCTCTTAATGGACGTATAAGTTGATAAAATCAACATTTATCTTACATAGATTATCTACTTTAAATAAAGTATTGTTAATAACAAACTTTAAACTTATTACTAACAATACTTTATCTAAAGCAGATAACCTACGTTGATTATGAATAATTATCAATAAAATCTTTAAATTGGGGGGGGTATGAATGTTATGGTCAACAGTACTAAAATATTGAACTTTAACTCTTCATGCTTTCTCCATATAATACTTATACTGGTTAAAAGTACTCAGAAAAATTACTGTGGGTAAATTATTTTACATGAATTGTAGTTATTGTAGATGATTTTGAGAGATAACATGAAATTTGAAGGCAATTCATACAAAACATTGCCAGAAATTTCCTTTAAGTATTTTCACGAATAATCTAACCTTTAATAAATAAAGCCCAACAAATAATAGTATCACCCACAATTAAGTACACCAATTTTTATAAAATGTTCATTTCCTTCTGTAAAAAAAGATCAAGTTTGGTTTCTTTGTTTAATGGCATATAAACCTTCATGAATTATTTAATGTCAAAGTCATCCTTGTAGAAGAACAGCTGTAATACTATTTAACTTACAGTTGGGAAGGGGATAAGATTGTTCTATACCTTTGCTAAGAGTATTAGTCCAAAAGTGAACATAATAGCATGACTGGAGTTTGAACTCACTATAATTTCATTGACCAGCAACTTAGCCACTACACTAAAGTGAACTCATTCCTAGATCAAGTTTAGTTTGGAAATATACTTACTAAATAATATGAAATAAACTTTTTTTTGAGCAGTATGTACTTATTTTTGGACTGTTATTCATTCATATTTTTGGTCTCAAGTTGCCAGTGCCAGAGAGATTGTTAAAAGATAATGGTGCATAATATCTCTTTTGATTGTATTATTGGATGGTTGGTAAGATGTTTTAGTCAAGTCTCCATTCACTAATTACCAATATTAGCATTAGAATACCATGAGATCAATAAACCCAACAAAAGGAAAGACAAAATAAAAACATGTGTACATACAAGAACATTTAACCTTTGATATACATAATATATATACCAATAGTATTTCAAAGAAAGAATGCACAAACATGTCCCAGCTGTTAGAAATATGCACATATTGTTCTATGAATGAACAGTATGTAGAAGTGACACAAAATGGAAGAGAGCTAATGAGTGTAGTTGATATAGCTATATAACTTTACCATTCCTTGGGAGGTCTCAGACAGTGTTTATACTGTACAAAGAATAAAGGCAAAAAGAGGTAGAGAAGGGATTGTTGGATTGTCATGTGATACCTTAAAAGACCCCTAATGGACATGCCAAGTACATAAGGGAAATAATAATTCATTGTGTCCATACAGTATAATGTTCAATTAGAAACAATAAAATCCTCTAAGCTTTGATTTATAAGAAAATTAACTTTAAAAAATAGGTATGAGTGTACCTATTTATGAGCAATACTGTTTACAAAAGTCAGTTGATAAAGATGATTTGATCTGCGTTCAACCTAATGAAATAATAACCAATTCTTTGATTTCAAATGAAAAAAACTTCAAGGCATTAAGGCAGGGTTTATCATTCGGAATTTAATTGCAGTAAAAAATGAGAATGGAATAATAGAAATATAGATTTCTGTTACAGAAAATACATTCCAGCTGTAGAGATCAATTTATAACCCTTAATTAATAACCCTTGAGAGAAAAATAGTGAACCCTAATGTAACCAGAATTAATATTATATTTTCTTGAATGGTATCTGCTATCACTTTGCTTTGAAAATCAACCCCCTTCTCTTCCAGGTGCATGGAAGTCAAATGTACCTCCACAACCAGCCATGCATGCTGAAAAACATTCTCTGCATCCTAAAACAATCAAAACAACATAGAACATGACTGGTAGATAAAAAGAAAGCAACAGTTTATTAAAGAAGATAGATGAATATTAAGTTAAATTGTTGCTTTATTTTTTTTGTTTTTGTTTTTTTTTCATATATTTATATTTCAGATTTTTTAATTTCCTTCTTTTGATAACTTACATTCATTTTTCCTTCAGTTTCTTTATCATTTCTTTATTTCAGTCTGTGTTCAACATTTCTTTCATTATGTCCTTTTTTCCTTTGTCAGTTCCTCATTTATTGTTTCTTCTTGCTTCCTTCCTCTTCCTCCTGTTTTTCTTTCCCTTTGTCCTTTTTCTTTTCTTTTGTTTCAATCTCCTTTCCTTTTAGTCCCTCTATATGCAGTTCTGTTTCTTATTATCTAACATATTCCTTTGTCTTTTAGTATTTCATAGTTAACTCCCTTGGGAAATCAGTTCATGAAAATGGAGCACAAACATAGACCTCATGCTTATTATTAAGCTGTAAATCACCAAGAATTTTTTGCATCTTCTTTATGTGAACACATTTTATGGATACTATGATTCAGTATACAAGGTGAGTTCAAAAATATCCAGACTGAAGTTCTATTTACTAAAACAGTAATGAACAATAAATGAAATGTTAATTATCTTCAAAATAATCCTTTGGCATTCAAAATACTAATTCTGATGAGTTTTCCATGGGTAAAAACACCTGTGAAACTCTTCCTCTTTTAGTATGGTGTGAAATTGCATAATTGTATATTTTTCATGTTCTGGAAATGTCATCAAATCATTTTCCCTTGAGATAAATTTTTAATTTAAAAAAATTGAAAAAGAAAGGTATACAGAGCTAGGTCTGGTGAGTATAGAAGATGCTGCACTTGAAAAATCCTATGTTCCACAAAAACTGCAGATCAAAAGTATGAAGAATTGGAACATTTTTTTTAGATGTCTAGACAGCAATGTTGATATCCAGAAATCCTTATTTATTATACAAGTTGTTTAGCTGGGTCCATATTTTCATTTAAATTTTAGAATAAAAAAATCTAAGGATTCATTGACTTTTTCTCACCATTGGTAACAAGTAGCTTTCAAAGAAGGTAAATTGACAGCAAATCTCTTTAGTAATCCAACACTCTCCTCAGAATTCTTATAGTAATACTATAATCAAAATAGTTTAGAGTTAAGCTTAGATTTCTAATTATTCCAACCTTTTTTAAGGCTGTTCCAAGTTATGGTGCAATGAGGTCAACAGAGTTTGGAAAAAGTTAATTAGTAAATAAAATAGCAAAGAAACGTACCAATTTCACCTTCTGAAAAGTAATACTATTCAAATAAGGATGTGCATACTTAAAATGAATTTAGAAACACTACCATTCTTGAAATTTTGGATATTTTCAACATAAATATCCTCAGACTACATAGAATCACATAAACTGAATAATGTGGCAGAAATAAAACTTCATAAGATATGGATATATGTGCATTTGCTAATTTAGTCCAAGACTAGGGAGAATTCATAGCTTCAGGAAAAGAGATTAACCAATGAAGGCCCCCAGAAGAGGTAGAGTGGGCCAGGCTCCAATTCAAAAAAAAAGGAGAGGAGACTTCAAGATGAGGACCAAAGGAAAATCATAATTTCATACCATCAATTACAAGTGATGTATAACTTTCAAAATTTTTCCATCTTTTTAAAGACTTCTAAGAGAATAGATACAAGTGCCCTAATGATGATGGCTACAACCATCCCATTCTCATCATCATCATCATTATCATCATCATCATCATCATCTTTTTCATTTTTTTTCATCAATTCAATTTTCATAATTATTTTTATTGTAGTCATTAATTCTCATTTATTGAAAAAGCAGAAAATCTTTTTTTTAATAAACCAATTAATGATGCATTTGGAGGCCAAAAAATTTGCCATACAATTTGAGAATTTTTACTGACAAAAAAAGATTTTTCTACATTTATGATGACATGCAATTAATGATGTTCTCATTTGTTTGTTACTTTTGATTTTTAAATTAATTGAATGTAATCTATTCAAAGAAAATTGACTCAGTTCAGGAATAATCTGAACAACAGAACTTTTCCTTTTTTGTGTCAGGAGCAGAGAGAATGTTATGTTTTATGTATATTATTATACAACACTCTTCCCTGCTTTTGATATAGGAGGTGTATGTTTACACACACACACACACACACACACACACATATGTATTTTCGTGTATATACTGGCATGCATCTTTAGATATTTACACATATTTCCACTGTCTGTTGGTGGGAAGGACTGGGACAAAGGAAGAGGATGTGAAAAGTGAATAGTGGGTGAGAGAGGAGAAAATGGATTGTTGCAATCATAATTTCTTCTTTCTAACTTATGGTAGTTAAAGGTTTATTTTGATTTGAATATGAAATGTCTGTTTTGTGGGGAATTTTGTTGAGTTATGATGATGATTAAAATTAAAATCATCGTGACACCTTTTTTTTTTTTAATGTGGTATAGTTTTTATGGGCAGGTAATAAAAATAATAGGTTTTGGGTATCTTTTGCAATAATGAAAAAATATATATAATTGATAATAACAATGATAATAATGAATAAGATAAATAGATAAATAAAAATATATTCCAAACTACAAGTTTTTATTCCATTCACAAATTGTTTTTACATTGTGCAGTGAGATCATTTTGCTGATACATATAAACAAAATTGAGAAGATATTAAATTTGGGTATAATGCAATCCATCCTTTTAATTTCTGATTCTGAAACATTTTTCATTTTGTATATGTTAATTTATCTGAGGTTAAGATATTTCAATCACTTTTGATTTGTATAATACCTTTTAAAAATGCAGTGAAAATTGCCTGAAGTTGTTTTCTTGCTTCACTTGCAAGTTATTTATTATCGCTACATTTTTAAAATTCCTCAAAATTAAATATATCAAATGTTGAGTAAATGTTTTTAAAAAATTGCTTTCAGCAAAAGTATCTAATGGTTACTATATGATTATTTGCATTGAAACTAAGGCTGTGAAAAGTAGATAATCTAAGAACAATCATTAAAAAAGAAAATGTATGTTATATTTGGACAAGTTTTTTTCTTAAGGCATTGAATCTGGTACTGTTTTTCTTAGAGTAGACTGTGGCTTGTAAATCCAGATGGTGGAAAGAAGTGGAATATCTTGGATAGTATTAAAGAAAAGTGGTAATAAATTTTACTGTAAGGTGATTAAGTTATATGGTGTAATTTTTTCTTCTGTTAATTGATAATAAAATGGTAATGATATCTTCTTTTTTATCTAAAGGAAAAACATCTTACAAATATAGTCAAGATAACAATTAGGTGATGGTGGTGATCAAAATAGGATTAGAAATAACTTGACATAAGTTCTATACTGCCCTTGAATTTGGTATGTATTATGTTGAATATTATTTATCATTTAAGTGGATTTTAATAAGCAAGAAATTATGTCATATTGTCATAGGAAATGAACCTAAATGAACCTGGATGAGGTTGTTTATATTTTGCTTTGTGCTTATGTCCTTGGGAAAAGCATAAATCCATCCTTTTTTCCCAAGGTCAAGGTAAATAGGGTGCTAGTCTAGGAAGAAAACTCTGAATTGAAACCACTCAAACATTGACCTTGTGTCCCATGGTGGAGGAATTGGTAAATACATATAAAGTAGTGCAAGCTTGTTATTCTTTTTCTCTCAACAGAATTCTTTTCTTGGCTATTTGTATCACATGGCATGATAAGATAAATAACTGGAAAGTATTCAGACCATTCTGAATATCATAAGGACCAGATGTAACTTGGTAATCAATCCAGTATAGATCATTTAAGGTGCTATTTAATTGATAGTAAGATATCATCCAGTAGATTTGTGAGTGATGTGATCATGATATTCATTATGAAAAATTGAACACTTTTTTTGCTAAAATTGCATTGTCCAGGTCTGTTTCCCTTGTCAACAGATCAGATTTGATTTTTTACAACTTCTGGCATTTACGAAAGCTAAAATTGCAGTTGAAACTTTAGATGACATTAAGATTAAAGAGTCATCTGGTGGTATTCTGAAAAGAGGTGTGTGCAACTGTCAGAAATTAAAGCATATTACTGACAGAATCAAGTTATCATATGCATAATGTAAATGCATTGAAAAATATTTTACAACAAAAATACATTGAAAATCAGTAAGAAAGAGATTGTCAGTGGTTATGAATTAAGACAAGTAACTCTAATAGGTTTGTTGGTTGGTTAGTTGGTTTTATAACATGTTAGTGCTTGTTAAGTTATTTAATGCCAAAGTTAGTCTTTTTTTTTCACAGACACTAATATAATTTCAAGTTAGCATACCTATTTAATAAAAATTATTAGCAAACTACTATTGCTTAGAGTAACTATTAATACTGATAATTTGTACACATTTATATCACTTCACATGCTCCTATTTGATACTAAGAATTTTTGAACTGATGTATTTGATCTATAGATAGGAATCTAACTGGTACAATTATTCCAGGTCTATGTGAACCTGGGAGTAATGGAAATGAAAGAGTATTTCACACTCTCCACAGCTCTAGAACTGGAGCCTCACCACTGAATACAGTTTAGTGTCATATTCAGGACATGCATTTTTATGGAGAGACTTAACTCTCTGCAAAGGATTCAGTCAGCATATTTGAAGCCCTGCTGACAGGGCTGTGACATAATATGGCTATATATATATATATATATATATATATGGGAAAACTGGAAATAAATCAGACAGTATGAAAATGTACAAATATGGAAAAAAAAAACACAGAATGTTTGATTAATAACTCAACAAAAATTATGGAAAGATCAAACAATATTGAATCTACCATAAATTTTACTTACGAACAAGAAACTAACATCACCTTGCCGCAACCGGCCTGCGAACATAAACATATCGGATTACACCTTCACCCTAGAGAAATAACATCCGGGTGCGGCCGGAAATGACTAAGCCCTTTTTCGACTCTAACCGGCCGTTACAGCTAAGAAAGGGATAAATTAACATTTATCAACATTCGCAAAACACTTCTGCCAGAAATAATTCTATAAAAATGGAAGTAATACTCTTCGCTAGCCTATACCGGACTATAGAAGTACTTATTTTCTGTATCCATTTTTTGTAGAAGAACTTTCTATTCACGTGGCGTGACAGAAGTGGAGTTCCCTTTCTTCCATATGAAAAAGGCTTCAGGCGGCGAAAATTCAGAGGTCTACGCGGATGCTCTCAGGAGCCACTCGGCTCTACAAGGCTCGGGTCCTACGTTATCGTGGTTGCATTCACCTCACCGCCACTTCTAGTGGTAGATTCAACAACTTTTTTTTTTACGTTACTTTTTAAGGGCTATAAGAGGTCTTCTTCTGCGGGTCGGAGCATCTCTGGCGGTCATTAATGACCAGTCGAAATAGGCGGCCTGGAGGCAAACACGAAGAGGACTCACTGAGACCAGCCGATCTTAACAATCGCTCAGTTCTGCTCATCCGTTTGGCTGCGCAGCGCTAAAGGCAAGGGTTGGCCTTTAGCTACCACTCCACCATCCACGCAGCGCTAAGATAACGCTAATCTTAGCCTCGGCCTCCTGGCCTATTCGCTCGACAGTGCAGAGCTTTGGCGTGCAAGCCTTAGCTATCGTCTCGATACGTCTGCACAGCTTTGGCATGCAAGCCTTAGCTACTGCTTCAATACATCCGCACAGCTTTGGCACGAAACAGCCATAGCTACCGCCCCAACTCATCCGCACAGCTTTGGTGCAACAAAGCCATAGCTCCTGTCAACGATACACATGCACAGCTATCTGGCACGACAAAGCCATAGCTACCGTAAATGATACGCCCGCACTGCTATCTGGCATGACAAAGCCATAGCTACTGTAAACGATATACCCACACTGCTATCTGGCTCGACAAAGCCATAGCTACCTTAAACGATACGCCCACAGAGCTATCTGGCACGACAAAGCCATAGCTACTGTAAACGATACACTTGCACAGCTATCAGGCACAACAAAGCCATAGCTACCGTAAACGCTACGCCCGCACAGCTATCAGGCACGACAAAGCCATAGCTCCCGTAAACGATATGCCCGCACAGCTATCTGGCATGACAAAGCCATAGATACCGACCACGACGCTCCGGCGATGCAGTCCACGTAACGACTCACTGTTACGGACTACCCCAGCAATGCAGCATCTAGTCCACGTAACGACTCGCTGTTACGGACTACACTGGCATTGCAGCATCTGGCCCACGTAACGACTCCCTGTTACGGGCTAGCAACCAGATCGACACACCCCCGGTTAACCCAATGTACTGTCAAAACCGGGATATCGATCTACCGACCACAATGCTCCTACAATGCAGCATTCAGTCCACGTAACGACTCACATTGCAACAACTAGCCCACGTAATGATTCGCTGTTACGGGCTAGCAACCACGACTCGACCATACCAACGAAATGTCAAAACCAGGACATCAATTTACCGACCGACTTTAGCTGCCCGCAACGACCATCCAGCTGCATTCAACGACCGACCGACCTCAGCTGCCTGCAACGACCATCCAGCTGCATTCAACAACTCAACCGATCTCAGCTTACCAGCATCAAACATCCAGCTGTATCTCCACGACTTGACCTACACCAGCTACCCTCGTCGAACGTCCTGCTGCACACAACTACAACTACAACTCGACCATACCAGCTAATGACGTAACTAGCTGAAGACCACATTACAACCGCCACGGACATTTACATACACGTTTGTAATTCCGGCAATAAAATCGTCACTTTTGTTGTATCTGTTATCTCGCCTTTTGTCTCCCTTCATTGTCTTTGGCTGTCGCTAACACACTTGCACGCGGTAATCCCTTAAATCATTTGAGGGGCTGACACGCTTGTTGGCTCCGCAACAACCTTACCTTTCTTGAACATTTACTAATAATTCTTAACAACAAACTAGAATTTAATGTTTATCACACATGCACCAATAAAAATGACCAAATACATTTTACTAACATCATAGCACCAAAATAAAAAGTGGAATAATCATAGCTTTTTACCTAAGAGCTCTTAGAATTTGCATGCCTTAATTTTTGAATGATGAATTTTTTGAATTTTTGAATGATGAATTTTTAGATGCAGCTTCAATATCTTGAATTTTTTATACAATATGCCAAAATAAAAGATTACAAAATTCACAAATGTAAATGGTCTCCATATATTTCAAACAATAATTTTTTTGAATAACAATTTATTACATGATCATCATCAAGTCGCTCTGGTAGCGCGGATATCCCTGACCCTCTCTCACCACTCCTCCCTATCGTTCATCGCCCCAGGCAGGTCTTCAGGACAACATCCTGTATCCTCATATAGCTGCTGAATGTATGTTCATGCTGCTTTTGCACGGCCATGTGTGGGGGTCCATAAGAGTACATCTCTTATGAGTTCGTCCCTGCTTCTCCAGCAGTGTCCTGCATGTCTGGTTCATCTAACGTGAGTAGTTTTCATGATAGGAGGCAGGTGGCCGTACAGTTGGTGTCTTGTGGGGTGTTGCCGCCAGGACTTGTTCAAGATTGCTCACAGCATTCTTTTGTAATTGCCGTCTAGCTTCTTCTCCAGCCGTTTTGTTAGAGTCCATGTAGGGCAACCATATAGCAGTATCGATGTGACCGCTGCCTGGAAGAAATTGCATTTCATTTTATCGGTTAGGTCTGATTTCTATATAATCGATAGCCTATTGATAGATGTCCATACTTTCGTTAACCTCGTGTCAATGTCCTTTTCGGTTGATGTGACGCTGCTTCCTAGGTAAGTGAATTTGTCTACTAGTTTAAGAGGGGTTCCATCTAGAGTGGAGATGTCACCCGTTTGATTATAGCACATATATTCCGTTTTGTGTGCATTAACATAGAGGCCTATGCCTGCGGCTGCTCATTCCAAACTATGCAGTAGTGTTTTGGCTTGGTCAGGTGTATTTACCAGTATCGCTATGTCATCGGCGTAGTCGGCGTCGGTAATTGTTTTTGTGGGGTACCTTCTGATTCTTTTCTTTGTCAGCTCGAAGCCATTCTCTCTGATTTTGTCAATCGATGTTCTAAGTACGTAGTCTAGACAAATGATAAAGAGGTACGGAGCCAGCGTGTCCCCTTGTAGTACTCCTGCTACAATGTCAAAGTATTCTGTGTCTCCATCTGGTGATCGTACTTTTACTTTGGTGTTTCTCTAGAGAATCGTTATTGCTGCTACGGTTTCTTTAGGTATGCCGTATGCTAGTAGGATTAGTTCCATCTTTCCTCTGTGAATGGAATCGAAGGCCTTGGTAAAGTCAACAAATATTAATGTCGCTTGTAGGTTTTTTGCCCGTACACCTTCAAGGATTCTACGGATGGTTAATATTTGTGAGGTCGTGGATGTATTTCTTCGGAAGCCATTTTGGTTTTTTCTAAGCATGTTGTCGATTTTGGCTTCTATGCGGTTTCATTGTAGGGAATTGTAGATTTTGGCTGCTATGGATGTAAGTGTTATGCCTCAGTAGTTTTTGGCTAATCCGAGGTCACCCTTTTTAGGGAAGGGGAGTATGCATCCCTTCATCCATCTATCTATCGGATTTTGATTGTATACTGTGTTGCAGTGTCGGAGCAGTATGTCGTTGAATTGTCTGGTCTTCCATACTTCTGGGGGAATCTCGTCCAGCCCTGTAGCTTTCCTATTTTTAATTTTTCTGAGAACCGAGTCGAGTTCTTCTTGTGTGAACGGTCCTAGTTTAATGTCCAATTGTTTACTAATTATTCTGGTGATTGGTTCATGTGTTATTTTCAGTGGGTTTCCTAGTAGGTTTTCGAAGTGCTGTTTCTACAGTTTTATTCTTTCTTGTTGGTTTGCAGCTTTCAGTTTTGCTTTTTTTTTTTTCTTTCTTCTACTCACTTCGTTCATTGTTTGCCAGGCTATCCTAGATTGTCTATCTTCCACTGAGTCTCTAATCTTATCTATCTGATTTTGAATGTATTCTGTCTGTTCCTTTATATATATGCCTGCTAATTGATATTGTGCCGTTTTTAGTTTTTGGGCATTTGTGTTTGTTGGGTTTTTTCGATAGTTTTTGGAGGCTGTTTTCACTAGTGCACATTTTTCTCTCACCGCTAAAGTTTCCCATGGGACTCTATATTTAGTTTTGAGTTTTAATTTATTACATAGATATATAAATCTACCCAAGAATTAAACCACCAACATTATTGAAAAAAACTTAACCTTAGAACGAAACCAATTTGATTAATAATAAAAATAACAATACCCATAATGAATCTAGAGCTGGGGTATACAAAATCACATGTCTGGATTGCAATAAAAAATATGTGGGTAAAACTTCTAATAGCCGTAAAAAATAAATTATGAACACATTAGGAATTTGAAAAAGGGAACACTAATAATAGTTTGGTCTGACATAATTTAGAAACTAATCACAACTTTAATTTTAAAGATTCCAAGATGTTACTTTATATGTATAATAATAAACTTTTGAATCTTGTAATATTTCAAACCACATCACCATCAGAGACCTGGCTTATTCCGTTTGTTTTCTTATTTGGCCAGTTTGGCACTGAAAAGTTACAAAATCCCTGATTTAATACAATTTGGCTTCACCATTTATATATACAAAGATTGACAGATGAATAGATAGTTGAATGAAGCAAACTGACTCTGATAAAGATGTATGGATATGTTATGGAATGTTTAAAATAGGTAGATAATAGGTAGATAAAATAGGTAAACAAAAAATATAAATTTAAACATAGCTATCTATCTATCTAGCTAGCTAGATAGCTATGTTCAAATGAACACTAATTACATCACAAAATGCCACAAAAGGAAATAAAATGTTTAAAACTTTCTCATTTTTTCATTTAAAAATTCATACATCCAGATGAAGGTTTAAAAACTGAAATGCCTAAAATTCACAAATAACTTAAATTATAAATAAAATCATCCTCTGAAGGCCTTGTGTTTTTTATATTTGTATATTTTTCATATATATATATATATATATATTGATACTTATTGCTACTTGAAGGTTTAGGCTTACTTTAATACATAGGAGAAATAAGTATTTTTTTATTTTGTTTATTTTTAGTCTGGTTGTAAAGGAGAAAAAAAATTATTTTAATCCGTTTCTTGTTTGATCTGAAGAAGTCCTCTTAATGTTTTTTAGTGCATTGATTTATGAATTGAGCACCAGTTTTTGAGTGGCATAAGAGATTCAAGGAAGGCACGGAGTCTATGAGGGATGATGAGAGGTGTGGGAGGAGTAAAAAAGTCAATACACCAGAGTTGATTGGCCAAAGGTTTAGGGTTAGGGTTACTATGTTGAGGTTTTAAGGGATTTCAGGAAGAGATTTCATCGGAATAGGCCAGCACTCTTCAAATCGGGTCAGTGGGATTTCTACCAGGACAATGCACCAGTCCACAATTCCATCATTGTCACAGACTAATTAAGCAAGATGGGCATCAAGAAAGTTTCTCCCCATCCCTATAGTCCAGACCTTGCTCCCTGTGACTTTTGCTTATTCCCTAAGCTCATAGGCTGTCGTTATGAGACAATTGAGGAGATGAAAGAGGCTGTGATGAAGGTCATTGACAAGCTCACACAAGAGGACTTCCATGGGGCCTTCCAGAAGTTTTTGGAACAGTACAACAAGTGCATTGCAGCCGGAGGAAATTATTTCGAAGGGGACAAGAGTTTCATGTGTGTACTATCAATAAAAATGCCCATACTAAAACAGTCTGGAAACTTATCGTATTCACCTCGTATTTTCTTAACATCTTCACCTTGAGCAGGATGCAACACCAAGTCAGTTTTTAAGTGGAGTTAAACAGGTTTTTCTTCTCTGAGACCAGTTGCCACAGGAAAGCTAAAAAGGTAGTCTCCCCTACAATTTACCCATAACTGGAGAGAATACTTGAATTCATACCTTTTCAAAAGGTATTAGTGCTATATGAAATGTAAGCAACATTATTTAGGATTTGAACTTGGGTCAGCAGGTTCATTTCTCATGATGATAACACCATGAACACTTTAATATATTCATCTCGTATTCAAGTCATATACCATTTTAAAGCATTAATTTCCCTCAATATATTTATGCTAATAGTTTTCTTTTTACTATTTATTCTTATTTGTTTTAGGCTTCAAATTAAATATGGAACAAAGGAAATTTATTTTTCATTGTTCAAAATGGGATGCAACACATTAAAATATTAATCAACAAGCATACAGCTTAATATTGGTTCTAAATATTTCTTATTGGTAACAAGAAGAGTTGAGAGTTGTTTACATTTTTCTTTGATAAACTATAAACAACTGAGGGGCTATCATTAAAACCAACCCTTGCCAAACAACCCAAGAGGTTGTAGAAATAAATGTTATTATTCCACAGCTGTTTGATATTTGCATTTGGAAGATAAAAAAAACAACTTTACAATAAGTCCTGAATGTGCTATGCAAAACATCTTTTAAATTCAGCATTTTCAGTATATTCTCACTTCATTTCCTGTGAAAATTTACTGAGTCGATTAAGAATTGCAGTTAAGGTTATATTCTAAGTTTGTGTTTAATTTATTTTCAAAATTATCATGGATTTTGAATCATCATCTTAATCAAGCTTTAACCAAGCACAACAAGAACAATTTATAGAATCAGTTAAACATCAAGTTGCTTAAGCAAATGACCAAAAGATCCTACTGAAGATGACTGAAAAATGTGTTAAAAAGTGTATAACTAGGTCAGGATCTTCACTAGATAATTAAGAGCAGAAATACTTCATAACATTTATGGACAAATACAGAGATACCTGGACTTTGATGTCCAGTGTTTATAGCTCTTGACAAAATCAGAAAAGTGCCAAGTAAAATTTATGAATGTGAGAATAGTAGCAGTGTTGACAGAATGAAGCACTATTTGTTTGCTTACAAGAAATCCCGCTCCCCACAAATTTCTATATCATCCAGCAGAAAGTCTCCAACCTTCCCAGTCATAGAGTGTTGGGGGAGAGGATGATGCTGTATTCAATGACAACTGTGCTGTGCATCTGGAGTGGCTTGGTTGTTTTAAAAAAAAAATTCAAAGCTTGGGCATCTATGGTGCTAGAACAGTTTGGTTCCTCAACTCTGGTGGCTCTGAGGAACTCTCTCAGATTGAGATCACAGGGATTTGACTTCATCTTTAGCAGTAAAAATCAGTGTGTATAAGCAGTAAATAACTTCTTTTTTTACTGTGCTTCATTCTATTCATTTCTTTTTTGATGTGCAGAGAGACAACAAATACCTGTTGTGTACCATGTGAGGTATCATACAACAGTTCAAAAAAAAAATCTTAACCTCTGAGATATGTCTCAGACCCTATCAATGAAAATTAAAGCCACATGGCTATTTTACTTTCCCTCATGAAGTAAGATTTATCAGCAGTAAATATTTCAGGGCTTTTCTTTCACTTTCTCAGCCAAGATTTCCCATAATTTAAATTCCATGATTATTTTGATAATATACAGCATTCTGCTCAGTGACTGTACCAGAATGAAGCATCAAAACATTTCCCCCAGACCAAAGATGGATCAAAAGAATGTTATAGTCATGTCTGTTTGGAAATTAGTAAATGGAATTATGCATGAAATCAGCAAAATGCACCCAGAATGGTAACATTTATGTTGTATATGGGTCAATCAAAAAAGATCAATTTCTCTCAATGACAATGCCCAAATACATGTCTCACAAATAACTCTGCAGAAATTAAATGAAAACCTCACCCAGCTTATTCACCAGATCTTATGCAGACCAATTACCAATTTTTCTTGGCAATTTTTGAAAGAGGTCTTTAACAACCAAGAAACATCTAAAAATGCTTTTGAAAAATTAATTGGTTCCAGGACTCCAAAGTTCTATGCCAACTGAATAAACAGATTTGTTTGCTGTTGGCAATAATGCACAGATACCATTGGTTCTTCCCCCAATTAGTATTCTTAGCTGATATATATTACTTTAAAGCTGATGGCTAAAAAATGCAATTATTTTTGCACAAATCTAATATAAGAATTAAATCTTTACAGGCATTTTCAACAAAAAATAAATAAATAAATGCTAAAAATATTCATCTTCAAACAAGTAAATAAAAATGGTACAATTTAAGCTATGCATTTCCATTTCTCTGATTTCTATTAGCCAGTTCTTGTCTTGGAGTCAGAAAGCAGTACCCATTAACACCACAAGATAGATTATTCATTGAAAATTACACAGAGGAATGGACAAGAAGAGAAAGAAATTAATATCAAAGTAGTACAAGAAAAAAGGCTAAGATTCTGTCTTGGTGGAAGGAATAGCAGCAGCAAAGAAAAAAGTTTTGCAGAATTGTATATGAAAAGATTAAGAGACTTAAACAATTTTTTTTCTAAAATGGTTAATCTAATTCAGAACGATGAAAGCAAGAAGGAAATGAGAAAAAATATATATTCTAATCATTTAACTGCACAAATGTAGACCAAATATTTTATGACTAGTTTTACTACAGCTTATTGTTGCTTTTTATTGGAACATTCTGGATAAATATACTCTTCAGTATTATAATTAGTTTGACTCCATGTTATTATTATTGCTTTTTATCACAACATTCTCAGTTCATACATTGTTTTATTACTAGTTTTACACCCTTAATCCAGCTGTTAAGAAGAATTATTACTATTATTTCATAACTAGTTTCTTCTCCTAATTTTTTGCCTTTTATTCTATTCAGATCGACTTTTCATTAATTCTATTTTATTTTTACTAGTTACGTGGTGCATTCAATAAGTTAACAGACTTTTTTGTACAGGCATTTAGAATTGTCGTAGACGCTTGAAAATTCACTATGTTATTGCTATACCTCTTTTTGAGATGACTGACCAATTTTTATGATTTCAGCTTCAAATGAACAGTTACAAAAGGAATTGGAATACACCCTGATTGTCACAGCTGGTGAATTTCAAAAATGCAATCTGGACATGAGGACTTTAGCAGTGAGAGAAAAATCTGCACTACTGAAAACAGCCTCCAAAAACTATTGAAAAAACCCAACAAACACAAATGCCCAAAAACTAAAAACGGCTCAATATCAATTAGCAGGCATATATATAAAGGAACAGACAGAATACATTCAAAATCAGATAGATAAGATTAGAGACTCAGTGGAAGATAGACAATCTAGGATAGCCTGGCAAACAATGAATGAAGTTAGTAAAAGAAAGAGCACAGCCAAAGCAAAACTGAAAGCTGCAAACCAACAAGAAAGAATAAAACTATAGAAACAGCACTTCGAAAACCTACTAGGAAACCCACTGAAAATAACACATGAACCAATCACCAGAATAATTAGTAAACAATTGGACATTAAACTAGGACCGTTCACACAAGAAGAACTCGACTCGGTTCTCAGAAAAATTAAAAATGGGAAAGCTGCAGGGCTGGACGAGATTCCCCCAGAAGTATGGAAGACCAGACAATTCAACGACATACTGCTCCGACACTGCAACGCAGTATATAATCAAAATCCGATAGATAGATGGATGAAGGGATGCATCCTCCCCTTCCTTAAAAAGGGTGACCTCGGATTAGCCAAAAACTACTGAGGCATAACACTTACATTCATAGCAGCCAAAATCTACAATGCCATACTACGAAACCGCATAGAACCCAAAATCGACAACATACTTAGGAAAAACCAAAATGGCTTCCGAAGAAATAGATCCACGACCTCACAAATATTAACCATCTGTAGAATCCTTGAAGGTGTATGGGCAAAAAACCTACAAGCAACGTTAATATTTGTCGAAGGCCTTCGATTCCATTCACAGAGGAAAGATGGAACAAATCCAAAACGCCAAAGTAAAAGTACGATCACCAGATGGAGACACAGAATACTTCAACATTGCAGCAGGAGTACTACAAGGGGACACGCTAGCTCCATACCTCTTTATCATTTGTCTAGACTACGTACTTAGAACATCGATTGACAAAATAAGAGAGAACGGCTTTGAGCCAACAAAGAAAAGAAACAGAAGGTACCCCGCAAAAACAATTACCGACGCCGACTACGCCGATGACATAGCAATACTGGTAAATACACCCAACCAAGCCAAAACACTACTGCATAGTTTGGAACGAGCAGCCGCAGGCATAGGCCTCTATGTCAATACTCACAAAACGGAATATATGTGCTATAATCAAACGGGTGACATCTCCACTCTAGACAGAACCCCTCTTAAACTAGTAGACAAATTCACTTACCTAGGAAGCAGCGTCGCATCAACCGAAAAGGACATCGACACGAGGTTAACAAAAGCATGGAGAGCTATCAATAGGCTATCGATTATATGGAAATCAGACCTAACCAATAAAATGAAATGCAGTTTCTTCCAGGCAGCAGTCGCATCGATACTGCTATATGGATGCACTACATGGACTCTAACAAAACGGCTGGAGAAGAAGATAGACAGCAATTACAAAAGAATGCTGTGAGCAATCTTGAACAAGTCCTGTAGGCAACACCCCACAAGACACCAACTGTACGGCCACCTGCCTCCTATCATGAAAACTATTCAAGTTAGATGAACCAGACATGCAGGACACTGCTGGAGAAGCAGGGACGAACTCATAAGTGATATACTCTTGTGGACCCCCAGACATGGCCGTGCAAAAGCAGGACGACCAGCACGAACATACATTCAGCGACTATGTGAGGATACAGGATGTTGTCCAGAAGACCTGCCTGAGGCGATGAACGATAGGGAAAGGTGGTGAGAGAGGGTCAGGGATATCCGTGCGACCAGCATGACATGATGATGATTTATTACTACACTGACTGGATATAGTCCTCATTATTTCTATTATTTTATTGTTGGTTTTATTCTATTTTATTATTGTTTCATCTTTCTTTATATACACAGATGTTCTATAATTAAACACAATATAGAAGAGAGAAAACTGAAAAAGAAAGTGAGCAGTACATGACAAAATTTCAGATTTGTCTGCTGATTAGTCTCTGTGACCAAATGAATAAGGGATGAGAATTCAAGTCTTGCAGGAGGTGGTGACTTCTTTATTTCTGATCACAGCTATAAATTATAGAATCTTAAAGGACCTGATCATTATGATAAAAACAATAAGATGAAAGTTAAACTATCAAAAGATGAATGATTAATTTCAAAATCACTGTATAAAATTTTATTAAAATCCTTTATAACCTAAGATTTAAGCTACAACATCATTTAAACACTGTATGATTCTTTTTTCTAGTCAGAATTGATGGTAAACATGGTTTTAAAAAAGGTATGATGACAGTCAACTGATTTTTTTATCTAACAGTTTCACTTTTAAAATTTGTTTCACATGATGAATATTCACAAAACTATCTAATCACTTATTATGTATACATAATTTTCCATTCAATCCCACCAACCTTTTTTATGCTTGTGGCAGAATTAAGCCTTCCAAAAAGTTTGTAAAACATCAGGGTTAATGGACCTTACTCTACCACATTGATTCATGATGTATTGGCAGGGTTTTGAATTCTAAACTGGTTATCCTATCAAGGCTTGAGAGCCTAACCTATGCAATTGGGAGAGGGAGAGAACAGATTCATTAATGGAGGTGCCCGTGGTGTAATGGTTATCGTCACACGGCGACACGAGTTCAAATCCTGGACGAGACTGATTGCATTTCACATAGCACTAATACCCTTGGGAAAGGTATGAATCCAATTATTCTCCCTACAGCTATGGGTAAATAGTAGGGCAGACTAGGTTCTTCAGCCTTGGTGAGGCATCTAGTCTAGGAGAAGGAAAACTCTGAAGTCAAACCTATTAAACCGCGCTTAAAAAATTGACCTTGTGTCATATCCTGCCCAAGCGAAGGGGTTGGGTAAATATGAGAACAGATTCATTTATGTCTTTTACAAGAGCATTAGTATAAAAGGGAAACATAAACAATCTGAATTAAAATTTTAACTTAGTTTACCAAATCCATTTTCTGTACCAGTAAGTATTATGCCATTCCTACATCCATTAGTAACTAAAATTATCATTGTGCTTGTGTATATGTATATCTATGAGTGCGAAAATGGCATATCTAGACTTTTTAGAGTAATATGAATAAATGCTACAACTTAGAGAGTAAACCCATTTCCAGTTCAATTTGCAATTGAATTATAATTTTGTGGAATCTACATAAAAAAAAACATTTTTTAATCATCAAAATTCACAATATACTGAAGATAACTATGAAATATTAATTAGAATTATTTACACTTTCCTAAATAAATGCAAATATATCATCAAAGACCACTGTTACAAAAGAACCTAACAAGTTCATTGGTTGTCTACCACAGAAGAGAGAAAGTGAGAGAGAGAGAGAGAGATGCAAGATGATAAAGGTTCCAGAAATAGGGAGAGAGGAAGGTTATAAGAGCAATAAGAGAAAAATGAATGAGGAGGTGAGCGGAGGTAACTCTGAAATCCAGCCATAGTAGCAGCAGCAAACAAGGTGCCTAAGTTAAAAATAGAAATGTATCAGCAACAATACAGCCTGAAAGCAATGATTGGCTGAAACAAACTCAAACAAGAAGTCTTTAAAGTGGGTGTGGAATAGAAAACAGTGCGAAAGAGTCAGTTCCAGACCGACCACAATGATGTGGGGATATGCCAAAAAATTGGCATCCATTTTGGGTGAGCTTCTCTAAGCAGCCAGTCTACACTAGCGCACTAAACCAGGCTGTCATGGAGAGGCCTTAGTGCAGAAAGAATGAATGAACCTCAGATGTTCCCTTTGAAAATGCAAAAAAGGAAAAAGGAAGTCAGCCTACACCAATGCACTAAGCCAAACTGTGGTGGATAAGCCTTAGTGTAGAAAGAATGAATGAACCTTTCAAAATGCGAAGAAAGAAAAACAATGAATATGTGCACCACTGGAGGACACTTCAGGTAAAGACAGTCAAACTATCTTATGCGTTGAATCTCTCTCTCATGAACTTTCATATTCAGTCTACACGCACCATTCCACTTGTCCATAAATTATTTCAAGTACCATTCCATACAAAAGAAACCTTCAATTTTACATGACATTCTGCCGTTCATTTGTAATTGTTTTAGTTTTTTAAAAGAGTACCAGAGAAAAGCAATAATAACAACAAAGCTGCAATATGAGCAATATGAGGTTAAAAAAAATGCAATGATAACAACAAAATTGCAATATGATCACTAGTAAAAATGGTTGCTGAAGACATTAGGTTTATATTACCCAGAAATTCATACACAGATGTGCTCAAGGACACATGGCATAATGGATAAAGGTGTTGGTTAGATCCAGTAACATACCCAAAAGGGGAAATTAACAGGAGATAACTGATAACTGACATCCATTAAACATGGCTTGTAGAACTAGAACAGTGTACCCCGGTGAGCGAAAAAAAGGGCTAAGTTCGACATTCAAACCACCTGAAGAAGGCTGGAGCGTACAACAGCCGAAACATTGTGAAAAACATGGTGACAAAGATGAGGACAATAGTCCAGAAAATCTTAACAATATATATATATATATATTTTTTTAATTAAAAAAACAACAATCGGTCACATATGATAATAAATTTATTTCCATCCAGTTAAAAAGCATTGACATTTATCAATGCTCTAAAAATTAACAGGACTTCTTCAAATTAATATCAATGCGTTTTAACAGGATGGAAATAAATTTATTAGCATAATGTGACCAATTGTTGGTTTTTTATTTTGAAAAATTATTTGCTCTGTAGATTTTTTTTTGCATTGAACTCTTGACCAGGACTATTTAATTTTGATATTCTGTATTTGAATATTTAAATTGTCCTGCTTGGAATTGTAACCAACTCTGGATTAAATGGCTTGATTGCTGACATATATATATATATATATATATATATATATATATATATATATATTGGATCAATAAGTATATAACCAGATATATATTAATTAGCTGAATTCTGATATAAAATTTTCAATGGGTTAAAGTAATTGACATTCACCAAATAGACAAGTATTTGGACCTTATTAGAGAACTGAAGAAGCAGTGGAATGTGAAGGTGACAGAAATACAAACTATAGTTGGTGCTCTTGGAATAGACCCCCAAAGATCTGGAAAAGAAACAAGGAGAACTGTACATCAGAGGAAGAATTAAAACTATCTCAACTACAGCACTGTTAAAACCAGCAAGAATTCTTAGAAGAATCCTGAAGACCAGAGGACACTTACTGTCACTCAGATTTTAGAGAAAAATGTCACTTAGATCCAGTGAACAATTTACATAGAGTGAAATTAATAATAATAATAATAATAATAAAAATCTGTAAATTGCTTCTTTTAAGCGAAGAATATTTAGACATACCAAGATGAGTCAATCTTATCAATAGATTTTACAATCCACTTGTTATTTATAATCTAAATAGAATGGATAATGAATTTCTGCTGGATTAGAATTCCTGCTTTTGAATATTTAGACATAATTGTAGGAATACTTACAATTAATTTAGATTTTTTTTTATTTGAAACTAGACCCATTCTACAAGACATTGACAAGAAAGTAGATTATGCAGACAAATAAATGAATACGTGTATTAAATAAATGCTTTTTCATCACTAAGCTTCAGGCCATTTAATAAATAGAGGTTTTAATTAGCATAGATATTGATTGCTAACCAGTCACTAAAAAACTAATCATGAAATTTGTATTCACTATCTACATAAACAGGACACAGCACAAAGCCAATTTTTAGTGGAATTTAACAGGTTTGAATTTATTTCTCCTAGACCTAGACCAGTTACCATAAGAAGGTTAAAGAGCCTAGCCTGTTCTACTATTTACCCATAGCTGAAGGGAGAATAGTTAGCTGTACGTCTTTCTTAAGTGTATTACTGCTATGTGAAATACAAAAAGCTTTGTTCAAGATTTAATTCAAGTTACCATATCTATTTCTTATGATAATAACATTACACCAGGATTGTTGCATAATGGTGACTGTTGATTTGATAATTTTCCACACTCTATAGCCAGAACCTGAACATAGTTTCAGAGTTTCTACCCGACATCATGCAACATGTTTCTTTAGAGAAAGTCTCTCGAACTTGGCTGTCATTCTAAATGAACCAATTCTGAAAGAATCTCAGTTTTTTTATCAACAAATATCAGTTACTTTTTATTCATTTGAGAATGCTATTGTGTGGCACGTCCATAAACAAAACCAATAATAGGCTTTTGCATGGTCACGTAAAAGCAACAAAATGCTTCAGTAAACACAGGATGATTACAATTTAGTATTTGAGATGAAGTATGGATGGTTAACAGATAAAGCATGATCTTCTTTTCCCTTAACTTCCTTCTTTTTTTTCCAAGAGCAAATTAGTCTGAGTTATCTTTATCTTTTTGCAAGAGGATAACTCCCCCTTGGAAATATATATTTTAATATTTCAAATCTTATAAACCAGCTCATGCTTTATCTATTTACTCTTCCCTACTAGTACACTCCAAACAATTCTTTTTTAAAAATTTAATTTTCTCCTAAACCAAAAATAACAGGTAGTATAATTCTAATGAAACATTATACAATCAAAACATTTATTACTAAGTATTATTTAAAAGCAAATTCTATAACACTGAAACTCTGTAACCAAAAATGAAATAGAATATAGATACTTGACCTTTTAAACTACCAGTAAGCCAAATATTTCAGGCTATTTAACTATACACAGGTAGCTTGGTAATTTGGATAGAGAGATCACATCAGATATTTATAAGACAAAGTTTAATTTAGCAGTCATTCACAGCTTTTAATATATGATATAATGATGAGATGTTTGTTTCATAATTTCAATGAAGAGATGTCTGTACCTAGATAGAAGTTTGAATGTGTTTTGTTTTTGTGAATTTTGTGAACTCATTTACAGGATATTTCAGGGCTAATGGTTCAAAGGATTTGTTTTAGAATCCTACAAAGAGAGTTAAAAAATTATAAAAAGTGAAGATGAATTTACCCAAACTGACATAAACAACGAATGAAACATGAGTTTTCTAAAAGATTGTCCCCTTGGCATTTAACTTACTCGTTTCAATGAGTTTTCCATTGGTCAAAGTATTTCTGAAATTATTCCCAGATGTAGTTAAACTCTGCCTCTGTTAAAGTTCTCTATATCTTAAAATTTTACTCTAGAAATGAATTTTTTGTTTACAAACATGTTATAATGCACTAAGTCTGGTAAGTGTAGAGGGTGATGGATTTGCCAATCCTTTGTTTTGCCACAAATATTTTATTCAAAAGGTAACAAGGCTAGTTTCAGATGTTTTAAAAAAAATGAGCTCTGACTCTAGACAAAAGTGTAGATAATGTGAGCATATTCTAAGCCCTGCTAACAAGGATAATATATATATATATATATATATATATATATATATATATATATATATATATATATATATATATATATAGTTAAACTTGATAACTTCTACTATTTTGTTTTATTTTCATGCCTTAAAATATTGATTGAGATGAATTTTGCTGACAGTTACATGAAGAAATAAAATAATGTCACAAGTTATTTCAGGCCAATGAAAACTATGCCAAAAAACAAACAAAATCCTTCAAATGACATGACTCAGAAAAATTGATATTTGACTAGAATAATAAAAATAAACATTTTAAAAATCTAATTTTTCAAAGAACATACTTTTGTTTCAACAGTTAAATTTTGACTTCAAGTAATTTTTTCAGTTCATAAGAGTATATCAGGGAAATTGAATAATACAACATTGGGGCCAAAAAATTCAAGCCCAATCTAAGTTCTATTTATCTGTGTATATGTGTCTGTGTGTGTGAGGGGTTATGATCTGTTCTGTTGACTCAGTGGTTAATATCAAAGATTCTAGTGGCACCTGGGACAGGCCCTTGATCTGAGTCAAAGACAGTTAATGCCAACAATAAACTAAATTTGACGCATACATTGACCTATGGACATATAAAATTGAAAGAAAGTGAAAAGAAAGATAAGTAGCTAGACCTTGGTAGGGAATTGGAAAAACTAAGGAGCAAGAAAGTGATGGTGATATCAATTGCAATTGGTGTTCTTCATACAGTCACCAAAGGATTGGTAAAAGGACTGGAGGACTTAGAAATAAGAGGTTGAGAGGAGATCACTCGAATTACAGCATTATTGAGATCTGCAGGAATACTGGGAAGAGTCCTGGAGACTTGAGGAGACTTGCTGTGACTCAAACTCCAGTGAAAAACCATCAGCTAACACTGGTGTGAAAAACTCAAAAAGGAGTAAACAACAACAATAATAATAATAATAATAATAATAATAATCTCTTCTAATAGCAGCAGAAAACAACACCATAAGGACCAACCATATCAAAGAAACAATAGATAAGACACAAAAAACAGCAAATGTAGGTTATGTGGTGACAGAGATGAAATGATTACTCACATAATAAGTGACTACAGCAAATTAGGACAGAAAGAGAATAAGACTTGACAAGACTGGATGGGCAAGGTGATCCACTGGGAATTGTGCGAGAAATTGAAATTTGATCAAACAGACAAATCTGTCCTGGAGAATGAGACACATAAACTCCTCTGGGATTTTAAGATCACCTAATCTCGGCCAGATGACCAGACCTTAGAATAATCTACAAAAAAAAGAGAATTTGCAGAATTGTGGATTTTGCTGTCCTGGCTGACCACAGGGTAAAGTTGAAAAAAAAAAACAAAAAGAAGGATAAATACTTGGACCTTACTAGGGGATTGAAAAAACTGTGGAACATGAAAGTGATGGTTGTTTCAATTGTAAATTCACCAACGGATTAGTAAAAGGTGACTTGAGGAGACTTGTCGTCACTCAGACTCTAGTGAAAGATCATCAGCTAACACTGATGCGAAAAACTCTTAAGGAGTAAAAATGATAATCTAGCATGAAAATATTTTCTATAACCATATAAATAACAAAAGAATGTTGTAAATTCTTTGTCATGACTAGATTTAAAAATTTTCAATGACTCAGTATCTGTTTAGAGATCAGCTAATATCCCTTTACCCCTTTCATTGCAACCAATGATTTCTTCTGATTGATCTATGATAATGAGCATTACTGTTCCTTTGCTAGAATTTGAAACTTGATTCTCATGGCCACCTTTCTAAAGAAAGTTTGTAATTAAGGAGTGGTAATTCATGTCGACCATCAGTTCAATGCTGATCTTGTAAAATAAACTCAGAAATGAGTGAATAGAGCTTATCGCTGCTCTTTGATGATTTACCTGGACCCAGTGCTTTCAACGAGACTTATCCATAATTAATTGGCTGTTGAATTCATATATTTTATGACACCATTGACTTACAATGCAAAATTGAATCACCACTCATTTTAATAAATACTGACTTAAAATCATTGGTGTTAATCAAAAGTAAATTAAAAAAAAAGAAAAATATAACTTACTTAGGAAAGGGTAAATACCATAGACAAATTACAAGAAAAACAGAAAAGAGGCCAAAATAGTATTTGCCATAGAAATGTATGTGGTGAATTCAATAAGTTTCCAGACTTTTTTTTGTACAGGCATCTAAAATTCTCATAGACTCTTGAAAATTCACTATACATCTTATGAGATGACTGACCAATTTTTATGATTTCAGGTTCAAAGGAACAGCTACAGCAGGAATTCAAATACACTCTACTAAAGCCTGATTGTCATTGCTGGTGGATTTCAAAAATGCAATTTGACACTTTAGAAGAACAATATGCAATAAAATTCTGTTTTAAACTTGGAAAAAATGCTACAGAAACGTATAGACTGCTTTTCGACCATCTTGCATGAATTGAGCATCAGTTTTTGAGTGGCATAAGAGATTCAAGGAAGGCAGGGAGTCTGTGAGGGATGATGAGAGGTGTGGGAGGACTAAGGAAGTCAATACACCAGAGTTGATTGGCCAAAGGGTTAGGGTTACTATGTGGAGGTTTTGATGGAGTTCAGGAAGAGATTCTGTGGGAAGAGGCCATCACTCTTCAAATCGGGTCAGTGGGATTTCTACTAGGACAATGCAACAGTCCACAACTCTATCCTTGTCACAGACTATTTGACCAAGATGGGCATAAAGACAGTTCCTCACCATCCCTATAGTCCAGACCTTGCTCCCTGTGACTTTTGGTTATTCCCTAAGCTCAGAGGCTGTCGTTATGAGACAATTGAGGAGAGGAAAGAGGCTGTGAGGAAAGTCATTGACATGCTCACACAAGAGGACTTCCATGGGGCCTTCCAGAAGTTGTTGGAACAGTACAAGTGCATTGCAGCCGGAGAAGATTACTTCGAAGGGGACTAGAGTTTCATGTGTGTACTATCAATAAAAGTGCCCATACAAAAAAAGTCTGGAAACTTATTCAATGATTCTTGCATATCCAAATTTAACAACCAGAAAAGGGGGGAAAAAGAAATTTAGGTAAGTTGTAACAAAGGAAATTTACATATGTTGTAACATTTCAGGAAATGACATCACTCTAAATTACAAATTAACCAATTGAATTATTATTAACAATTCAAAGTTAAAATGATATGTAAAGAAACTGTCTAATATCTAAAAGTAATTTCATGATAATTAGTAATTTTGTCTAACTTTAGGAGATAAGTTGGTGTTACCATTATTCATTGATTATTTCAAACCAGTTTCCTTCTCTTTGTTCTCTTTATCATTGAAATACCACTTACACCTCTACAAGTCTTTAGATTAACAAATATATTGTTATTAATTCTAATCTGATTTCATTAACAAAAACACTGAAATTTTTGAATCTAGTAAAATACTGCAGAGACTCTACCTGATAAATACCCAGTGTGACAAGTGTATCATTTGAGGTTCCTGGAAGCCATCTGGGAAGATGCTGTTCTATTTTTTCTGATGGGACCAAGATGGTTTAGATTTACCATCATCTGAGATAGAAAAATATCCAATCTTTATTATGTATTTTATGCATATAGTTGTTTTGTGACATTGATTAAGATTTCTACTTTTTCTTTTTCTAGCAAAATGAAGTCTATTACAGCAAGAGGCTTCTTGATGATAATATACCAAACACTCTTGTTTTTCACCATGATATTCTTAATATGCCTAATATTCACTTCTTTTTTTCATTCTAACTTAGCTGTCTTCTATTCTGAGACCACCATGAAATGTTTAAAATAATGCATTGTACTGAACTCAAAACCCTGTATTGCTTATGATTAAGTACACCCAAACCAATATTTTATTACAAAAAGTTAACTTTCTTCTAAAATATACCAACATTTTATCATTTCTAATGGAACATTATACTATCAAAACAAATACTATTAGATATGATTTATTACCAAATAAATACAAAGATGGAAGTTCAATAATCAAATATATGAGTATGTAGCAGTCCAAAAATAAGTACAGCCCTTATATACATTTATATGATTTTATTTTTGGTTACAAAATTTCAGTGCTGTAGATTTTGATAATGAATAATAATAGATATACCTAATGATATCCAGTTTTGATTGTATAATGTTTCACAAGAAATAATAAAATCTTGGTATCTTTGCTTGAGAAGAAAATTAGCTTTTTATAAAAAATTGGTATGGGTGTACCTATTTATGGGTGATATTGTGTACTTTATTTTTTTCCTAAGATGAAGTTTAATTTATAAATCATACAAGATTCAAGTTTAACAAAAATAACTAATAAAATAGAACAATTATAACAATATACAGTTTTAAATATCTGTTGGATAGAAGATTTGAACACACTTAGCAAATTATTTTTTACTATCTTTATTATGTAAAGAACTTTCATCTTTTCACATTGATGAGGCTTCTCTGTTGCATATCTAAATTGCCTGTATCACTATTCTTGTACACTGGAATTAAACTAATTATTTTTTTTCTTTTTTGGCTGGAGTTGACTGAGGGTAAATGAAACTGCAGATACAAGATGACCAGTTGAGTGAAATACTTTTAAGTCTACAAATCTAAACTGTGGAAATTAAAGACAAATAACTAAATTGGCTGAAAACTAAAATTTAAATCATCAGGAAATTGTCTTTCATTAGTTGAAGAATTGTTAACTTGTTGATTCCAAATTTGTTATGGACAATTTAACACATTTTATGCCAATGATCTATCATGTTAGCACAACCTTTCAGTTAATCCATTATTCAGACCTTGTGAATGGTACAATGTTTTAGAAAAGAGGAAAAACCTTATGCCAAACAAATCTATCCATTTCAGTAGCAATAGGTACACAGTTTGAAATACTAATAACAGTTATCAATGTTAGGGTACCACATATAGTGTAATGATTACCAAATTAGATGAACAGACCACTAATGGTGAGTGCAGTTCTCAATGAGTGCCCCATACTTTTGGCTTTGTCTCAAACTAAGCTCAATAACAACTCCCCTTAAAGTTACAGATAATTAACAAGAATAATCTATGAAGAACTATTAATTACACTGGTCAACAACTAATTTGTGGTCTGTGTTTTTTTTTTTTCGTTGATTTAGGATGAATCTGATGTGCTGAATCTAAAATCACATTGGTTTTGCTCAATCAGGTCAAGTTTTTGAGCTATGGCCACATGTTGTTTTTTATGTTTTTGTTCACATGTATGCATGTGTGGAGCATTTTAGAAAAAGTTAGTGGGAGTAAAATGCCATGTCGAATAATTGTTTTGATTGGAAATGATTATTTTAATGACAAGAAGTATTCAGGTCCGATAGTTCTGGGTATTTATGTCGAAAAGGGATCAGTTTGAAGTCATAAAACCATGTTTTCTGTGCATGTGGGATAGTAGGGACTGTGCTCAGCAAAGGACTGGCCTTTGCGGGAGGAATTGGTGCCTTACAAACAAAGGAACATCATCAACGACCCTCTGGTGGACAGAGACAGAATACTCTTCCCACCACTGCACATCAAGCTTGGCTTAATCAAGCAGTTCACCAAGGCTCTGGACAAGGATGGTAACTGCTTCACTTACTTGTGCCAGGCTTCTCCAGGATTAAGCATGGAGAAGTTGAAAGCTGGCATCTTTGACAGTCCTCTGATCTAGCAGCTCATCTGAGATCCAGAGTTCAAAAACTCAATGAACAAAGTGTAACTGGAAGCATGGAAGGCATTTGTTCTGGTAGTGAAGAACTTTCTTGGCAACAATAAGGCCAGAAACTATGCAGAACTTGTCAACAACATGCTGACTGCTTTCAGAAACCTGGGCTGCAACATGAGCGTCAAGATGCAGTACCTATTTTCACATATGGACCGGTTTCCTGAGAACCTGGGTTCAATGAGTAATGAGCAGGGGGAGAGATTCCATCAGGACCTGAAAGAGATGGAGACCAGGTATCAGGGTTGCTGGGATGCAGTCATGATGGCTGACAGCTGTTGGACTCTAAAGAGAGACCTCTCTGCTGCTGAGCATTCCAGGAGTTCAAAGAAATGGAAGTTCAAGCCCTGAAGTTTGAACAATGGTTAAGCAACATGCAATTTACGTGTACTTACCTTTATCAATGCCCACCATTCAGTTTACAGTAATCGATGTTTCTATCAGGTAATCAATACATGTTGTTGGCAAAACATTTTCTCTCTTAAAAACATATTTAGGATGATATGTGTTGACAAAAATCAGCTGATAATGCCACAAAAATAGAATTGATTTTGTCAAAAGATCTGATTTTTTTCAAATCAACCTCACAAAAAACCTGACTTGATGGAGAGAAATGGATGCCATTTCCTGATTCAGCAGTGCAAAAATACCCTAAATCAGTGGTAGAAATCTAGACAACATTCAAAAAGTAAAAAATTGTTGCCTAGTGTTATAATTATTTCACTCTTTGTGAGTTCTTCACACCAACATCAACTGGAGTTTGAGTGACAGCAAGTCTCGACAAGTCTCTAGAACTCTTCATAGTATTTTAGGTGATCTTAGCAATGCTATAATCTGGATGGTCTCAGTTCTTCCTCTTATCTCTAATTTCTCCAATTTCCTTTCCAAGAACATTAACTACACTTGATAATACCATCACCTTCAGGCTCCATATGTTTTTTTTATCTCTCTGGTAAGATCCAAGAATTTATATTTCTTCTTCTTCTTCTTCTTCTTCTTCTTCTTCTTCTTCTTCTTCTTCTTCTTCTTCTTCTTCTTCTTCTTCTTCTTCTTCTTCTTCTTCTTCTTCTTCTTCTTCTTCTTCTTCTTCTTCTTCTTCTTCTTCTTCTTCTTCTTCTTCTTCTTCTTCTTCTTCTTCTTCTTCTTCTTCTTCTTCTTCTTCTTCTTCTTCTTCTTCTTCTTCTTCTTCTTCTTCTTCTTCTTCTTCTTCTTCTTCTTCTTCTTCTTCTTCTTCTTCTTCTTCTTCTTCTTCTTCTTCTTCTTCTTCTTCTTCTTCTTCTTCTTCTTCTTCTTCTTCTTCTTCTCATAATAATAATAATAATGATATCACAGTATTGTTAAGATTGGCTGAAGAGACTTCCTGTCATTCAGACTCCTGTGAAAACTAGAGTGAAAAACTTGCTCAGGGAGAATAAGAAGAAAAAAAGAAGTATCCCAGGAAATTCCATGATTTATAAGTTTTGTTTTTCTTATTTAGATACATAAAGTTACAAATATTATTTCATTATATGAAAGTATTAATGATAATGAGCTCAAAAACAGAAAAAGATAATGAAAAAATTAGGATTTGTTAATAAGAAAAATGTGTAGTATCTAAAAATAAAGTTTTAAAATATCTTAAAAGCTGTTTTATTTAATCTATTGTTTATGGATTTTTGTGTTCACACAAAAAAGAGAGAACACTTTATCAATTTAAAAACTTTACATAGCACATTCATTTGTTAGGTAATTTTTGTGTAAATTATTTTATAGATTATCATTATTTATTTATTATTAGTCATTTATATTAAATATTTTTATGATAATGAGCTAAACAAAAGATGGAGTTTATTAAAAAATAGGACTTGTTTACAAAAAAAAAACAAAAGAAAAAATGGGATGTATTTAAAATTAGGTTTCTTGAATATTCTAAAAATTATTTTATCTAATTTATTGTTAATTGGAGGAAATGGAGATATGAGAAAAAGTTAAGATTGTCCAAACTATTTTAGTGTTATATCAGGTAAGAGTTGAGTAAGGTGCTTGAGATTTGAAGAGACTTGCACTCACTCAGTTATCATCATCAATTTCCTGAGCTTGTGGTGTGAACAAACACATGTACAAATAATAATGCTAATCCTAAGAAAATATTCTAAGCTTAAAATAACCATAGCTCTAGTTACATGGCATCACATGGACTGTATTTTTAGCTGTGACATTTCTTAGGTTTCAATTGACAGTTTTTCTATTTTTCCCTACTTTTTTCTATTTAAATGTAATCATATCATTATGTGAAATAGTAAATTTTAATCAATCCTAATTTCATGTGTCTCTGTCATATTCTGTTGTCATTTACTAAGTATTGATTGATGTTTATTGGAATTTTGCAAGAAAAATTCCATGCTTGATTTTCAGTTTTGTCAGCACAGAAGAGTTATATGGCTTTTGTTTTGATCGTTTAATTTATTTATTAACTTATTCATTTATTCTATCTTCATTTGAATGTTTCTTTCATATGATTATTGTTAAAATTCTAGATTCTAATTTATATAACACTTGGCAGAGGTGGACTGAGTATTCAGGCAATCTGACTGTGCTTGATGGCTCAAAACATCAAGGAACCCAAATAGCAAAAGTCTCATTTTTTAAGCAACCACAAATTATGATAACACTAAAATGTTTTAACATTACAAATCTCAGCTGTTCTAAAGCACTGGAAATTAAGAAACAATTTTCTCTCTTTTATTAAAATATAGTTTTACAAACAGATTTCTGATTAGGATTATATATATCTGTATTGAATGAACAGTCAGATTAAATGGGTTAAGAAGCCAATAAACCTTTTCACCCAGATCAATGTTAATCTGCTACTAATAGTTAGCCACTTATTTTTATAGATCATTACAATTGTAATGATTATCATGGTAGAAAACAGAATCAGCAACCCAAGTTCAAATCCTGTATGAGGCTGTTTACCTTTCACTTCATGCTAATACCAATGGGAAAGGCATGATTACATCTCTTCTCTCCATAGCTATGAGTAAATAGTAGAGCTGACTGGGTTCTTTTGCCTTAGGAAACCAGTCAATAGAGAAAACTATAAATTCAAGCCATCTTTACTCCACTTAAAAATTGACTTTGTGTCATATCCTGCCCATGGGTAAATATATACAATTGTACCAAGTTAGATCTTAGCTAGGTCTAAGTGTTAGATGAGGTTAAAGCTTTTGAAACTGTTGTGACATTTTTATTTGTTACTGATAATGATTAGGTGTGATGATTAATTATTAACTAAATTTTTAATTGAATTATTTCTCCTTATATACATTTCAAATTATATATCTTTGTCCCAAATAAATTATTTAAAAAAATGCATTTTACTAATACAAAATTATTTAAAAAAATGCATTTTACTAATACAAAATGCTTGGAAAGTTCTAATATATACATATACTCGCAGAAATAATCGTCATTGACTGAATTCAGAAAGAGTCTTTAAAAATTGTACTCTAATTTATAAAAGTTATGGCTTTGATATTATTGAATGTTTTGAAGTGGAATATGAGCAAGCTCTTATTGCCAGGCTTTAACCAAAAAATTATAATATAGTATATACTATTGAATTCAATTCTCATTTATCCTAATAAAAAATTGTCAACAATCATGTAGATTATAAATCTATAGCCATTCTTGTAACTCAAAAGAAAGGAATGCCAGTTTTGTGTAAAATAGGTGCATTCTTTAAACCAGATATAGTCATGGTTGCATACGAACTTCTTATTCTTTATCTCAATATTTTGGTTTATAAATTGAAGCAGCCATCACATAGAATGCGGCTTTTGCATGTAATACGCAAGTAAATAAAAGCTTGAGGAGAATTATAAAGATATACATATTGCAATGTTTATTCAAGAATCACAACAAACACTAACAATTAAAGATATATTATCATAGTAATGTAACATCTGCATTACAACTATTTATGATATATACGATTCAGCACTTTTTCCAGTTTCCAATAATCAAATTACTTTAAAAGGGGCTCTGCACCGTGTTATAAACTTAGAATATTATTGTAAGATGGTGAAATTTTGGAAATTGACTTTACTTCATGCCTAGTAGTTTTGTTTTCCTTTTCATCAAATTTGGAGGTATACAAAATTTCACCAGAGGCGTTTGCTTCCTTTAAGTCCTCTAATCAAACTGGAAAGTAAATTTCATGTAGCTCATTGTCTTTCTCGTAAAATTTTACATATTATTTTTTATGCATCTTCTATTCCCTTTCATCCTATTGATATACAGACACACACCCAAATGTAAAGACACACACACAAAGATACAAACACACACATGCACACATACATTGAGCTTTATATATGTATATATATGTATATATATGTATATATATATATATAAGGTTCATATAGAAAGTAATATTGATTTTAAAAAAATATAACTAGGGCAGTAGTACATTAGCACCTTTCAAAGTACTACCTTTGGGATGTTATACATTTATTATTGCATTCTCCTCTTCAATATTATTCATGGTACTTCAATCGTGATTTTAACTTTGGGAAAAGCCTGAAGTTGCAGGGAGCTAAATCTAGACTGACAGAGATGGTTGATGCAAAATTCTTAACTGCACATGAGGTTTAAATGATTGTCACTCAGTACACAAGCTTATTCAATGGCATCTCATCACTGACTCAATGACCCTATGGGAGAGCATCAAGCGAAGCATGCACAGAACATTCCTCTCTGATGGGTTGCCAAGTTACATCAAAGCAGTCCTCAACATATACAAAATAGCTGGATACTTTCCAGGTAGACCTTATATATATATATATATATACCGAGAAAAATTAAAAAACAAAATAATCCAAAGGGAAGAATTTAATGCAAAAGAAAGTTGACACTATAACATTTTGGCTTGAATAAACCATTTAAGTCCTAATGATGGTTTATTCAAACCAAAATGTTATAGCATCAACTTTCTTTCATACTAAATTCTCCACTTTTGATTATTTTGTTTTTCAATTTTTCTTCATATTGCTGAATAATGTTTAGAGTGTTTGCAAATGACCCAGGAGAACTGGGTTCAATTCCAGGTCAAGTCATTCTAAAAACTCAAATAAATAGTACTTGATGCCTCTTTGCTCAGCATTATAAGGTATGGATCAAGGGGAAGTGGAGCAATCCAGGGACAGGTGTAGTGCCTTCCATTACTCCTCAGGGTAGTAGCTATTTAAAAGGGAGCCTTCAGGTCATCCTTCACTATGGTCAGTCAACTTATATATATATATGTTTATATATAATTATGAACATAAAATTCATTATTTTAAGTTTAATGTGGTGTACACATAATTTGTGTTCATAATTTGATAATTTTTCTGGGTTGTATATCTGCTCTGCTATAATAGCATTGAGCACTTTTCAGGCAACATTTTTTGTCATATTATATATATCATATACACTTTGATGTTGATACCAAGATCAAAAGAAAAAACTACATATAGACAGGTTTAGAATAGGTGGGAGGAGTAATGTAAATAAAGTGTTTCTAAATGAAATCCTCTTTTAATTTATTTTTAATGATATTTTTATTTCAGTTTTATAATGGTCCTCTCTCTCTCTCTTTCTCTCTCTCTCTCTCTCTCTCTCTATATATATATATATATATATATCATTGGAAATTTTCCAAGTGATTATTTTTTTATAGTGTATTGTTTTCCAAAAAAAGAGTGCACCTAAAGTTTTTAACCCAATAATGTATACGTAGGTGTGTGTGTTTTCTGACTATATGACATAAAATGAATTAACATAAATTCAGACTGTAGCAGACTTTGTATAGATTTAAGTCTTGTGAACAGTCAGTATATATAAAGCTTTATGTATTGTAGAAATGTCTTACTTTTACTCTGGTTTAATTATCTCATAAGAAAATTTAATTCAGTAAATGCTCTCAGATTTGCTCTCTTTATAAAACCTTTCAAGATGTTGCATCTTCAAGTCAAGATGATGATAGTTCATTTCCAAATCTGAAATTTCACTTCTTGAAAGCTTAATAACATGAGAATTTTCCTATTAAATGCCTGGCTGAATTCTTTGAGAAATTGCTTCCATGGCCATGTTTGTTTGTTTGTTGTTGTTTATACTGGTTAAAAAGTGTGTTGTGTGTAATCAGTCTTCAGCAGTTCTAAATATTATGCAATGTTGCTTTGTTTTTATTTATTTTTTATTCACAGACATTAAGGGATATAATAGCTGCCATTAATCAAAGGAATGGTTGAGCTCATTACTTGTATCATGTCATGTCTAAAATCCCAATGGCAAAGAAGTTTGCCAAACTTTGAGTTTATTCTTTTGTCTTTTAAAGACTGGAACATTCTTCATCTTAATGAAATGTGAATGCTTCATTCTGATCTTGCTTTGCTAATTGAAAATACATACCAAGTGAAATAGAAAAAAATCCTATCGCAGGTATCTATAGCATATAGACATATGCCTTTTATCTTATGATTTTATTTAACTTATACAAGGTATGATCAAAAAGTACTGAGATGAAGCATTAGAAATTTAAAATTTTAAAATTTATAATTTAAATGAAGATATATGCATAGCTGAGCAACTTATATAATAAAATGATGATGTCGAGATGAGTTATTACAAAGCCAGTCTCAATACCTTTTGAACGAAATATTTTTGATAAAACACAGGATTGTGTATATGCAGCACCTTCCATACTCGCCATTCCAAACATCATGAGAATTTTTCTTGTTTCCTAAATGAAAAATTCAGCTTAAGGGTAAGATTTGAGGATGTGGAGATCATTAAAAGAAATACAGTGATGGTGGTTCACATCATATTAAAATGAATTTCAGAGGTGCTTCTATCTCACTGGAATGAGTGAACTGAATAGCAAAGGGATTTTTTGGAAGAAAATTATCATTTAATTCAGTGTTCATTTTGTTTTGGTAAATACAGCTTCAGTCCTGACACTTTTCAAATGTAAGGAGATAATAAGGTTTATTTCATCAAGTAGCATTGCAAACAAATAATGAAGATATGTGCATATAATGTACTTGTGCCGCGACCTGCCGATAAACGTAAACAGATCAGGTTACACGCTCGCCTTTGGACAATTATATCCGGGTACGGCCGGAAATGACTGAGCCCTTTTTCTTTCTAACGACCTTGACATCTTGTTACAACTAAAAAAAAGGGATAAATCAAAATTAACAATATTTACGAAACACTTCGGCCAAAAATAACTTGATAAAAATGGAACTAATAGTCGTCGCCAGCTTACAGCAGGTTAAAAAAATACTTAATTGCTACACTCATTTTTTATAAAAGAATTTCATATTCACGCAGCTGGGGCTGTGTGTCACAGCACCTTTGTAATATCAACAAGCCCATTTCCAATGCTCATCGGCACATTCTTTGCGGAGCTCTTACGAGGAAAAGAATCCTACGTTATTCGTGGTCGCATTCGCTTCACCGCCACTTCTAGTGGTAGATTCAATACCCTTTTTTTTATACGGTCCTTTTTAAGGGCTATGAGAGGTCTCCTTCTGCAGGTCGGAGCATCTCTAACTGGTTATTAATGACCAGTTGAAATAGACGGCCAGGAGGCAAACACAAAGAGAACTCACTAAGACCAGCCGGTCTTAACCATCGCTCGGTTTCGCTCATCCGTTCGGCTGCGCAGCGCTAAAGGCACGGGTTAGCCTTTAGCTCCCACTTCGATACCTGCGCAGCGCTAAGATAATGCCAATCTTAGCCGCAGCCCCCTGGCCTGCTCACTCCCACAGCTTTGGCGCGAAAAAGCCTTAGCCACTGCACAGCTTTGGCGTGAAAAGCCTTAGCTATCGTCTCGATCCGCTCCCACAGCTTTGGCGCGAAAAAGCCTGAGCTATCGTCTCAATCTGTTCTCACAGCTTTGGCGCGAAAAGCCATAGCTACTGCCAGCGATACGCCCGCACAGCTATCTGGCATGACAAAGCCGTAGCTACCCGAAGATACGTCCGCACAGCTATCTGGCACAACAAAGCCATAGCTACCGTAAATGATACGCCTGCACAGCTATCTGGCACGATAAAGCTATAGCCACCATAAACGATACGCTCACACAGCTAGGGGCATGACGAGGCCCTAGCTTCATCGATCCGCTCACACGACTGTGTATATGCTAAGGCCTGGCAAACCTTAGCCACCATCTATCCATTCATTCACTCGGTCCGCAGTGCTAAGACGCGATTAAGTCTTAGCAAACTATGCTCGCTCGATCCGTACACTACTAGGCTGCCAGCACTGACTTTGACCACGGCGCTGTTACAGACGCTCCTACATTCTACGACTTGACTGATCTCAGCTCCCAGCAATGATCAACCAACCGCACCTACGACTCGAACATCCCAGCTACTGACATCGTCCATCTAGCCGGAGACCGGAACACTACGACCACATCTGTAATTTCTGACAATAAATTACCATTCTTGTTGATTTGTTACCTTGCCTCTTTGTCCTTTTCATTGTCTTTGGTTGTCACTACTCACACGCATTAAACTAAAATTCATTTGCGGGGTCGACTCACTTATCGGCTCCGCAACAGTTGCATATAACTGCTATACAAAGATATTATGAACATTATTTGATCATGTGATATTAAGCAAGTTATAAATCAGATTAAAATGTTATTCTAAAAGTTATATGAAAAAGTATACTCAGTTTTTATCATAATATTTTTTCTTGTGTTCTTTGGTGTTCCACAAAGGATTGTCCATTTACCTTCTAAACAAACAACATATACACAAAAATGTCATTGTATTCTTATAAGAACATTCTGGTACAGTTCACTTCCAACTGTGAAAGTAAACTGTGTGAACTTAAAATAAAAAAAAACATAACTTTCCTCTGACTTGAATTTATATCTTATATCTCAGGAACTGACATTTCAAGAACTGTACATCAATTTACCATTTGATGAATATGTTACCCTCTAATGCTGAAATAAAAAGAAATAATAATCGGAGGAAAAGACCATGCAAAATATAATCCTTTCTGAATTCTGATAGATATACTAATTCTTTCATTATGTTATTATTTCTTAGCTTTGAAAGGCCTTAACAACTATTTTCATTCATTTAGTGCTTTATGAAATAGATACAATTACTGAGTTTTGAACTTTACACTGAGCTTGCTTATACAATCTCATACATAAAGCCCATTCATCCATCTAAATATGTGCTGCTATGTCTGACTTCAATGTTTTACTCCAGATTATGACATTGCAATATTCAAGTTTAATTTTTATGAACAAGATTATTTGTCTTTTATAATTTCCAGATAAACTGTCTAAATGAATCATTGCTGTCTAGATCTAGAACTATATTTCTAAAAGTTAACAAATAAAGCCCCAAAATTACTGGGAATGCTATATACCTGAAGAAGTTCAATAGAGTTATCAATGAAAATGGGAAAAAAAAACCCAACAAGAATGAGGATACTTGTCAGAATACTTTATAGGATGGTGATAACACTTCATCGAAGAATTTCAGACAATTCAGGTTGTATGAGAAGGCACTATGGCCTAAGGAACAAGGATATGAGTTACTCAGTTCCAACTAAATTCATACAGTTCAACTCTCTGAATGCTTAAATTGAAATTTTGAAATTCATGTCCATCACAGAATGCAGAAATTTTCTGTTAACAAATCTTGAGAAAATTAACAATATCACCCCTAAAAATATCCCAAAGAACTTGGGGGTAACTCGGCAGAAAAATGCCTCTTCCTACATCATGGTTTAAAAATTGGACTGCTCGCTGAAATACTGACTCAAGATTTGATTTACTGGGATATAAAAAAGGAGACAATCATGAAATTCAAATTTTTGGTGAAGTCATTCAATGAGCTGAACTGTATATGAATTTAACTGTTTTAATAGATATCCTAGTACCTTAGGCCATGGATCAGTCCTCAAATAGAATTTGATTTAGAGTATGGAATAAATTGGTAGTTTAAAAATGTTTAAGTTCTGAAATTCACTTTGAAAAAATATTTAAAAAAAGGTATAGTAGGTATACTTTGAGTCATGTATTTGACAAAAGGTGAAGTCAGTTTAACAAACTATTTATTGAAAAGCATATTTTCCATGAAAAATAGTAGAATTATTTGCATGTAGATCAATAGTTTTATCTAGGATGAGAGTATAGCATATGCACTTAATAACTGAAATAATAAAAGAAAGAAAAAGAAAACAGAATGAAAGAGAAAAGGAAATAAGTATACAATTAGAAATAAAAAAAATATGAAGAGAAAATTAAAGGAGGTATATATATATATATATATATATGTATATATGTATATTTAGGCAGCATTTCTTCGTTAATGCAAATTTCATTAAACATAATAGACATTTTATGCCTACATATTCTCTTTTGGATCCGTTCGAATTCCCGTATTACTTTTATCGTATTCGGGGGGAATTGATTTAGGTATTGTCCATAGTTGTATGTATCCCTAGTACTTTCTGCCCGACTTTGGGCCATCATCAGGGGAGAATCTGTTACAACAGTGATGTAACTTTACAATGCACCTTTCTGACACAAGTTCAATAGCTCAGCATTTAAAAAAACATTCATGCCCAACAACACAACTACGAAAAATTCTCACCGACAACACAACAATACTCGTACATCAAAATAATAAACAAAAACTTCTGATTCTCGAAGCACTATATATTAGAAACCTACAACCAGCACTTAATAGAATTAATTTTCAAACCAGTGCTAACGTACTTAAATGTCTTTAGCTACTAACACTATTTACAGAATTACATTTAAAAGCAAGCGCCATAATCTCCAACAGCAAAGACGTCCTTACACAGTAGTAATTTGCTAAAACAAAAGTTACATCACTGTTGTAACAGATTCTCCCCTGATGATGGCCCAAAGTCGGGCAGAAAGTACTAGGGATACATACAACTATGGACAATACCTAAATCAATTCCCCCCAAATACAATAAAAGTAATACGGGAATTCGAACGGATCCAAAAGAGAATATGTAGGCATAAAATGTCTATTTTGTTTAATGAAATTTGCATATATATATATATATATATATATATATATATATATATATATAAAATATAAAACACATTTCTGTAATTTTATTTTTGGTTACAGAGTTTAAGAACTAGAGAGTTTGATGATAAATATTGCCTAATAATATTTGTTTTCCACTATAATATTCCACTAGAAATAATGAAATTCTGGTATTTTTGGTTCAGAAGAAAATTAACTTTTTATTTTAAAAAATGGGAAAGCCTGTATTTATTTAGAGGCAATGTTGAACATTTTTTTGTAATAAAGGTTCTTAATGAAGTGAATAATTTTGCTTAAGCTGCAAATAAAGGTGCTTAGTTTTAATTAAAGACAATTAGATGACTGAATAACCCTTTAAAGAAAGAATTACACCTGGCATTTATTTCCTGCTTTTAGTAAGCAGTAAATAATGCAAGAAAAAATAGAAATAAATTTTTTAATATAAAAATATGCAAAATGATAAAAGCCAAAAAGAAAAATTCTGTTAATTGAATTGCAACCTCGACTAAGAGAAAAGAGAATAGACTAAAGTTTTGTTTTTTTGAGAAAACAGAAAAAAGAAATTCAGCCAAAACAATAGAATCAACAGATTCTGGACAAGATAGATAAGATATGTGTAGGAAGGGATTCAGAAATTTCAGCTGTCACCTTATCAGAAAAAGATGATTATTCATAACATTAGAGGCTGTTAAAAATCTATGAATTTAGAATATTAATACTATAAAAACAATAGGAATTTTATTATTTAAGATGAGTTAGAACTTATTTAGTTATTTCAAACTTTGAAGAAGAGACTTAAAGATATCTCAGTCTGTTTCTGTCAATGTATCTTAGTCTGTTGATATATATATATATATATATATATATATATATATATATATATATATGTGCACAAACATGCACGAATGAAGTGTACTCATTTTCTTCAAAATAGTTCCCTTAACATTCAACTTATTTTAGCAAGTTTTCCAATTGTCAAAGGATTTTAATTTTCTTTTGATATAGCTTATGTATTTCTATTAATGTTACCCATATCCTCAAGTCACTGAAAGGAATTTTCTGTTTAAGTGTGACAATATTTGTCTGTGGCGGTACATGAGGGGTTAACCAAAAAGTTGAGTAGCCAAATATAATTGCCAAGAAGTGTAAAAATTAAATGTCTGGGAAAAAGAATTGAAAATTCTGAAAAAGAATTTTTGACAATAGTCAAAACAGAAATGGAAAGATGTTGACAGGTAATGGGGGTAAGAGGGTGGTATATTTGGTGCCGTGACCGACGATTCGACCCTGAAGAGCTATACCAAGGAAAGGAAAAGACAATCAAACCAGGACCCAAGCCGCAAGCTGCAAAAGAACTTGACCGGAGAGACGACCCAGAGCAGGAACCAGAGACGAGACAGTCAGCGGTTCAGGTAGGACACTTTTTCGGTTTTCCCCACTTGTATTATTGGTTCTGGGAGAGTGCTCGCCGTGTTGGGTGCTTGCAGATATAAAAAAAAACAAACAAAAAAAACAAAACATCATGAGTAGAGAAGGGTCAGTAGGTTCGGATGCCGCGGGTATGGTGGAGGAGACTACTCTTAAATATAAGGATAAAACCCTTTGGGGGGGATCCCCTTGAACTAAATGAGTGGATGAAGGCCATTGATAAGAAGAAGCTAATATATGGACTAACGGATAAGGAGATCATCCTGTTGGCCTTTGAGACAGCGATAGGAGCTCCCTCGGACTTTATTCAGAAAAAAATGATGGAAGGTCCGGGACTGATATGGGCTCAATTAAGGGAAGAATTGCAGGCGGAATACGTGGGAGAACCGTCAGCGCTAGAGGCCATGAGGAGCCTAGCTGAGGTAAGACAGCGTGAAAATGAGACCCTCGTAGAGCTAGGAGAGAGAATCAGGGGGTTGTTGTTACTAGCTTATCCCCAAGAGGACATCAGATCAACGCCAGTCTTGCAGGCGCAGTTGGCAGATTGTTATGTCGATGCCTTACGGGACGAAGAGATAAAGAAAGAAGTTGTGAAAGCTGAGCCAGAAGATGTGACCAGAGCGGTACACCTGGCCAGGAGAAATAAAAACTTCCTAGAAAGGGTCAGAAAAAGACATGGTGGGCAGAAGCAAGAAAAGATAAGTCAGCCCACTAGAAGAAACCCAAGATCGGGTTGGGGGCGCAGACGACAGGAGGACTGGTCAGCGGAGGCTGACCCTAGGCAGCAGGACTGGTCGATATGGAAAAAGTTTCATGATTCTCCCCATAAGCGCTTAGGGGTGACGTGTTGGACGTGTCGAAAGGAGGGTCACTACTCGACGGAGTGCCCCTCTCGGAGCGACATGAGGAGGGAGAGGAGAGAGAGACCTCGAGGAAGAATGAGGGATTCCTCTCCAGCAAAGCCCCCTCCTACGTCAAGGAATCAGGGAAACGCCGAAGGGCCGCCCCTGAAGAAGTAAAAGGGAGGGTGGCCCGTTGTGTAATAGCGAGAAAATGTTGGTCATGTGGTCAGGGGGACCACGTAGCTAGGGATTGTCGAAGGAGGAGATGTTGGCAATGCCGTAGATATGGCCACATGAAGAAGGATTGCCAGGAGGGCAGATATAGAAGGGAGTTTTTGTTGCCTGCTTCTCTGTCGGCAAGTGAGAACAAAATAATTAAAGATAAGGCTAGAGTCTGTTCAATGCTATCCGAGAAAGGTGAATTAAGTTGCGAAGCCTATGTGAAGGCAGTAAGGACGAATGCTCTAATTGATACGGGAGCGGCAGTTTCACTGATAAGGAGTGAAATTGTGAGGAAAATGAAGAATAGGCCAGCCCTTTTGGAGGCTGATTTGGTTATTAGTCAGGCTGACGGTAGTCAAATGGAGATAGAGGGAAAAATAAGGTGCCCAATAAAAGTGGGGGGTGTGCAGGCAAGCCACACCTTATATGTAGCCCCAGAATTATGCACAGAGTTAATCTTAGGGGAAGATTGGTTAAAGGCAAGAAAGGCTTGCCTTGAGTTTGAACCAGCTAAGCTGATTCTAGGAGAAATAGAGGTTCCTCTGGGAGGACAAGGAAAGGATAAATTAAGAATCGAATATCTAGCGGGTAAAGATAATACGTGTGCGGACTTATTGTCAAGAATACCAAAACAGCTAGAGGCGGAATCGATACATTTAGAGCCTGGGGTAGATGATAGGGCTTACCAGGTAAATGTATTAAATGCGCATACCTTGGAGAACAGACCTAGCCTAGAAGAAGATAAAGCAGAAGAGCTTGTGACTCTCAGTAATCCACACTGGAGGGAGGTGATAGAGAGTGGTCAGAAGGGTAAGGAATTATTGGATTTGAGAAAGAAAGTAGAGGCTGGAAAGGCGCCAAAGTATGTGATATATGAAGACATATTATATTACTTGTCTGGTGCAGATGAAGAGCCTAGAATGAGGATGTTTGTCCCGAAAGCTCTTAGAACAGAAATTCTAGAGCAGTGTCATGAGAAGATGGGACATATGGGCATTGATAAGACCCATGAGTTGATAGGCCAACGATATTATTGGCCGAAATTATATGCTGAGGTTACAGCATATGTGGGTAGTTGTAGGATGTGTCAAACTCAGAGTAGGAGACAAAAATTGGCCCCCTTGATGGAAACCGATATACCCAACTTTCCTTTCGAGAAAGTAAGTATGGACATATCAGGTCCGTATGGTGAGACACCGAGAGGAAATCAGTATATTGTAAGTTTCGTGGATTGGTTAACTAATTGGCCTGAGGCTTATGTGATCCCAGATAAAAAGGCACAGACAGAGATCTTTCCTCGCTATGGATCTCCGGTACAGTTGGTCACAGATAATGGACCTGAGAATGTAAATCGCATAATGAAAGAGGCTCTAGAAAGTTTAAATGTTAACCACGTGACCACTTCTCCGTATCACCCACAGAGTAATGCTAAGGTGGAAAGGTTTCATAAAACCTTAGCAGATATATTATCTAAATTGGTAAGAGATAATGAAGAAAACTGGGACTTGTTTTTGACCCAGGCATTGGCTGCAGTGAGGTTCTGTGAAAATGAGACCTCAAAATTCTCCCCATATTATATGATATTTGGGCGAGATGTGGTGTTGCCGGTGGATAATTTATTAAAACCCCGTAGGAAATATATGGGTGAGGACCACCATAAGTTAATAATTGAGAGGCAACATAGGATATTTGCCCAAGCGAGGTGAAGAATCGCTCGTGCGCAGAAGAGGCGAAATGAGAGAATCAATAAAGAGAGAGGAGAAGTAAGTCTAGGGTTAGGAGACCCAGTCTATTATAAAGTAAACTTGAGGAAAGGCAAGTTGAGTCCAAGGTGGGAACCCTACTACAGAATCGTAGAGCAGAGGGGACCAGCGACCTTTTTAATATGGGACCAGGTTTCAGGGAAGGTGAAACGAGCCCATGCGAATGAGTTGAAGTTGGCTGAGGTGGATACTTGGGAAGGTCCTGAACCCAAGCCTAAAAGAAGACGAATGCGAAAAGTCACTATGGCAGATTCTGAAGAGGAAGAATCAGCTGCAGAGAGTGATGTGAGTGACAGAATCAGAGCGCCAGTGATTCTGGAGGATAGTGGTGACGAGGTAAGGTTACCTGAAAACCCGAAGGTAAGGGTGAGATCTGATGACAGGCCACTACCAAGCACTGGAGAAGAAACCAGTGGGAGTGAGTGGGAGATGGAGGATGAGATACTCCTCTCCCAGCTTCGTGAACGTTGGCAGAGGCAGGAAGATACTTCAGAAAGGATGGAGTTGCCTATAAAGTTGAGATTAAGGGGAGCCAGGCAGACTGAACCCCAAAAGTAAATTGATTAACCCGAGAATAAAGATAGATACTTGGGAAGGTCGGGGAATAGTGGTGTTCGTGCGACCAGTGTGGGGAAGGGGCCCCTCCGTGCATTGGGCGTAGAATATTGCGACCCCTGCTTAACCCTTGGTTGATATCTTGAGTTGTTAAATGCATAAATGCATTGAAGAATTGGGGTTGGTGAAGAAAAGTGTTATTGCTACGCAGAGCTGAGAGAAATTATTCTTGCATCTCGTTGCAGGAATGGAACGGAGAATAATAATGATGTTGATGATCATGATGTGCACAGTGGGAGCATGGAAGAATGAGAAAAATATCATATTCAAAAAGACCAGTGAGGTGATTATAACCAGGTCGAAATGGTTGATAACAATGGTGGTTGACCTTGCCCCATATAGAATACTGTTGGATAGATTGAAGAGTGAGATAATTGCCTTGAGGAGAGCCAGAAATCTGGTGGCAGAGAATTATGTACACCCAGAAAGTTACCTTAAGTTACTCTATTCCTTAGAACAGGAATCCAGAGTGATGGAGTCTCAATGGAAGGAGATGAATCTATATCTCAGAGGGATAGGATTATTGCAGTCCAGACCAAGAAGGGCGGTAATTCCTATAGTAGGAAAAGCCCTGAGTGTGTTATTTGGTACAGTGTCTGAGGAGGATGTAAGAGTTATCCGGAGAAAGTTGACGGATGTAGAAAGGAATCAGAAAACATTAGCTCAGGTGGCTAGGGAGAGTCTGTCGATATTAAACATTACGAGGGTAGAGTTATCTAAAAATAGAGTGAGCATTAATTGGTTGACAAGGAATTTGCATGACTTGCAGGAAGAGGTATCGAACATTACGGAGTCGGTAAAAGCGGAATTGCAAGAATTGGATAATTTTATACAGCAATATTTTCAGCTATTGTCCATAACAGCTAGGGTGCGACAAACAAGTCAGTCGTTAATGACCTTGTTAGAACATGTCAGAGCCCAGCTGGATTCACTATCATTGGGACATTTGTCTCCTAGTATAATGACACCGAATTATTTAAGAGAGATCTTAACCAAAATACAAACCGAATTGCCTCATCATTTACGGTTGCCTGTAGACCCTACGGAGGAATTATGGAGATACTACAGTGCATTGGGTTGTGTTACCCTGATGGAGGGTGATAAGCTATTGATACTGATGTCTGTTCCATTGTTAGATAGGGACAGTACATTTGAAATCTATCAGGTGATAAATCTGCCTGTCCCCTATCCTAGAGCAGACCAGAAGGTGGGAGCTGTGGCTAGGTATAGGTTAGAGACAGAATATATAGCATTAAATCTAGCAAGAAATAAGTTTATGATGTTGCCAGAGGGAGAAGCTAACAAATGTAAGACCGATGCTTTGAGGACTTGTACTTCCACAAGTCCCATATATGTAACGGGCAATTATAATCTCTGTGTGTTGGAATTGTTCAAGGGAGATAAAGGAGGCATAAGAAGATATTGTCGAGTAGAAATTTTAGCCGACGTAGTGTTGCCCCAGGCAATAAGCATATCTGATGGAGTTTGGGCAGTGGCTACCCAGAGAGAAATAGATCTATCAATGGTCTGTGAAGAAAAAAACACTCAAACAATAAAGGTAATACCCCCGTTAACAATGGTAGAATTGCCACTAGGTTGTTCCGCATTTGGAATGTCGATGTCTCTTCCACCTTACTATCAAGCTGAAGAAAAATTTGAAAAGAAAAAGTCTTTTTCGAAATTAATGGAGAATAATTTGAGCAATTGGGCAGAATTGTGGGAACCAATAGTTAAACGATTTCCTACTGTAACGTTGAAGAAGATTCCTGAATTATCAAAACCTATAGAAAAGATCGGGTTCGAACAGCTGAAGTCTAAATTAGACACTGTGAGGGAAACTGGTACTGAGTGGATGACTGGTACCCAGTTGCTGATGAATTGGTCGGCAGTTATTGGAACATTAATTATTCTAGCCATGATAACATTGGTGGTACGGGCACTAATGAGGCGTAGAAAATTGAAGTTGAGAAATAAGGCAGCAGCGAGCGCTCTCCTAGGTGAGACTGGGGAGCCGATGGGTGTTCTATTTGAAAAGAATGCTGAAGAGACAGTTGAAATTGAACCTCTGGTGGGAAGTGTAACCACCACCAAAACACCAATTCCGGCTGAGAGAAAAGCCGTGACGAAGAAGAGAGGAAATAAATATTGAATTTATTAATTGGTAAGAGGTGTTGCGAGCCTCTAAAATTTGCATGAATTGAATTTATTAATTGGTAAGAGGTGTTGCGAACCTCTGGTTGCATGAGAAATCATTTGATGATTCTAATTGTTGCATGAGCTGTAAAATCATGATGGAACCGTTAATTGGTAAAAGGTGTTGTGAGCCTTGATTGTGAAAACAGAATGAACAGAGAACTCTGGTGTATTGACAATATTGTCAGATCGATTATGGCTAATTGACAAAAATGATCGGTAGTAATGTGACAATATTTGTCTGTGGCGGTACATGAGGGGTTAACCATAAAGTTGAGTAGCCAAATATAATTGCCAAGAAGTGTAAAAATTAAAATGTCTGGGAAAAAGAATTGAAAATTCTGAAAAAGAATTTTTGACAATAGTCAAAACAGAAAATGGAAAGATGTTGACAGGTAATGGGGGTGACCAAGTCGGTTACAAGTAAAATCGCAAAATAGAGGAAGAAAGAAAAAATATGTAGTTTTAGGATATCATGAACGGTTCCCAAGCCTGAAAGGAAAAAAAAAAATGAAAATTCGAAATTTGACAATCAGGGAAGATAACCCGTGACCTGTGTCTCTCACCTGATTGCAGTGACAGGGAGAAAGGGTGTTGAAAGGTGAACAGGGGAATCTTTGTTGATGGTGTGAAGGCTGTCTGGCATGATGATGTCATAAGCAGTAAAATGAGAGAAACTATGTTGGTAGGAGGAAAGCTATCCTCCCGTAGTCCTCACTATGAGGGTAGTGAGAGGGACGACTCTGTGGAAGTAGTGAAAAGAGGGTTGGACCCTTTCTGATGACGTTATGGAGATCACCCCTGCCTCAGTCAGAACCTACCCCAGAATATTGGCAATTATTATATAAACAGGCTGATTTTAGAACTCAACAGTTGGTGGCAGGAGGAGAGCAAAGCAGTTGGTACCAGGCGTAACAGACGAAGATCAAACAGGGACCAACAGATTGGAATTATGCTTTGCGCTGCCAACTCATATATCGCCAGTCCGCCGCTGGAATAAACTGTCGTTAAGAAAACTTAGACCTTTGTAAGTTGGTGGCAGAGAGAGAGCGAAGCAGTTCAGTTCCAGGCGTAACAGACGAAGACCAGGCAGGGACCAACAGATTGGAATTGTGCTTTGCGCTGCCAACTCATATATCGCCAGTCCGCCGCTGGAATAACTGTCGTTAAGAAAACTTAACCCTCATCAAACCGCCGCCTTAGACCATTATACGTCACACCCGCAGATTTTTGTCGCCATCTGTAACTTTGAAGTTTTATAAACCCTTTTCTTATCTACTGCAGAAATCGGAGTTATTATTATTATTAATTTTTTTGAGTTCTGCAATACATGTACCCCTTCGGAGTCCAGTCTTCAGCTGCCAGTGAACCCTCTTCCTTTCAGACAGGGCCATCGGCCTTACTTTTAAAGAATCACAACGTGGGGCAGGGCTGTGCATGGTCACTTTCCCTGGAAGGAACTTTTGATCTGTTTTTCCCCACACTGTAGCAGAGAGATTGGAGGGAGGCGGACACGGTCGTGGCAAAGAGTTACCATAATTGGTATAATCAGCGCTGTGATCGAGGACTGGGGGTAAGAGGGTGGTATATAAGAAACTAGAAAAAATTCCATGAAGCTGAAGGTCTGGTGTGTATAAAAAGTCCTGCACTTGTCCAATCCTATATTTTATAAAAACTGATGATCAAAAGTATCAAAAGTGACTTTATAGCTTTTTTTCATCATCATCATCATGTCGCGCCGCCAGCGCGGATATCCTTGACCCTCTCTCGCCATTTCTCCCTATCATTCATCGCCTCCGGCAGGTCTTCAGGGTTACATCCTGTGTCCTCACATAGTTGCTGTATGTATGTTCGTACTGGTCGTCCCGCTCTTGCACATCCATATGTGGGGGTCCACAGGAGTACATCGCTTATGAGCTCGTCCTTGCTTCTCCAGCAGTGTCCTGCGTGTCTGGTTCGTCGAACTTGTATAGTTTTCGTGATGGGGGGCAAGTGTCCGTATAGTTGGAGTCTCGTGGGGTGTTGTCGCCAGGACTTACACATACAAAATATTAGATTTTCATATACATTATTTGACTAAGTTTCTGAGATGAAGCTTGATAATACATGGCACAATGGATATAGGTGCTTTGTTGAAAAGTGCTTCAAAGTGAATTCATCTGGAGGTTGGCAGGTTTAATCCTTAAATAACAATGAATATTTACAATAACACAACACATGTACCCAGTCATGATTAATGGAAAATGAACAATCTACCCCTGTAGATTAAATAAAGGATTCAGTTTGAAGTTCTGTGTGGGGTCCTGAGTTTTACATGAAACACCTAAAGATGACTGAAGGATGTTGTAGTTAAAGAAGAAAGTGAGATAAAGCTTATCAAGTCATGTTAGGACTTGGACTTGTGAATTAAAGATAGTTTCCCAGCGCCTGCATAAAGATAACCACAATGCACGTGTTGTGTCAACCATGTCTATTTCTACTGAGTGTTTATCACTAAAACTCCAAGGGAGTTAACTCTAAGTTAGTTTATTATTTATATACACATACAACAGATGTATCAGCCAAAATGTTGTGAGTATAACAATGAAGATGAAGACAAAGACAATTGTCCAAATATTCTAAGGGATAAAAATTGCATATACATATGAGTTATATCTGAATAACAAATTTATCATTTGTCCGTCAACTTAATGAGATTTGTCTCCTTTAATATCATCCCCTCCACTGTTGATATAACATTTCCAGAATTTCTCCGATCACAGAATATATTATAGAATATGTCATGGCAATCAGTTTGAGGAATGGTACACTGGTCTTGAAGAACATTTCCTGCTATCTCTTTTATTATTTGAATCCAACAACCTGACAGAGTGGATACCAGCTTTGAGGGAATAAACAAACTTCTCCCCTTTGCTATAGTTAAATAGTAGGGCAAACTGAGTTCTTTAATCTTGGCTAGGCAACTAGTCTAGGAGAAGGAAAAGAGCCTTCACTTAAAAATTGACCTTGTTTCATATTCTGCCTGTGGCAGAAGCGTTGGGTAAATAGATAAATTGTATATTTGAAAAGTACCAAAAAGGGATTGCTTGAAATATTGTGTTAACAAAAAAAGAGAATGGGATCAACTATCCAAACAACTATCATCTCTTTTACTGCAAGAACTACTTTTAATTTGCTGGTGCAGTAAACAAGGTAATCTCAGATCAATTACAACTGAGTAGTGACTTCAATTCCAGATAGATATATATATATTAGACAAATCTAAGGTATGATATTCCAGATAGTAAGTAAATCCCAACCAAATTTTCATAATCAGTTAATTTTTTCTTAAACTGAAGATACTAAGATATTATTATTTCTAATGAACCATTATACAATCAAGAATTGATATCATTATGTCTTATCTATTACCAAACTCTATACCACCGAAACTTGAGCCAAAAATAAGATTGTAACCTAAATCAAAATGACATGAATATATATAAGAGGTGTACTTATTTTGTAACAGGTATATATTCATATTTTTGGTTACAGAATTTTAATGCTGTAATGTGTGGCAATAAATAATATCTAATAATAATAATATCAATTTAAAATTTTTAGTTTTGTAAACTTATAATCTAGTCTTGCTTATAAGCATCCATGTCTGTAATATCATGAAAGTTCTGGAGTGTTGCGACCACTTAGGAACACTATCATAAACACTTTGAGTCCTTTGAGTCAATCTAAGAAAATTTCAAAGTACTTATCTTTAAGTTTGTAAAAATGCTAAAAACAGTAACTAGACTCAGATGAGCAGGTTTTAGTCTGTGGTGATTTTATTACTAAAATCTAAGCACATAGAGTTGTTAATTTTTTTGATTTTCTTCTTTTGGTTACAGTCAAATAGTCAACATTACAGTTAGTTTTTCTTGTGGCTAGAAAGTGTAAAAATTCTTAACCAAACATGTCAATATATATCAGAACAGCTTATTCCTGCTGGTCATTATGTTGATAACAGGATAAGACAAAAAAAAAAAATTAAATGATTGGTATCTGTGTATCATAGATACTCTAAAGTCTTGCAATTTTATTCCTGCAGATACTGTCTCTGATGTAGAAATAATTTGGTTGTATTCGGGCCAAGATAAAAGTATATTTTAGCATAAAATTTCCTGGCAAAATTATTAGGAAGCAAATCACAGATAATCAATATGAAATCAGTTATTTGACTGAGAATGCCACTGTCATTAATGGGTTGTTCATATAAGTGACATATGGTTGTTTATATTATCACCTGCTTCTGTTATGGCATAAGAAACAAGAAGACTGCAGAGAACTAAAAAAAGACAAAAAAAATGACTTGAGTTAATTTTATATACTAGCACTGCTGAAATCTACAAAGCTTAACTTACTTTAGTATAAGGCCAGAAGTATGTGGCACACAGTGAGAGTCAAACTCACTTGTACTGGTCCACTAGCCTAGTTCCATAACTACTGCACCATTTAAGACGTATCTATAAAATGCAGATTTAGTTAAGATTTTGTACACAGCAGCAACTATAAGGCACCCAGTGAGGACTGAACTCACTATTCAACAATAAGCTATCTTTATGATTAGCTTGTTAACTATTACACTATAATAGAGTCCCCCTATAAAACAAAGAAACAAATTCAATGCACTAAGGGAGATATCAAAAACACCTACCCTGAATGACAAATATGAAAACTTTGTCAATGCCCACATAGAAGCAGGAGCTGAATGCATACCAACCAAAGTAAGAGCAAAACATAGAGTTCCCTGAGAGACATTAGCAGTTAAAAAAATGTGATGATGAGAAAAGTACATCCCTATGCAATAGGAGAAACTGAACTAACACCAAATGCTCAGAAACTTAAGAAGGTACAAAGCGAACTAAATAACACTTACCTAAAAGAACAAACAGAATACATTCAAGACCAGATCAATAAGATTAGAGACTCAGTTGATGATAGACAATCTAGGATAGCATGGCAGACAGTTAAAGAGGTGAGTAGAAAGAAGAGCACTGTGACAACCAAACTCAAAACTGCTAGCCAAGAAGAATGAATACACCAGTGAAAACTAAATTACATGAATCTGCTTGGAAAATCCCCCCACAAAAGATTTGGTTGTTATCCCAAACACCAAAATGGTATGTCTTTATTATTTATTGAGCACAATGAAGCCAGAAATATGAAATACACTCACTATTCTTTGAGATTAATCACTATACCATGACATGGTGTCCATATATGCTTGTATTATTATCTGAGGAATTTGTATCAAAGGCTCATATTATTACAGTGCTACAGAAGACTTCAGTGTAAATTTAAGTCTTAATAAAGGTAAATAGCTGCCACTAAACACACACACACACACACACACACTCTCTCTCTCTCTCTCTCTCTCTCTCTCTCACACACACACACACACACATATATATATATATATATATATATATATATATATATATATATATATATATATATATATAAAGAGAGACAGACTGACAGAAAGACAAACAGACAGACAGAATGAAATTCAGTACTGAACTACTAAATAACTATGACAACCAACTAACTAAAGATATTTTAATGCTTTCATCTAATAAATTAATATCTTGAAATAGCCCAATGTTTAACCTTTGCAATCTTCACCAATAAAAACAAATTTTATGCTTATTCAGATATTTGTGAGCAATAATTTCTCTAAGTATTTGAACACACACAAAATTCATTAAAGATTTTAAACATGCCAGATCCAAACTAACTTGCTAGTTTGGTCATTTTTTTGTAACAGCAATATGAGTTTGCCTTTTTAAACTCCTTGATCAATTCTAAACAAGATTTTAGAAAAATCTAGAATCCTTTTAAAATCATTTTCCAAAAATTTGGTAATCAGAATCACAAAATTTGCCATATTATGTTGATTGCAATAAAGTTTGTTTTTTCTTGAAAATGTTCCTGTTTTTAACACAAAAATAAGTGATTAGAAATAAATTATTACTTTTTACAAAAACTTATGAGCCATACTAAGTTCTCCATCACTGAAAGTTGGTTGGTGGCTGGTTGGGTTTTATGGTATATCAACCTTTGTAGGTTATTTAATGCCAAATCCATTCTATTTCAAACGATTCAGTTTATCATAAGTACATAGTTTAATTGTCAAAAACATTTCTATTCCAAGCTATTCAGTAAAGTCAAACAGTTCTAGTTCAACCAATTTAGTTTAGTATAAGTAAAGTTTTTGTTTACACACAGTTAAATGTCAAAACAGTTCTGTTTCAGACAATTCAGTTAAGGATAAGTATGCAGTTTAAATGTAAGTACATGGTTTAAATGTTAAAAATATTTCTATTTCAAGCTATTCAGTTTAGTCAAACAGTTCTAATTCAAACAATTCAGTTTAGCATAAGTACACTATTTAAATGTCAAAACAGTTCTATTTCAAGCAGTTCAGTTTAGCATAAGTATGCTGTTTGAATATCAAAACAGTTCTATTTCCCTATCAGGTGCGACCACTCCAGGCCAGAGTTGATTTGGGAGCGATGGCAATGAAGGGGTTCTCTGCATTCCCCAAAGCTCCAGTATTACTGGAACCTCACCATCAGATTGTTTAGTGTCATATCCAGGGCACTCATTGAGGGGGTCTTACCCCTCTGCAGAGATGCAGTCTGTGTATTCTATAGCCCCAGCTGACTGGGCAACATCACTGAAAGAATTGAAAAAAAAAAGTGTTTGACAATAGTCAAATATATTTTTTTCAATTCATAGGTACATAGATATATGGATGAATATAGTCTCCAAATACTGACTCCAAATAGATTTAACATTAAATTAAACCATCCTCAAAACCCCTTTTTGAAATAGAATGTGTTGACACACCTAAGTTAAATAGTCTTAAAAAGTTACGGTAAATTTGAGATACAACTCATTCATGCTTAACAAATGTCATCCAAGGGTAGAGCTCCTTGTCTGGTGTTTATGATAGCAGAGATCATAAAATGGTCTATTCTAGACATGGTTACTAAAAGATAATTTTCATTCAATGAATGAATATCCTATGTTCCCCAAAGGAACAATAATTTTTTCTATGTTGAGACTTTCTTTTGCATCAAATAAATATTCATAGCAAATTTTGAGGCTCCACTTTAAACTGTTTGGCTGTTCATAGAAAAAATAAGTTCTTCCCAGTTATAATATAGGTTAAGTTTGGAATCAAAGCAAAAATCTAAAATCATTCCAACATATTGGTAACAAATGAACATATAGTAATAAAATGATACCTCTGTCCCATAATAGATGTTACATTTAGTAAATGAAATTTATATGCTAGTATGGTAAGTATAATAGAACAAGGATAGTATTTTGCTACAATTTGACTATGTGTATATCTAATTAAGTCATTATGAAAACAATGACAGAAATAGAAAAGAAGCTTGGTCAGAAAGAGATGCTTTAGCTGTACCTCTAGATATTCTGAGCAACTTTTTGCCAAAGAAAGAAATATAATCTTTTATTTTTTTCAAGCAACTTGATTGAAGAATATTTAAATCTCTTTCTGTTATTATCATTAATTTGATGAGTATTTTCTTTCATCTTAATATTTTAGCTGATTTTTATTACAACTCAAGCTGGTTGTCAGTCTATGAAGCAAAGGAGACATGAGTCTTAATTAATTTAGAATGTATCTTTTACAGTTTCCAGTCTGTGCAGTTTCCGAAATACCATAGATTAATAGCCTGAATACAAATCAAAATTAAAAATGTGTGAAGAAGAAAAATGGAGCAGAGAGAAAGAGTTTAAAAGTTTAAACTGACATTAAAAATTAAATTTAAAGGTGCATTTAATCAGGCTTCATTTAAATTCTAAATTAAAAACATTTGAAGATTCAAGCTCAATATTTTTAAATCACACCTTGTGTGTGTGTGTGTGTGTGTGTGTGTGTGTGTGTGTGCACTAAAATTAATTTAAAAAAGATGCAATTAACCAGGCTTTATTTAGATTTCAAATTTCATAATTTTAATTTTTTTCAAGATTCACGATTCAGATACTTTGTGTGTGTGTGTGTGTGTGTGTGTGTGTGTGTGTGTGTGTGTGTGTGTGTGTGTGTGTGTGTGTGTGTGTGTGTGTTTGCAGTTAATCAGGCTTCTCTCAGATGAGAAGGACTGTGTTTGAATCTCATCTAGAGTTTTTTCTACTCCATGTTGTTTAATCTGAGTTAGGGAAAAAAAAATAAATACTAATCAAAATTATTTTCATTATTATTACTGGAAATCAGAGGAAAAATCTAGACCCTCTAAAAAGTAGCACTATTAAAATTAGCAAGAATACTTAGAAGAGTTCTGGAGGCCTGAGGAGGAGACATGCTGTCACTCAGATTTCAGTGAAAAACCATCAGTTAAAACTGGTGCGAAAAACTCATAGCAGTGGTAGTGGTGGTGGTGGTGGTAGTGGTGATGCTGGTAATAGTAATAGTAATAATGGTACTCACAAAGATGAAAGTTCGAATTCTAGTCGCACTTTTATGTTCACTTTTGGACAAATACCCTTGGGAAAGGTATGAACCCCTTTTTCTCCTAGTTATAGGTTAAATACCACTACTGTTCCTCAATAAGGATGGCTTAGGCATTAAATAACCTACAAAGTTTGATATGCCATTAAACAAAGAAACCAAACAAAGAAGAAGAAGAAGAAGAAGAAGAAGAAGAAGAAGAAGAAGAAGAAGAATGTATGTGAAGTGGGTATCAGTGGAAGAATGGAATCCAAATTATAGTGCTGTTAAAATCAGTTCGTCCTGGAGATTTGGGAAGATTTGTTGTCACTCAGACTCCAGGAAAAAAACCATCAGTTAGAACTAGAGTGAAAACCTCCCAAAGAACAGTTCCAAAAGGCTTGGGAAGGGGACTGAAAGAACTGGAAATCAAAAGATGAAAGGAAAACATCTAGACTACAGCATTGTTGAGATTGGCTAGAATACTAAGAAGAATGTAGGAGACCTGAAGAAACTTGCTGTCCCTCAGATTCAGTGAAAGACAATCAACTAATGCTGCTGTGAAAAATATGTAAGGAGTATAATAATCATAATTATAATTGGCACAAAATAAATAAATGATTGGTTGGTTGGTTTGTTATTTGGTTTAATAGTTATTTAACACCAAATCTAGTTGTGTATATATATATATATATATATATATATATATAGAGAGAGAGAGAGAGAGAGAGAGAGAGAGATTTGGTGTTAAATAACCATTAAACCAAATAACAAACCAACCATCTATTTATATGTATAAATCACCAATCTAACCAAGTAAAGGCCAATTTGGAGTGTTGCAAATCATGACCACTTCAGTTGGTTGGTCAAGGACTGTATAACCATCAGGATCCTCTCCTCAAGCATAATGAGTCACCACTCATGGCAAATATGTAGTCTTAACAGGGCATTAATAAATAAAATACTAAAATTGACAAGGTTAAAAAGGTGTCCTTGTGGTATAATGGTTAAAGCACTGGACTATGGAATCATCGTAAGCAAGTTCAAACTCCAGCTGTGCTATTACATTCACTTTCAGACAAATACCCTTGGGAAAGGTATGAACCCCCTTATACTCCCAGAAATGGGTTAAATAGTATCTTGAAGGATGGATTTGGCATTAAATAACCCAAGAAAGTTTATATGCCATTAAACAACAAAAGCAAACAAACTGTAAATTGTGTGGTTTGGTTTCATTTTTTAATGACATATTCATCTTTGAGGTTATTTAATGCCAAAGCCATCCTTCTAGAAGAACAGTAGTGGTACCATAGATGGAAGGATAAGGGGGTTCATAACTTTCTCAAGTCTAAAAGTGAACATAATAGCCTGACTGGAATTCAAACTTACTATAATGTTGCAGTCCAGCACATTAGCCACTATGCCATGAGGACTACCACCCTCTGGAACTTATGGAAAAATCTTAAAATTTGACAAATGGAATATGCAAAAACTAGAATCAATCCTAGAAAAAGAGATGCATAAAATTCTCTGTGACTTTCAGGTACAAATGCCAGTCCAAAGACTACAATTAATAAGAAAAGAACTTGCCATCAAGTGGATTTTGCCATTCTAGCTGATCACAGAATGAAAATAAAAGAAAGTGAAAAAAAAAAAAAACTAGACCAGTATGTGAGCCTGGCCAGAGAACTGAAAAAGTTGTGGAACATGAAGGTGATGGTGAGACCAAGTGTATTTAGGTCCCTTGGAACAGTCCCCAAAGCCCTGGAAAAAAGATTAGGAGGAATGTGGATGAAAAGAAACATCAATATCATCCAGACCACAGTACTGCTATAATAAACTTAGATACTTAGAAGAGTTAAATCTGAGGAGACTTGCTATCACTCAGACTCCAGTGAAAACTACTACTTCAAATTGGTTTGACAGAAGAGTAGTAGTAGTAGTAGTAGTTGTAGGAGGAGGAGGAGGAGGAGGAGTAAAATATTATATTTTAAGTTGCTACTAAGTAATTATACTTTGAAATTTCTCTCAAGTTATGCTGTCCACAGTTGATAAATCTTTTTTGTTCCAAACATCAACATTTCAATCATGTTCCAAAGTTTCATTGGAAAAGTTATGCAAAGTAGTCTGCCTGTCAGGAAACACTTTGGCAAGATATCTAACTATACACTGCATTACAAGAACAATGTTTGATTCCTGAAAGTCGTCTGTGATTGCTGTTTGCTGACCACATGATGCAGGCAAATCTTGAGACACTATAATCATGTTTCCAAACATGTTCTTGCTGCAATAACCACAAAGTAGAGAATGTCTATGAGATTACATTGGGATGAGTGATGCTTTTGTCAGTTTGTACAAAAGTTTTCAATGATAGAAACTATATTTTTCTTTACTAACATTTCATACAAACCAAGTTTTGTTATCATCAATGTCATTAGATGACTCATGAGCTTGTAGGAACAATGGTTCATGATGATATTGATACTTCTATTGAGGAAAGAGTGAATGATTCTAATTGATAGTTTGCAATTATTCTTTTTATATCAAGAATTTGGATTATTAGAAAATGATAATTGGTGCAAATACAGAGTCCACAAATCTACAAATTGGACCAAAAATAGCTTAATTCTTAAATTTTAAGCATTTCAAATCCATCAATCTAATAAGAATCTTGCTTTGATATGCTATTTTTGCTGGATTATGATTATATATATATATATATATATATATATATATATATATATATATATATATATATATATATATATGTGTGTGTATGTGTGTGTGTGTGTGTGTGACAAAATGAGAAACATGAAGTCAGTCAAAGATTTAAATATATTTGGTCAAGACATGAATAATTTCTATTTTTTAAAAGCAATTTGTAACAATACATTTCAACCTTCCCATATTTCAAATGTAACCAGAAATTATCTGATAAAAATGCCTTCATCAGTCACTCTTATTTCAGAAGTAAAAGGATGCCTATCATTATTTAATCAATGATCTCATACATTAAAATGGAGCAACTGAAAGGATGTATTTTTCACATAATGTTGTGGAAGTTTAAAAATAACAAAATTACAAGAGAAACTCCTGAGAAAATTTGTTGTGTTTATGGTCAAAGTGTCATTGAGAGATGAACCCAAACTAGGATGCTTATCAGACCTTGATCAAGATGCTTCAAGAGAATTCACAGAATGCAATCCATGCAAAAGTACTCAAGAATTAACACTTGACCTCAACTCATCCCAATCCACAATCTACTGCCACCTGAAAAAGACGGGAAAAGTGGGCAACCTGGGCATTTCAATTCCTTATAACTCTTAGTGAGAAGAATTAGGAAGATTGCACATCTATAGTGACAAGTCTTCTTTCAAGGCAGAAAAATGATCATTTCTCAAAAATATCATTATTGGTGATGAAAAATGGGTCTTTCATGACAATATTCAATCTAAAAGACAAAGGATTGACAAGGATGAATCTATACAGATTACACCAAAGGTAGAGCTTCATGGAAAAAAAATTATGATGTGTATGATTGGATCACTTCAGTATTATTCATTTTGAGTTTTTAAATTACAATCAGATATTCAATTCAGACTTATACTCTCAACAGCTGCAACTTGTGCATGAAAATCTAAGAAAATGTCTTGCACTCATCAATAAGAGAAACATTGTGCTTCTCAATGATAACACAAGATTATATTCAGCAAGAATCACGCAGAAAAATATTGAATCTAAGTTGGTCTATTCTACCCTATCCACCATATTCACCAGACCTTGCACCAAGTGATTTCCATCTTTGTTCTCTCCAGAATACTCTGAATGAGAAAAGTTTTCTCTAGATCAGGCAAAAATGCTTGTGGAAAATTTGCTGAACTCAAAACCAACTGAATTTTACTTGAGAATAATAAAAAAATCACCAGATGAATAACAAGAGATGATTCAAAATAATGGCGAATATACTACTGATTGAAATGAAATTAAAATTATTCATGAATAAATTATATTTTATTAAAACAAATGATTTATGATTCAATCCAATATATACAAGGGTCATTAAATAAATGATGTGAACTTTGCTGCCTAAGGAGTTGGCAATAGGAAACACTATTTACAGTTTTACCCTTTTCCAAGAAAATCAATAGTGATAGGTCCTTTCATGTCCCAGAAGACTGTCAGTGCAGTATAACCTTCTGCATTGATCACTGTGCCAGAAACTTTTTTCTGGAAAGTAAGTGTGTTTCCACTCAATGGACTGTTTTTTTTTACACTGGCTTGTTGTGGGAAGCCTACATTTAATCAATTTGTAAACACTTTTTACAAAAACATGCTTCTCAGTATGCATCACACACTTTTCTTCACATTGTTTTCACTGCTTAGGCATCAAAAATTTGCTGAAAGAACTCTGTTCAAGCCCAGAACATTTTGTTTGAATTGCCACCCTTTTGAAAAGATTCAAAAGAAATGTTTTTGCAAGAGTAGAATAATTTTTGGTACAAACCAATTCCAATTTATATTTTTGGAAAAAATTCCATTTATTCATTGAATGACTTGATATATATATAAAGTCATTCAATGAATTGGGGTAATATATATATATATATATATATATATAGTCCTAAGTCAAGGGTGACCTGAAGGGTCCCTTTTCAATAGCTATCACACTGAGGTGTAAGGGAGGGCACTACTCCATTCTCTAGATTGCACCACTTTACCCTTGACCCTTACCTTAAAATGCCGAGTGTTAAACAAAGTGACATCAAGTACCATTTTTTGAGTCTTTGGTATGATTTGACCAGTCTTCCGGACCATTGGCAAACACTCTCAAAACTGAAGTTTCAAATTGATTTAGATTTAAAATTCAAATGAAAATTTGCAGAGAGCTGAGCAACTGGATATGAAGATCAGTATAAAGTAGTAAGTTGATATCAATAATAATTCTCTTGGAAAGAAATATTTTTTTCGCAAAACCTCTGTGAAAATAATTAAACTAAGCATATAGCTAGTCTTGTGGTTAGATCTTCATTACAGTTATTACATTCATAATAAATAACTAATATTGTTAGAAGTTCATTGAGAATACTCTTTGTTGTATCAATATATTATTAGTGGTGTTGTAACCTTGGTGTCCTCCATACCCATGCACATGAGTATGGAGGACATACCCTTGTATATAACTACATGGATCAGCAGGGTTATAAAATTAATTCTTAGCGCACCTGCTCTCTTTGTGTTGACTTTGATATGGTGCCTATCACAGCCAACCATCTTACAACATACTCTCTCACTTCTGTTGAAATACCATAGCAGTATTAGAATTACAACGAATAATGTATTTTTTTTTTATTCATGACCAGATATCATATTGATAAAATTAAGGATAGTAGAATGTAGAGAAAGTTTGAAAATATTAAAATTTATTAATAATCTTCGAGATTTTCTATTTAAATCTTAAAAATCCCTTTCATATTTTTATATTTCTAACTAGCTTCAATCTAAGTTTTGACCCTTCACCCAGCATGTACAGATACTTCTGCTAGTTAAGTGAGAAAACAAGAAAGTTGATAAAAGCAGTTTGAAATCTTGATGAATTAGCAAGAAGAAAAATCAATTTGGTTATTTTAAGATGCTGTTGGGTATTATAGAAGAGAAAACGAAAAAAAGAAAGAAAAAATTAAACAATTTACATTAATGATAAAGAAAAAAAATATTGGAATTTGTTCATATTTGGATCAGTCAAAGATAATCATTTAAAAGGATAAATCTGATTAGATAATTTGCTCAAAACAAAACCAAAAGTCAAAGAGAGAAAATAAGAAGAGGAACCAATTTTCAAATAGCAAAAGATTTTATATTCAATTGATTGTGAACACTTTAGATAAAATTTTAGTGGAAAATCAAAAATCAAATTTTCACTTTGTCAAACTAAAATCAAATGTATAACATAATTGATATAAAATAATCATAAGAACTTTAAAATCTGGTGCTTCTTTTATTTGGAATAAATGAAGATGCAAATTCAAGGAAAGAGTCCCCACGGCATAATGGTTAAAGTGGTCGACTGCAGCTTTGAAGAAAGCAAATTCAAACTCCAGTTGCATTATTACATTCACATTTGGACGATTTCTCTAGGGAAAGGCATGAAGCTTCTTAATCTCCCAACTATGGGTTAAATAGTATTACTGCTGTTTTTCTAAAAAAATGGCTTAGGCATTAAATAACCCACAAAGGTTTATATGTCATTAAAAACAAAGAAACCAAACCAAATTCAAGTATTTGGAACAGGAATTATTTTTATGTATATGATTTGGTGTTTAATCATCAAAATTTTCCCTTACAGTCAGAAATATTAAATTCATGAAAGGAAAAAATGAATTTAACTTAATGGGGCAGTAGTGGTAAAGTCAGTGTGCAAAGTTAAGAAACTTCAAAACCTTGCTTCCATATACCAAATTCCTATGCTGTCAGAAATACAATACAACCATAATTATCATTTCCATTTTTTTTCCTGACTACCAAAATTTACAAAAACAAAATTTGTAAATATTTGTTTACTGTACAGGGACCTGTTCACTTAGCAACTGGTCTCATAGCATACTTTTTTAATGGCACCAATAGCTTACAAAAAAAACAGAGCTTGTATTTTAAATTCTGATTTTTAAGACCAACAAGAGCCTCTCTACTTTGAATATTCCCCCAATTTCTCCACATTTGACATTGCATGAAGATTCTAATGGTTATAAGTTAAATAAATATCAATATCTATCAAATATATATGGGCCTGTGTATTAGATATAGTAGTTGCTTACAGCATATTCTAGTGGCTAATGTTCAGGTTTCTGAATCTTGAATTTTAAGGTAAGCAGTCAGTCTCTCCTTGATTGACTAAATGTGACATTGTGTAAGATTAAGGTAAGCTTACTAAATATTTATGATACATAAGCCTACTTGGTGGCTGAAGCAATTGTATATTTTCTACTGACATCAGTGGCTGATGTTCAAGTATATGTAAATGCCAAGATTTCAAATGCTGATTTTCAAGGCAGGCAATCTGGCCCTCCTTAATTGAGCTTTTGTAACTTAATGCCAAACTAAGCTAAGTAAACATTTATGATACATGATACTGATAGATGCATAAAGTAAATGTGTATTTCCCACTGGTTCTCCCCAACTGTACAATTCCTGTGCTAAACTAAGCTAGTGTCCAAGTTGTGCATTTGGCTTTGCAGCAGTTGTTGGTCTTCAAAATAGATAATAACCAGGATTTCTATTGCTGATTTTCAAGGCTGCTAGAAGCTATGCATTCGGAAGAAGACACACTTTTTACTTCCTTTTCACTTATATGTGGCTATGTGCCAGACACAGCCAAGCTCAGTCAATATTTACTGCTAAATACTCAACAAAAGATTTATTTGGTAGCAGCCTTGGAAATTTTCAACACTTATTTCTTTGGCAAGCAAGAAAGCTGCAGCAATTCAATAAGGACATTGAGAAGTCTAAAGAATTTGGTTACTGTGTGGCTGACAATATAACATGAAATCAGATAAATTGTCAGTCAAGGAAGGCAGGTAAAATGTGATATATAGTAGGTATAATACTATCTTTAGTAATTACTATCATTGGTCATTCTAAATTACAATGTCTGCGACTTAATGAAACATGGAAAACATGATAAAAGATGGGTTTGTAGTTCAATAATAGAATAGATAGTGCAAATTTTAATCTCAGCTTTCTCACTTACCCCTTGAAATTTTGGCACAAGATACCATAAAAAAAAAATCAAGCAAGAAATGTCAATAAAATACAAGTTGGTGCAACATGCTACTTTGAATATTATCTAATGTTTTTTTATGGTTATTTGTAGTCATAATATCCTCTAATATATTCTATCAGTAGCATACTGTGGTTATTGTCATAAGGTCTACTACCATATGGAACTAATTATTATGGCCTAAGTATTACCAAAAAAAAAACAACTTTCCAGTGAATTCATAGAGAAAAATCATTTGCAGTGCATTTCATAGTAAAATGCTTTATAATGTATTTCTTTTTTAAGAAAATAAATATAAGCAAAAAAATTCTTATTTACACAGGCACATAAAAGATTTTTAATTTTTAAATATTAGTTTGCACAAACTTAGTCTTTTACTACTTTGAACAAGACAGTTAGATTAGTTTTATATTATTTTCATTTCAGTTGTTTATGTAATAGATAAAGACAATGCTCAAGTAATCATAAATAGAACTAAACTTCAGAAATTTATGTACATCTTTTTGTCACTTTTTCTGATGAAGTAGCTATTGATCTTAGGATCTTATTTATTGCATTTACTGCCTAACACGTTGCCTGGAGATGCTTGCCTGATTATTGCCTTGTTTGCCCATAGAGTGCTGTTGCAGGCATACATAACAATTCAGCTACATTTATAGCCCTCTAAATGTTCACAGCATGTTGGTATTCATCCAAGGATGACCACATAGATATAGGTTACTTCAGTAACTCATGGTCTATAAAGAAGAGAGCAAAAAAGTATTGGGAACAACAAAACATGTCATCCTATTTCCTTGAGAATGAAGAACAAGCTGGTCTAAGCTACTCATTTCATTGGAGCCTTGTCTTGTGTTTTAAGATTTTGTTGACCATGGTCTCCTTTGTTAAATACAACAAATGCTTATGTTGAAGATTTAAAGGTCAATCAATAAAAGTATCTTTCATGTTTAAATCAACTAGAACCAATATATCTTTATGAAAAGGTAAAAGAATTAAAAAAAAAACTCTCATAGATTCAAAATAAATGGGGATTGAGGTGTTGTGTATATGTGTTGCCATATATGAGCATTAGGGGAGCTTTAAAAATCAATAATCTAAAAATTTATACTGTTGTTAATTGTAAATAAAATGGCAACTTTTGGCAGTTTTTCGTGTTAATTTGAGGTATTATCATATATGAGCATTGTGGTAGATTTAAAAATTGACAAATCATAAAATTTTTCTACTATTTTTTATTGTTAATCAAGTGTGAATGGTGATTTTTGGAAGTTTATTCCAACAGTGCTATTTCAGAATACTGTAGACAGGAAATTTAGTTTCTTCATTATGATCCAGGAATTAATGTAGGGATATGAGATGCTATCATTGAGAGAATGTGAAATCCCTAAATTTATAAAAGTGCTGTTAATTTACAACCTATTATAGAATAATGGATAGTTCCAAGATTCATTATCTAGTTGAATATGTGAGCTGGTGATACATATTGCAAAACTGGAATGTGCATGTATTCTATGAAAGTTGTATAGATTAGCAAGAACATTAAGCAGAGATTAGCAAATTTTTTGCTAGGTTTGTATGGTATCAAAGACCTGTGAATAAAGAAGCATTTTTTATGATCTCAGAAACAAAATTGGTGATGATCTATATCTATAGTTTGAACACTGAAAGCACTGTTCCCTCAGATAACCAAAGTAAAGCAACAATAAGTCTGTTCAGTTCTAAGATGAATGACTGCTTAGAAAAAGTATTTACTGTAAGCAACATTAATGTGTTAAATAATGGAGTAACTTTGAGAGGTAGTGGAGAATTTGAAAAAAAAATGAATTAGAAATCCTACTCAGAAACATTGGGTCAACTAGTTATAGAGTTTGGCAAGTCCATTCCATGGGTTGTGATTGGCTGCTGGTCTAAGAGTGGAGGTATTTCTGTATAAATACCAGCTGCATTTTAGTATTGTTGGAGGGAATGTATTGAGTTTTGAATTACCGCCTGGCCCATTGGGCTGAGACACATTTCGGCTGGCTGTGTTCCCTGATACACGGATTAAGCCAGAGGGGCTTGGTTTATCACCTGACACCTGAGGCACCCCTTTTTAGGGGAATGCCAACAGGGCTCAAGACATTTTTGGAACCACTGGGCATGTGTGAGCTACAGTCCTACACCTGGTTCTCACTTTAAAAAGGCCATGTGCTGTAATTGTGTGTACATGGGGTGCTTGACAACTATCAGGAACTGTACTATGGGGTGCTCGACAAGTATTAGGAACTGGGTTGGGACACATTTCATCCGGCTGTGTTCCTGATACACAGATCAGGTCAGGTGTGTCTTGGCTTTGGTGGCAGTTGATCAAGGCCATCTGATGTGGATTCCAAGAAGCTGGCATTCACATCACATGTGCTAAGACTGGTGCTCTTTGAGCCTCAGGGGGCCATCCCTCCAGGCTCTAACCCTCTCTGGAGGTGCTAGGTTTATTGCCTGATGCCTGAGACACCCCATTTTTAGGGGAATGCCAATAGGGCTCAAGGCATTTTTGGAACCACCAGGCATGTGTGGGCAACAGTTCTGTGCCTGGTTTCAACATTAAAAAAGGTCATGTAGTATACTTGCGCAAATGTGGGGCACTTGACAAATATCAGGGACTGTATTTAGTTACAGCCAGTTTTATTTTTGTCTGCCAGCTGGGCACTAGCTGGGACCTTTGTGGTGGTAAATATTATTGTTATTATTCTACACAAGCGTGAGTCAGGGTATGACTCTAGGATCAATTTGGATAGTTTCAGTTACGTGAATAAAAAGTTTCAGAATTTAGAAAATGAATATAAAATTTAATCAGTTGGTTCCTAAGTGTTGACTAGCACACTCATGTGAAAATATTGTGCACATATTTTTCTATCCATGGATAACAAGGCCACTACTTGAATAAAATTAGTTTATATGTAAACGAAAAAAGGTTTTTGCATAAGAAAGTAATAAAATAAGTGAGCACATAAAAATATTTTGCTCTTCATTTTTCCCATCAAAAAATGTCTCTATATTTTTTTCCTCACAATGAAACAGTGAATGGCCTGCTGTGCAAGAAGGGAGATGAGCCATTAAAAACAATGTGGGAGACAAAGCAATCATCACCACCATCTGGAGAAGGTAGCAGAGGGTTATCCAACAAATATTTCATTCAATCTTCATTACTACAGATTCAATCTCAACCATTTTTTAACACACCTTGTATGATTATATTGTGATGATCCAATTTTTGTATGTATATTACCATAACATAGCAACAATGATGACTTCCTCTCAGATCACTGAAGTTAAGCAATGATGAGCCCATTCAGTTTTGAGTTGGGTGACTATTTAACAAAAGCAGGTATAGTAATTAATTGGAGAACCATGTGCCAGACTTAGCAAGTTTTACTAAATCTCAACTATTTATTTACAGTCAAATCACATTGAAAACACTGCTTCCCATATGATCACTGAAGTTAAGCAACAATGAGTGTGTTCAGTACTTAGATGGATGACCACTTACAAAAAGCAGGTACTGTAAGCCCGTGTGCCAGTCTTAACAAAGTTTAGTAAATAATAAGGCTATAAAATGTTCTAATTTATAGAATAAAGTGATTTCTGATCCATTGTGCAACTCACCTCTAATCATTGTAATTTATCAAGAGAAAACTATCAATTACGCAATACTTCTCCTTGTTTGTTTACAATTACCATAACACTGCAAAAATGACAAATTGTAGAAAGATTTTTTTTCCATGCAATATCATTCAAATCTTACTGAATAAAGTCATTTCAATCCAATTTGCAATTTAATAATAATAAAAATAATAATGAGGAGTTAGTATTTGTACACATTCTGATCATTAAAATTTTTCAAGTGAAATAACCATTAAATGCTAATCATAGAAACTTTCCTATTATCTATTAATTCATTTATTTGCAATTTATTTGAGGAACACTATTAATTTAGAGGATAAAGAAATTTTCAATCCAATATGCAAACCAGCAGTGGTGGGTCAGTGTTTCTATTCACCTCTGATTGTTGTAATTAATCAAGGATAATAACTATCATCTCCTAATTATGGAGTACTTCTCCTTGTTTTTATTTACAGTTAAGATACAAGTTCTATAAATTGGATGTGAATGAACATTGAGCCAAAGATGATCTTTAAGTGAGTATTTAAGGGCAGATTAGTATGTTATTCAGTTTATTATTCTATATTATGTTTAAAGCCAAAAGCACATATTTGTAAAATTACCTCTCTTGTCAGCAAGAGAACTTTTACAATCACCAATAGATGGTAACACTCTGTATTGCCATAGTGATACTTCTTGATATTTAAGTAGAGTCATGAAGATGATTCTTTCTTTTTTGTGGTTGAAGCAAAACCTTTTTTTTGCCTCATCTGTGTACTCTCTCAGGGACCTGATATTCGGTCTCTGTTAAACTACATAGTACACACTATTTAATATATACAAAAATTTCATCTATCTAAAAAAAAAATTCTATTACACATAGAGGACAACATAAAGTAAATATCAACATTTTAGTTCTATCACATACAAACTTTTTAGTATTTTTCACACACACATATAAAGAAAAATAGAGAAAACAAAATAATCCAAATTTGATAAATTTATTATGAAAGTCAACATTGAACATTTTGGTTATAATAACCTTCTTCAGGACTTTAAATTCATGAAAAATGTTGTTAAAATAGCAATGGTTGTTTGATGAAATAGCAAGAGAAAAGAAAGTGTGTATAAAAAGAAAGAATTGTAACAGTATATTCAATGCTCTTATTTTTGAAAATATTATCATGTTGTTACATGGACTGAAGTTTGAAATTTGTTGGATTTCTAAGGGATATAATGGAAAATGATATAAAATAATGATACAATATTCTAAATAGAAAATAATAAGGAGAAGAAGGTTTATATTGGAATCTCTGCTGGAAATTGGAAACACAGTCCTATTGAGGTGATTTTGGAGTTTGAGAGATAGGGGCATAACTCCACAAATTACGTGGAGATCTATTTAGAAATCTTCCACTCTTGGAAGCTTCAACAGTAGATGTAACCTTTGCCAGGAGAAAAAAAATAAGCATCGTTAGATATAAGTTGGCTCACCACCATAAAAATAGAATTAAATTCATATGAAAAAGGTTAATAATAGAAAAACTGATTGTGATAACAATAGTAGGATAAAATTAATTATATCATTATTACTGTTGGTATTGTTGCTGATGTAACAATAGTAATAATAATAATAATGATAAATTAGCAATAATTGTAAGTTGGCCGACCATAGTCAAGGGCAACCCAAAGGCTCCCTTTACAATAGCTACTACACCGAGGTATAGGAGAGAGTGCTACTCCTTTCCCTGGATTTCTCCACTTACCCTTGATCCATACCTTATATTGCTGAGTATTTAGCCAGGAGGTATCAAGTACCATTTCTTGAGTCTTTGGTATGACTTGACTGGAGATTGACCTTTAGTTTCCTGGACCATTGGCAAACAATCTAACCATTATGCCTATGGGGGGGGGTCATATAATTATTAATGAATAATTATTAAAATGATATTAATAATTTCAATGGTAATTAGAATGGCAGTTTTCAGAAGAAAAATATTTTTTAAAATATTAAGACATTGAATAAAGACTAAATTTTAATCTTAAATAGAAATCAGATAAAACCCTAAAAAACTTGAACTAAAGATGTGTTTAATATTTGTTATAGTATTTATCGCCACATTTTCCTTAAATAAATAGATAGCTACATCCTACAATTTCACCTACAATTTCAGTAGAGAAAATAGTAACACACAAACCACCCCCAAACAATAAAATAAAATAAAAATGAATAAATAAGATAAAATAAAATAAGATGTACTTAAAAAACATCAAAAACTACATGTTCTGGCTTAAACAATAAATCACTTATGTATGAAACATACACAAAAAATAAATGTATTTGCATGCCAACAACTAAACAAAATGGACTGCACTCAAAATATTGACAGAGCTCTAAACCTTGCCCTTTTTAAACTACAAACACTATTCCAAGTTCTCTTACCTACAGTACACAATACTTTATTCACAGAATAATCAATAAGAATATGTTACCTCACTCTACTTCTCTTTAAAACAGAAGATTACTCAAAATTTACCCTGTGCTTGGAAATTTACAAATTCTTCATAAAGCAACTCACTAAACATCTACATTTTAAACTGTCAAATTATGAATCCATTTACCACTGTTATTTAAACATCCCAATTCAACACACACTTTTGGAAACTGACACACTGGAAATAATTCATTGCATTTCATTCTCCCTGTCAAAATGTGGACACTAATTTATTGTGTTTCTAAAGCAATTTTACCATTCAGAGCAAAGCTTTCATTTTTTCACTGTATCCTTTATGTTGGACACCAATTTCTCTGAAAATGCTAGGTTGTCAAATGCCTTCTGAAAACATTTATACATCACTTCTATAAAGCATTATTTAGTGGGATTTTCTTCTCTGGTGGGTATTTCTCAAATTTCATTTATTTTGCCTTTATTCAACAATTCAAAATTCATCACTAAAATAAAATGCATCAAGATTCCCAAATGCATAGACTTATGGAGCTATGTAGAATTTGTTGGTTGGTGTTATTAGGTTTTGATATCTTACTCCATTTGGTTTTCCTCTCTACCCCATTTAATTCATTGACTTCTGAGTCTGTGAAGGCAGCATAGGAAGAAAAGGAAGGAGATGAAGATAGGAGAGACCTTTTAAATTTTAACTTTATTTCTGGATTCAACAACCATTCAGTGGGTGAGGAAAATTATTCCTGAAACAATGGGAATGGTCATGTCTCCCAAATAAAGTGTTGGAATATATTAATCGTTTTCGATGATTAATATGTCCAAAGTCGGTGTTTTTATATTGTTGGTTTTGGAGTTGTCGGCTCGATAGCAGCAGACATGAAATCAGGCTACTAATCCTAATCAGCTATGTGTTCACTCCTAGCGGCCACGTGATAGAGTGTCTGTTCAGTGCTACTGTGGAGCCTGAAGTGAGGTCGAATTTCTCCTTTGTGCAGGGACGGTTCCTTTTTCCGGACTTGCGTCGTCCCCACTTCCTGTCAGGAGTTTCTGGGAATTTCTGTACCTCTTGAATTTATTTTATTATATCTTTTTTAATTTTTCATTCAATCCCACAGACTCAAAGAATGCATTTGAAAATGTGATGCCGAATACATTGAGTAAACTTAGAATTTTAAAAAGATTCCTTTAAGTTCTCTATAATTTCACAAACAATTATTTGTTATGAAACCCAATCCATAAACTACACCAAATTTGCGAAAAAACAGACACAAACTGCAAAATCGTACAACAATTCTACACACATACACACACACACATACACACACTAAATACATTTCCTGTATTAAAACCCAAAGTAAAAAAAAATTCAAAATCAACATGGCCTACGACAAAAGAAAAAAGGAGTCCATACCACATCACACAAAAATATAACTACTACAATTTACTACAAGAAAAACCATTATCATTTCACTGATAACTGTTACAATTTAAAACAATCAAGCAAAACAAGAAAGAAAAAAATGATTGTCTCTGAAAATGTGTCTTTCTCCTTTTTCTTCTTTTTTTTTTTGGCTTTGCTCTTCTCCAATTGCTGAGTTCTATATAAGAATACAATGTTTGTTTCTTTGTATTTGTGTTTGTATATCTGGCTTTTTACTTTCTTTTTTTTCTTTGTATCACTATTTTTTCTCTGTCTCAATTCATATGTCAGTTAATTCATATTTTCTTTCTATGTATGTATAGCTTATTTCTCCTTTTCTTTTCTTTTGACTTTACATTTTTTTTCATTATTTCACTGGTTTTTGTGTGTGTGTGTGTGTGTGTGTGTGTGTGAGAGAGAGAGAGAGAGAGAGTCATATGTAGAGTAGTACATATTTATATTTTTGTTACAATTTCATTTCTGTATAATATAGTATCCACTTTAATTGTATAATGTTTTACCAGAAATAATAAGATCCTTGTCCCTCCCCTACACCTTGGTGTAGTAGCTATTGAAAAGGGAGCCTTCGGGTCACCCTCAACTACAGTCGTCAACAACTTATATTTGATTAAGAAGAAAATTACCTTTTGATTTTATAAATTGATATGGGTGTACTTTTTCATGAGCAATAGTGTTTGAACATATGAAAAATCCAAATGTAACATAATTTTTTAAAATTTACACAGTTAATATAAAAATATACTGTTTTTCAATCAAGTTATGGGAACATATATTACATTTATACATTAATGCAGTATTACCCATACATCCCTCATAGTTTTTATAATCTAAAAAAAAATTATTTTTTACAATTTCACTACAGGAAAGTTTGGTAATAAATGATAACAAATAATATCCATTTTTGAATTCATAATGTTTTATAAGAAATAATAAGATCCTGGTATCTTTGGTTCAGAAGAAAATTAAGCTTTTTTAAAACAAATTAATTGGGGCATAATTATTCATGTGATTCTGTATAAGACTCTTAAACATAATCTATTCTAATCTCAACCCCCTCATTCAGGGTTTTTCTCTGTGTGTGCATTCAAGTCCACATCCATTTTGTTCAACATATGGACCTGCTTTAAAGCCACCTGACAGAAGCAGAAAGACAACAACCAATTGAGCTTTACTGAACCCCTGCTTCCATGATGTGTAACATTAAGTAGGGATTGAAAACATAGTTATGGCGTTGCAAGTCAACCATTAGAGACATCTGTGACTGATCTATCAAGGGAACTTCTAACAGTTCTCTTCTCAGTAACAGGCAGAGTGGTAAAGACAATGTAAATTAGCGTCATCAACTAAGCCCTTTATCAACTAGCTCAGTTATGCTTTATATCTTGGATTCAACATTCATAAAATTCCCATGAGGAAATGAAAGCAAACAAGCGTTTTATATAATGAAGATTACACTGCCCGAATAAAATAATCAACACTGCTCTAAAATAATTCTACCCAACAAAGGGTAATACCAAAATTCCATACAACATTATTTAGTCCTGTACAAAATAGAAATCAACAACCACTTTGAATGTTATTTATAGTTTAAAGTAATACTTGTACACATACACACACACATATATATATATAGTTAAGAATGTGAATTCTTCCTTTCCCTTTTTCTCAAATTTTCCAGAATTACTAAATTCGAGAAAGAGGAAGAACATTATGAGTGACACAGGTTTTTTAAAAGAGGTTGAACTGTTTACTCGCAAACATCAGGAAAAAAGTGAGCATTTTGGGGACAGCACAAAGAAGTGGTTCATTAGGGTAAGACATAGAAGAAATGGCTCTACAAAAAGCAAAAGTTTCAAACTTGAAGACTGACAAAAAAAAAACCCTGCTCAGTCATTTAAATACTCACAAAGGCACTGTAACAGTCCAACTTTAAAAATGAGCCAATAACAATTCTAGCTATTTTAACTGCTGATTTGTAAATTCCAAAAACTGTTAGAGTTACTACTTGACTTGGAAAATCAGTAAGTGATGCAAATGGAAATTTTGTGACAGGAGCTGATTTGTAACAATAGACTGATATAAAAAAATCTCCTAAACATTAATCCTTCAGATTTCACCCTACAGTTTTTGCAGGGGAGGGGTCCAGTGGTATTATAAGGAGATATGCTAATACATACAGTATTTCATATCTAAGATTCTGACATTCTTTCCTAAAAATAAACTTAACAAATCTCACTTCTTATAGACAAACTTGAGTAATTTTTTGGCAAATATATGAGCCTAATTCCATAAAATTTTAGTATCAAAAATAAATGAGTAAGGGATTCCATTTGATAAAAAAAGAAAATATTTCTTGTAGATAAAAGAGAATAGGTATTCTCCAATAACCAAATGACTCTCCAACAACTGAAAACTTGGGCTACTATAAAATGAACACCTTCACTCTTCTTCAAACCAAAAAATACCACAAACATTAATCGACACCCAGATTACACAGCAATTTTGGAGGCATGGGGTATTCAGCAGGAATTATTAGGAGATATAACTATATATGATTAATATTTAGGTAATTCTTGTGTAGTCACAAGACACTTACAATTTGCCTTTACATCAACTGGAATAAGAATGACAACATATCATATAAAAATATATGAATTCTTGTTCTTTACAGCAACAATTTTCCTTTGATAGGGTCTCAGTGTAATATATAAAGAGATATTAAGAACTTTATAATGATAATTCATTTTCTAAAGGTAAAGAACAAAGGTATATCTCCATTCTACAGAATAACAAACTAATTTTTGAACTAGTGATCTACATAAATAAAAATTTCTGAATGCCTGAGTGTAAAATCATGAAAAGTTACAACTATATGAAGATCTGAACACTAGTCTGAATGCATCAGCATATAATATTAATGAAATAATGATATTAATCCCGTTGTTAATACAAAGATCAAAATATTCCCAAAAGTGGAATGGAAATAAGCATAATTGTAAAATAAAACTTATTTTGTGCAAATCTTGAAACATTTCATCAAAGAATTCAGATAAAATTTAGTTAGAAGCCATAAACTGGAAAACCTAACTTCTAATCTTATCTATTGTCTGAAGAGCAATCAAGAAGTGTTCTTGCAATAAAAATGCCCCAATCTTACAAGTGGTGCTTGATATCTGGAACTAAAATGGATGCTTACATATAAAAATAGAAATTAAATATTTTCTTTTTCTTTTCTGAGGACTTTTTTACGGACGATTTTTATCACATAGCTGGCTGAGAACCAAAGCTAAAATTGGCCTTGGAATGGTCCTTGATAAAAACATAAAAAATAAATAAAAGAAAAGAAAACTTTTTCTGTGTCTTGGCTTAATTCGGGAGAGAAATACAACCTGACTATGCTAGCCAGTGTGGCCTCTGGGGTAAACATATCTGTTCATCCCTAACCACACTGATAAATTAACTGTCCCATTTTGAGAGCTGAGACCAGATTATCTAAAAGTTGGTCAAGTTGAAAGTTAAGTCTATCTTCCTTCAGACAAAGATATTAGTATCAAGACATAATGATTGTGAATATGATTTTATTGCCCACTGACTTTTGACATTTGAATAATATCAAAGTTTTTCAAATATCTGAGGCAATTATTGTCACATACTGGTTGGCTAGAAATAAATTACAAAAACTTATGCAAATCATAACGAGAAATGGCTGAAAAGAGAGAAATATAAATAAAATATTGGAGCTTAGTTCAAATGTACTGATTGTACTCCATAAGGGTAGATAGCATATTTTTTCTTGAAAAATCTACTCATGTATAAAATATGATGTTACATTATATAAACGTACATGTGTACAATCACACATGAATATATATATATATATATATATATATATATACTTAAGTATCATTTAATAAATAAGGGGAAGTTTTTTGAAAAAAGCAAAATACATTTTTTTTTCTGAATTTTTTTCTATAACAGTAAACTCTACATTGTTTGGAATTAGTTTATATCAAAAATTATTCTAATCTTGGAAAAATATTTCTTTTTGCGACAGAAATGGCAGCTAATTAAATACAATGTTAAAGGCTTGAACAGAAATCTCAAATAAAATTTTAGTGCACTGAGAAGTGCAAACAATGTGAAATTTACAAAAGAATATGTGATATGTATAAAAAAGTATGTTTTAATAAAAAATAATAATTGTTTAAAAATGGGCTAAACATAGGTTTGCAACTGTTAACTAGAGTCAAAAAGTCAACAATTGCAGGGAAACACACTGACTCTATGATAAAGAAAAAATCTGGGCACAGTAGCCAGTAAAGAAGGTCATGCTGACAGTCTTCTCGGACATGAAAGGACCCATTGCTCTTGATTTCCTTGAAAAAGATGCAACTGTAAACAGTGCTTCCTGTTGCCAACTAGATAGTGAAAATTCACTTTATTTATTGAATGACCCTCACCGAGATATATATCTATATATTTACGCATCTGTCTGAACACTTTTAGTACACACCCTTAAAAAGACTAGAAGTAGATATCCTTCAGAAAATATTATTGATGCAGACTATGCAGATGATCTAGCACTTCTCACAAATACACCTGCTCAAGCTGAATCCCAGCTTTATAACCAGGTGTAAGCAGCAAAAGGCATTGGCTTCTATGCAAATTCAGATAAAACCTAGTTCATGTGTTTTAATCCTGATAGTTTCATTTCCTCAATAAATAGCAAGCCACTGAAATTAGAAGACTAGATCATATACCTTGGTTGCAATATCTCAAAATATCCATAGGGAAAACATGGACTTCTATTGACAGGTAATCAACAATATGGAAATCTGATCTCTCTCATAAAATAAAATAGGAATTATTTCAAGCTGTAATAATGTCAGTACCACTATATGGCTGCACCACTTGGACTCTGATAAAATGCTTAGAGAAAAAGATTGGTGGTTACTATACAGAGATGTTGCATGTTATTTTGAACAAATCCTGTGAGTAGTATTCAACAGAACAGTAGTTTTACAGCCACTTACTATTTAAGATGAACAAAACATGCTGGACACAGCTGGGAAGGTAAAACATTAATCATAAGTGACATTCTTCTATGAACTACTATACATAGACACACTACTGTTAGTCAATCAGCAAAATCCTTAAATTCATCAGCCCTCAGCAGATACTGGTTGCCATCTTGAGAACTAATTAAGAGCATTAGCAGATAGGAATGGATAGTGATAGAGGATGAAAGAAATCTGTCCAGTTGGATTGCCTTGAGGATGATGATAATATATATATATGTATATACATAGAGAGAGAGAGAGAGAGAGAGAGTTTATTTGAAAAGTATGGAGACTGAAGTTGTATTTGCCAAGATAGGAATCAAAATGAAATGTTAAAATATACATATGCTTCAGGCTCAAGACTTTTTTTTAACACAACCCTGTATACTTATGAGTACAAACACTTGACTTATATATATATACATGTACACACACACACATACACAGAATACATTGATACATATACACAAACAGTTAAAAAATATTTACGGAGACTGAAGATAAAAAGAAGAGAAAGAACAAAGAAGGTCATTAACAAAATGACCAAACATTTTCTTGGACAATCAATTACAATGGAACATCTACAAACACTAAATCTGGAATCAAACAAAATCAAAACAACTTATCAAAACAAATTTTACTATAAAAAAAACTTAACATTCAGTCAAAATCAAAAATGTCCAAAACGTGTCATGCACAAGTATATGAAATAATAATAGTTAAAAAAAAATAAATACCAAATTTGAAATTGTTTGTAGAACTCTTTATTTTAATATATATATGTCATACAATCTTCCAGAGTAATGAGAAATTACATGGTTGTCTTAACTCAATGACATTTAGTGTGTGTGTGTGTGTGTGTGTGAGAGAGAGAGAGAGAGAGAGAGCATAACTAGGTAGACAATATAATTTAATTATTGGCAAGCCAGGTTCAAATCCTGGATGAGGTTGTTTGCATTCCACATTTGCACTTATACACTTGGGAAATACATGAATCCATTTCTCCTCCAAACTCAGAAAACAATAAATAGTAGGAAAGACAGGCTTCTTTAGCTTTGGTGTAGCAACTACTTTGGGAGAAGAAAAACTGAATTCAAACCAGCTATACTCTAAATAAAGACTGACCTTGAAGAGTTGATTATTATTAATATTAATCTCTCTCTCTCTTTATTCTTCAGTCTTTTCCCTTCTCTGCATCACTTTGTGTTCTTTTTATTGTATTTTTTTAGTTCTTATTACCTTTCAACTTCTCTTTCTCTTTCTTCTTCCCATGTTTTCTTTCTTTCTTCTATTCACTCATGGAAAGATTTGAAATGATTTCAGTCAATGGATGCTCCTGTAATATTTATCAACTTGCTGATAGCTGATAGCTTTGATCTTAAACACATTGTTGCTGAACTGCCTGTTGATATGTGATTTGTGACAGAAATATGTTATGATAACAATTTATATGCAAACCAGACAAAATTATTTTAAGGCACAAATAAGTCTGGCTTTTCTTGAAAGTGTACTGCCTTTTTATTGATCAACCTGTTTGTATAGTAAGCTGTTGCCAGATCAAAAATAACCTTCTAGACTTAAAATTAAATGCTATTCAGAAGAATATAAATTTTATATATTATCTATAAATAAATTTATAACAAAAATATGAAGAAGGAAATTTAATAAAATCAGGAGAAAACAAGAAACAAGATGATTAGCATTAATGAATAATTATTTTCAAACTGAAATACTTCTTTGATAAGCAAAGTATATTTGCCCTATTATGAAAAAAATCTTCTTATATATCATGAACTCTCTCATTGATCTCAACATGAGTGCTCAACAGTTCAGTTAAAGATGTGAACCTTTAGTCTACTGGGGTGAAGGTCTGTGTAGGACAAGCAACACTTTTTGGGTGAGCTCATAACAGAAGAATAGTCCACAAATATGCCATTGATTCCCTGAACACTCCACATGTTTTGAATACAGATTTTTTCTTTTTCATTTATAGGTTGGCCTAACAAAGCTACCGAGCTTAACCTTCCCAATTATTTTACTCATAGTTGGAGGAAGAAAAGATGGATTCATCCCTTTCCTAAGGGCACTACCAGGAAAAGATATTTGAACAGCCTTATCCAGATTCTGATTTCAACTCATTGAGTTCATTTCCTTTGACAATAATGCTACTCACACATCCATATATATATATATATATATATATATATGTGTGTGGAGTAGTGTAGGAAATGTATAAAACGTATATGTATAAACAAAGCAATGAAAAATAAACTGGCAACCTAACACACACATATATATATATATATATATATATATATATATATAATGATAGTGAATACTAATTTACTATTGATGATACCACCTATAAGTTCAATGTTTTTCTCTTAATTACAACTAAAAAATAGTTGCATGAAATATACTTTTTATAAATGTTTTCTTCTTTTTTTCTCTTTGCCCTTGTCTTTCAATCTAACTGCAATATACAATTATTTACAATAATGGTTTCCTTATATACAATTATTTTATCATTAAATAAGAGGAATCCAATACTTTGGTCTTAGCTAGCATGAAAGCAAAGATAGTTCTACTGTCCTGTTATAGACTTGCAAGACATTTTAGATTTTGTCGAGTAAAGTTTTCTGCTTTGCTGATGATCTAGATACCTGATCAGGGTGTCACCAGATCTATCAACCTTCATATAACTATTTACTCCTCCAAATTTTTCAGACATTATATGAAGGTACCTCATTATCAATACTATACACTTGGTATCTATGTGATATAAGATAATTATTGTGTCATCTGTTAGAAAAGCAGACATGAGAACACAATTTGCATAGAAATTGCATATGCCTTTCTCTTAAAATCTTTTTACAAGCTGCAGACTTTCATTTTTCATGTATGATTCATTTTGGTTAAGAAAAATTGGCCCTGGAAGAAATCTAACTCTTTCATTTACCTTCATTACAAGTTAGGGATTACCATGTACTGAAGTCAAAATTGCAGGCCAAAAAGGCTTTCACACAACCTTTTCAGTGAAGCTTCATTCTCTCTCATGAAAAACACTCATAAAGAATATTAATTTTTAAAAAATAAAGAAAAAAGTGCCATGCTTCTTCCCACACTAACATTACCATGTTAGAATTCATTTTTATGAAATAAAATTTCATCCAGCTATCCTTGTCATAAAACATGTCAATTTAATTGGCTTCCTTTCCTCATATAAATTAATGGCCAGGTTTCTACATTATATCTGCTGTCCTCACTAAATTAATTATCAAAGAATGTATGATACTAAAAGACACAAAAAAGAAAAAAAAATTAAACAAAACAACTTGTATAATAAAGTCCAAAACTTAAGTAAGGACAAAAAATATTTCATTACATATATGTGTGTGTGTGTGTGTGTGTGTGTGTGTGTGTGTGTGTGTGTGTGTGTGTGTGTGTGCGATTTTCCATCAAAGGATTTTAGTAATATGAAATTTAAAGTAAGGGAAAGAATAACATAGGATGATAATTCAAAATTTTAGGTTTTAGACCTGTTCTGCTATAAAGGTATTGAGTACTTTTAAGTTCTCTACTCACACACAATTTGTTGAACCTGTCTCTGAAATTTCCAACCCACAATAACCTACTTTGAAAATGCTTATGAAATAACTGTTGCATTTCTGTGATATGATCATCATTTTTTTATTAAGTTTCAATCACAAATGCTCAATATTCATTATTCCTCACAATCACTGCAACTGAAATGGCTACTGCTGCCATTGCTCAAAGACTAGTGTCTGCACAGTGGCAATTTTAAATCTGAGAGATTATTCTGCTGGACCCTTTATGTACAAGGTTCTTTTTCTGTGAAAGTAATAGATAGGAAAACATAAAAAGATTTCTTATTCACATTTTCCTATCAGATATAAATAAATAAAAGAAAAATTGGTGACCATAGTTGAGGGGGACCCAAAGGCTCCCTTTACAATAGCTACTACACCAAGGTGTAGGGAAGGGCGCTACTCCTTTCCCTGGATTGCTCCACTTAACCCTTGATCCATACCTTGTAATGCTGAGTGTTAAGCAAGGAGGCATCAAGTACCATTTTTAAAGTCTTTGGTATGACTCAACCTGGAACTGAACCCTGGTCACTTGGGTCTTTGGTGAACACTCTAACCACTAGGGCAATGGATATAGATATACTAAGAAAGATAAATAACAGTCCAAGTGAATTTACTGAAAAATTAAAAGGAAGAAACACTGTTTAACACATATAAAAAATAACGGACCATATTTCAACTGATAGTTATGGTAATTTAAACATGTTGAAAACCCTATCTTCATCTACAAATGTAACATAGATATGAGCCAGACTTTAGAGACAAAACAAGATTAAGATAACAGTCAAAACAATTCACCAAATAATGACTTGAGATAACTGTTTACAAAAAAATGATTTAGAAAAGAGACAAGCTTAATCTTTGTCTTCTAAAAGAATAACTGATACTTGTCTTGCAATAAGAACACTCTGAAATATTAAATAATGACTGAAACTAGTATCTTGGCTAGTCCTTGTGATGGGATCAATAGATACATGTTATCAAGCTTTTAAAAATGTCCGGCAGGTTTTGTTTTCTTTCTTCTGAATGCTCTTCAAAATTATCCTGTCATAAACATCACTTCAATTATATAGAAGACGTCAAATGACCTTAAATTCCTATATATATATATATATATATATATATATATATATATTCATAGATAGATAGATAGATAGGAACAGAAAAATGAAAAGACTGACCTAGATATATAGATATGAATAGATGAGATAGATACAAATAGACCAAAATAGATAAATATATATATGAATATAGACACATTGTCTGAAACAAACTGAGATGATTAGATAGATAGATAGATAGATAGATAGATAGATAGATAGATAATATGAAGCCATTCATGATATTTGCATCAACATGATGAGAAAGATCAATACAATAGCCAGCAAAAATGGCATTTCCAACAAGTGTTTAGTGTTGAAATAAGGTCATTGTAAACTTTCAAGTTGGGTTATTTATTTCTACTGGAAAATCAGAAGTAAAAGCCATTGTGACTCTTTTGTTGAAATAATTCCTTGTATCTTAACAGCCCTTTAATGTGTGAAGTAACTGGAACAATTCACAATTTCTGTCCTCCAGTTAACAGATGATAACATTCTTAATCTTTACAAGTACTCTGTATAGCTTAAATACTATCCTGCTTAGGATATAATAGGAAGTTAAGCAACATAAAAATATAGTGATATCAATTCAAATTTGAGACTATCTAAGATTTATAGTAAAAAAAACTTGGGGATAAAATACAAATGACCAAAGCTTAAAATAAGGATAACAGGTGGTTTATGATGGATTGATAAATAAAATACTGGCACACATGGATACATATATAATAGTCTATTTATAATGTACACCATTTTACTTAATGCGCACAAAACCATATGTGCATGTTTATATATATATATATATATATATATATATATATATATATATATGTGATAAAAATAAGTTTTATCATCTTGTCAGATTTACTAAAATCTACCATTTCCCATATATATATATGTGTGTGTGTGTGTGTGTGTGTGTGTGTGTGTGTGTGTGTGTGTGTGAAAAAGAAGAAAAAGGAGAAGAGGGCTAGGTAAAAACTGATTTTTTTTCTCCATTTTTTCAAAATACTATTTAAAGATTCTTGATTCTTCTAGAGCAGAACAGGTATATATATATATATAGAGAGAGAGAGAGAAAGAGAGAGATAATAATAAATATATGCGTGTATAGACATAAATTCATGTGTAAGTGAAATCAACATTAATTTATATTTGTGTATGTATTTGCAGCTTGCTCTAAGCTATGCAATAGGGATTTTGCTTAGCCTGGTGTATTTGCAAGAAGTGCTAAGCTGTCTATGTAGTCTGTACCTGGCCTAGTTTCTATGGGGCATTGTCTGCTTCTTGCCTTTTTTAATGTGGAACCATTTTTTTCTTAGATCTATTGACATTCAAAATACATAGTCTAGGCAGAGTATAAACAAATATAGTACTAATGTACCACCTTGCAAGACTCCAGCATTTATGTTGAAGAAGGTGGTATCTCCATCTGATGAGAAAAACATTACTTTTGTGTTTTTGTAAAGCCTCATTAAAGCTGTAACAGTTTGTGTAATTAGTATTTGCTTCATCTTTTCTCTGTGTATGGCATCAAATGTTTTGGAGAAATCTATGAACAGTAGTATTGCCCCAAGATTATTCAACAAAAAGGAGCCATCTCCTCTCTAAGTGGCAAGACTCTAAAATTAATGGAACATTTCACATACCTTAGCAGCAGTATCTCATCTACTGAAAGTGATTATAACATATACCAAGCAAATGCATGGAACATTATAACAGGTTATTGATCATATGAAAGTTTGATCTGTCTGATAAAATAAATTGGGATTTCTTCCTAGCTGTAGTTGTATCCATACTACAATATGGATGCGCCATCTAGAGGAAAACAAAATGCATTGAAAAAAGCTTGATGAGAACTACACAAGAATACAGCAGGCTGTTTTGAACAAATCCTGGAAGCAACACCTCACAAAACAGCAGCTGTACAGTCACTTACTTCTCATTTCACAAACCATTCAAGTAAGATGGATAAGAGATGGAAAAGAAAGGATGAACTCATAAGTGACATTCACT
>OY757916.1:47256849-47376849 GCA_963585895.1 Sepioteuthis lessoniana | reverse complement strand
GATTGTTCTAAGCCCATTAGCCAAAATCAGGTACAAGTATTCAGACTATTGTTATTTATCTGTTATCAAGACTGAACCTGCAACCTTCAGATGATTTTACTTAGAAGCACTTTAACCAAGCACTTACATCTGTTGCACATGTGTGCTGCTGGAAAATTCAGAGTGAATTTTTTTTACTTATAAAGCTAATGTCTTCATCAACCAATAAAATACTACTCACTACTATTATGTACAATTTTTATCTTGCAATTTAAAAAAAAAATTTTTTTGGATAATTGGGTTCTATATCATATTCATTGCAGGTTCAATTGTGACAACAGGTAAATAATAAGGAATACTTGTTATAGTTTAACACTCGCACCTGATTATGGTTAATGAAATTAGAACAATCTAACTTTCAGTTCAGATTGAAGATCTGTGTAGGCCCCTGAGTTCAACATGAAACATCTGAAGATGGCTGAAGGAGACATTAGCCAAAACATTGTGAATATAACAATAAAGATGAAATTTATAGTACTAACCAATATCTTAATAAGAACTTATATTGACAAATGTACTAATTATACTTGACTTAATAAATACTATAATCAAAATTATGTTAAGCTTTTGACATTGAATAATCTACAAATAGCGATAAATCAAACCAAACATTTGTATTTGTCAATGAGTTTTGCTTTCATAAAAAGTAGGCTAAAACCGGTTAGGGGCCAATGTATGGGTCAAATAGATATGTTTGAAGGGGTCAGTATTAGATAGAAATAATTGAAACCAAATAATTGTGTATAAATTATTTATATTAGAAAAAATCTAAACCAAAGACTGTGATTAAATAAAAGACACTCGGTCGATGTTTTAATGTGAATTAACTGAAGATTGTGATTTTGTAGTTTAAGTTAGATATCAGCTTGGCCAATTTCAATTCAATGATCAGCTAAAATTTGATGTCTTTCTAAAATAAGTTTTTTGCCTTATCTTTTCATTTTTATTTTAAAAAAGTTATTTGATACTATGTTTGCTTTACACTCTGAAGCAAAAGGCCAAAACAAAAATCTCTCTTTCATTATGGAAATCCATATATTATAGATGATGAAAGTCAGCGAATGTATGAGAAACATTTGAACCACAAAAACATAGAGCTTAGGGGTCAGATAATTCTTTGAATTTCAATTTTTCAAACTTGATAATGGTTTGTTTTGTTGATTTCATATATATATATATATATATATATATATAAAGGTTATTCAATAAATAAGAGGAATTATGTCTAAAAAGTTGACAATAGGAAGTACTGTTTACAGTTGCATCTTTATCAAGATAATCTTTAGTGATTGGTTTGAATGTGTCCCAGATGAGCTTCTTTAATAACTGCTGTGTCCCAAACTTTTTCTTTACTGGAGTATCAGTATTTTCATTAAATAGATTATCTTTTCATTTCAGGCTGGTAAACATTCATAAACATTTTTTGACTAAAACACGCATCTCCCATATACATCACACATTCTTGTCTGAATTTCCTATGGTTTTCTTTTCTCAGCCACCAAAAATTTGATGACAGACATCTGTTCAAACCTGGATCATTCTATTTGATTTTCCACCAATTCTAATCACCTCAAAAGGAATATTTTTGTGAGATTGAAATAATTTTTCCTATAAACCAATTTCAAACAAGAGTTTACATTTTGTTTTTTTTCAAATAAAGTAAAAAAGTAAAGTTGGTGACCGTAGTTGAGTGTAACCTGAAGGCTCTCTTTTCAATACCTACAACACCAAGGTGTAGGAGAGGGCACTACTCAATTCCTTGGATTGTTCCACTTTACCCTTGATCCCTACTTTAAAATACTGAGTGTTAAGCTAGGCGGCATCAAGTACCATTTTTTGAGTCTTAAGTATGACTTGACCTGAGATTGAACTTTAGTTTCCTGGACCATTAGTGAACACTCTACTCAGTAGGCCAATCTCCAGACCATTGGCCTAATGAGTAGAGTGGAGCAATCCAGGGAATTGAGTAGCGCCCTCCTCTACACCTCAGTGTAGTAACTATTGAAAAGGGAGCCTTCAGGTCCTCCGCAACTAAAGTTGCCAACTTTACTTTTTTTTCAAATAAATTCCAATTATTCACTGAATAACCCTCATAATTATATATATATATGTATGTATATATACATATATATAGATGCATATATATCACCTTGTGGGCTGGAGCTGTAGAATATGACAACTGCACTCCTGCACAGGAGGTAACCACTCCAAACAAGGCCACCTGTTGGCTATGCTTGAGAATAGGATCCTGGTGCTTGAGCAGTTTATGACCTGGCAACAGTCCACTTTGGCCCTTACTGAGCTAGATGTGTTGTTGGAGAGGTCTAATTTAACCAATCAGCTGGTCATGTCAAGCCCTACTACTTATAGGATTGTCCCAAGTGTATTCTCTAAATTGCTCTTGTGGCAAACAAGTACCCAACCCTTTTTTATCTTAAAGGTTCTAGAAGGCAAAGAGAGATTCAGATACACAGAGACAGGCATGTAAACAAATTATTAATGTCTAATTAGATAGGCATACTTGATAAATAGAATTACTCATCTTAAATATTAATACTTGAAATCATTTAACTGTGTGCAAATAAAAAGGCTTCAACTGATTTAAAAATGAAGTTACCAACAAACTATTTGCTTACAAATCATATGTATGAATTAACAGGATTTTCCATTAAATAACCACAAGAGTTGATATGCCATTAAATCAAATAAGCAAACCAAATATTGTACAGACACACACACACTCACTCACACACACACACATATATATATGTACACTTATGAATATGCATATATATATATAAATATACACATTGACACATGGGGGTAGTTCAAAAAGTTCTAGGCGTCACCTAGAAAGAAGTCATAAATGAACATTTTTGTTGTGGGAGCATACTGCCACTTATTATAAAACTAGAAAAACTAATTCAGATTTCTCTCATAATTTCTATGCAGATGAAGCTTATACAAAGGTGAGATGAGTGAAGCAAATCTAAAATCTCAGAGAGAACTTTCTGATGACCTTCCTATCTATCAATCTATCTATCTATCTATCTACACATATATATACAAACATGTACATGGAGGCATTTGTGACTAACATTATAGGAAATGGAAATGGTGACCCTAGTTCAAAATCTGGATTTGCATTTCACATAGTGCTAATACTCTTGGGAAATTTATGATTCCAACTATTCTCCATCCAGATATGGGTAAAGAGTAGACTGGGCTCTTTAACCTTGGTATGCCAACAGGTCAAAGAGAAGGAAGATTCTGAATTCAAACCTGTTAAAATCCTCTTAAAAATTGACCTTGTATCACATCCTGCTTGTGCAGAGGGGTTTGTAAATATATATACAAATACATACATATTTTTTATCCATGCAATGAAGGCAAGGCAATGCTTGATTTTTGATTTTTGGTGCAGCTTTGTGAGCAAAAAGAAATAAAGTCCTATTGATTTCAATAAAACACATTCAAGTGTCAAAGGAATAAATGCATCTGAAAAGAAGATTTCAGAGCAGTCAAAACAAGTGAACACAACCAAAACAACAAGCAAAACAAGTACTGTAAATAGCAACTGTTAGTGATCCATTACACGTACAATATTCTTTGTTTTGAAACTCTTTTAGCACTTTGAACTTTTACTTCATATTAACAGGCAAATTGTGGAATAGAGAGTCATGTGAATCTAGCTAATGAAATAGTACATCAAAAACTCATGGTTCATGTCATTCACAGAAAAATTCTGTTGCAAATTTACTGTTTTAACTTCTCTACCAATACTGCTAAAACAGCAAGGGATTCATTGGAATGCTTGGGTTTGGTTTGGTTTCTGGTTAAATGGCATAACAACCTTTACAGATTATTAATGCCAAATCCATACTTGTAGAACAGCAGTGATACTTATAAATCCATTGTAGAAAGGATAAGAGGATTTTGCAAAGTTATTAGTCCAAAAGTGAACATAATAGTGTGACTGGATTTTGAACTTGCTTACTTTGTGGTTGCAGTCAAAATGTTTGGGGTTAGGGAAGATATTTTAGTTGAGTCACCACTGTAAATGGATAAATATAAACATTAGAATATCTGTGATATACTAATACTGAACACAACAGGAAAAAAGACAAGATAACTCATTTACAACTCATTTAATATTTGGTATAAACAATATAAGTGGTATTAAAAGAAAACGATTCACAAATGTGTCCTAACAGCTAGAACTATACACATTTGATGAACAAGATGTATGTTGAGTATGTATATACCCAACCTCTGCCATGAGTAGGTTGTGACACAAAGACAATTATTGAAGTGGAGTACAACTGGTTTAAATTCAATTTTCCTTCTCCTAAACTAGTTGCTGTTCCAAAGCTAAAGAGTCCAACCTACAGTTGGGGAAGAAGAGACAAATTCTCAAGGGTATAAGGGCAAAGTGAAATGTAAACAGTGATATGAAGGATTAGAACTTATGTCGCTGAGTCCTTTCCTACAACAATAACTTTTATGCCACAAGCATGTCATTATTTGATCAGTAATTGTAAAGAAGCTACATGGTTTTACCATTCCCTAGCATGATAAGAGACAATATCTCTATTGCTCAAAGACTAAAGGCAAAAAGAGGTCAAGAATGGATATCTGGAACTATCATTTGACCCCCTACTTGACATGCAAATTATCTAAGGGAGATAATTATTTTTTGTTCCCCAACAGATTTTGTGGTTATTTCCTAGAAAGAAGAAAAAGGAAGGGAAAATTCAATGAGGTGGATATGTAATTTGGAACTTATTCTATTAGTAAAAAATATTATTTTATTGATTCTGAAATTAAATAATCTGTCAATTTTCAAAATGTTTTCATACACTTCAATCAGTTTTCTTTAGTTTGTTGTTGTTGTAGTATTATTATTATTATTATTATTATTATTTCTTCTTCTTCTTCTTCTTCTTCTTCTTCTTCTTCTTCTTCTTCAAATGTGAATATCACCTTTAAGATTGTAAATGATAAATAAATAGGGATAGATAGAGTCCTTGTCATCTGAGAAACATTTTTATTTTTATTAAGTCATAAGTCAGGCTAGATGTGTAGCGCCAATATATAGAAGCAATTTGATAATTAACTTCATAGATGTAGATAAATTTTTTGTAATAAAGTTAATATCTCTGAAGGTCAGGAAGTACAGTTTTTTTTCAAAAAAGTTATTTTGTATGGATCCTTTTGCTCTGCTTAGGATCTTATATAAAGTCAGTCTATAAAGTAATGAAACTGAATGTATGAACATTTTTACTATCAGCTTAAATACAAATCAATGTTACCTCCTTTAAAATTGTTCCCTTGAGAAGCCACACACTAATATACAGATTGTTTCCATTCCTAAAAACAGTGCTGAAAGTCTTCAACTGACACTGTCTTCAGTTGATTCATCACAACCCAGTGCATATTTTAACAGTCCTTGAATTGTGATCAGAAAGTTTAGATTTTGGAGAAAGGAAATCAACACAAAAAACTCAAATTAGGAAAATAAAGAGGTTTCTACTAATTCACTGTGAGTGTGCTTAGAAAGTAATGGGGTAGATAACAAAAAATACTTTCTACCACCTAAAAACCTGTAACTGTAAGAGAACTTGATATCCACAACTTGTTAAATGTTTCTGTACATTGTCCTGAAGTTTAACACAGAATTTGACTTGGTGTTCCATTTTTGTCATACACTTAATGAAATACATGTGTAATGATATAAGTAAAAAAAAAATCTCTAAATATCAACTCTCTAAGACTTAAGAACCAGAAATTCAGCTTCTTCAAATTCTAAAACAAAACTTACAAGGTCTAACTGTGAATTCTGAGAGATAAGCATGAACGGATTATTTTCATATTTGTTCTTGATCAATACTAACCAACTGATTTTTAATCCGGGTTGCTAACCTGAAAAATGAAATAATCAATCTTATTATTTTATTGACTGAATTTATAGAAGAAGCAAAAAGTTGAATATGTCAGAAATCTGTTAAGCAAAATATACTTAGTAGAATGTACTTTTACAACCTTTAAAGATAAAATTTAACTGATGTTGAGGAGTAATGAGAAATTGTCTAAAAATCAGTGCTTTTTTTTTTTTTTTGGTTGCTCCAAGTAAATAATCTATTGTGGATTATTCATGAATTGGTACACTCTTTTGCATGAGGTGAATAGTTGCCAGCTTAAGTTGTAGCTCCTTTGCATAAACTATATGTCTGTTATGTAAGCTGCATAAGGTAAATGCTAGCTATGTAAGTTTCAAAGAGAGAATAATTCTGTAAAACAGAAACAGTAATAAAAATAAGTCCTTATGTTCAGCCCAAAGTTAGTTGGGCATGTACAAAGAATAAGGATCTGTACAGCAGTTTGAAAATGATTTAAGTACAACACTATCTGACTTAGTAGCTTTAGATATAAAGCCAGGTTCTACCTGACCCCACTTTATGATACAAATGATGTTAATCCAAAAAATACCTTCTGAGGTAGAGAGTTGGTTGGCTGGTTGTTTGGGTTTTATGGCATATCAATCTTTGTAGGTTATCTAATGCCAAATCCACTTTTATACAAATAATCAGTTATATTTCAAACAATTCAGTTTAGCATAAGTACACAGTTTAATTGTCAAAGACAGTTCTATTTCAAGCTATTCAGTTTATTTAAACAGTTCTAATTCAGCCAATTCAGCTTAGTACAAGTATAGATTTTGTTTACACACAGTTAAATGTCTAAACAATTCTATATTAAACAATTCAGTTTAGCGTAAGTGCAGTTTCAATGTCTAAAACAGTTCCATTTCAAACATTTAGTTTAGCATAAGTACACAGTTTAAATGTATGTACACAGTTTTATTGTGAAAAATATTTCTATTTCAAGGTATTCAGTTTAGTAAAACAGTTCTAATTAAAACAATTCAGTTTAGCATAAATATGCAGTTTAATTCTATTTAACCCATAGATAGGGCCCTATCAGGTGCTGCCACTCCAGGCCAGAGTGGACCTAGGAGCAACAGCAATGAAGGGGTGCTTCACATTCTCCAAAGCCCCTGCATCACAGGAATCTCACCATCAGATTGTTTATTGTCATATCTTGGACAATTGTTGGGAGGGGTCTTAGCGTATTCAACAAGCCCAGCCAAATGGGCAAAAGGTAGATGCAGACATTATCAAATTGATTTCAAACTCTAGCCAAAGTTATTATTATACATGGATATACTTTGACTATCATGGTATTTAGGTCACTATAATTCAATAATTAATAAATAAACAGTAGAAATTTCATAAAATTCAATTAATTAGTTGAATTTTAGTTAATTTCTGAAATATGAGCATATATTAAAGAATGGGAAATTAAGTCTCTGTTTCTTTAAAAGACATTTTTAATTGGATTCAGTTTATGATTTTTCAGTTTATGATCTCATTTTTCTGCTGTACATTGACATACAACAATAGACACGGACAGTTTTGCTAAAACTTTCTCTATAGTAGACATCATAGTATAGATACTTAAATACTTGGACTTAGTCAAGCACAGAGCCTAAGATTAGGAAAACCCAGTGAAGATCATATAACAACAGCAGTCATTGCAAACCTTTATTCTATGAAAAGAATTTAATTTTGAAGCATTTAGATATCTTTAGCCAAGGCATCAAATAACATAAACTCTGTGCTTTGTCCCACTTGTAGATGCCTTCATGTACAATATAAACTCTACTTTAAAGATCCACTGCAACATGATTACTGATAAAAAGTAAGCAAAAATACTTGTAAATCTTCTCTTTAGCCATCTTAATTTTCATTTTGATTCTCTAACTAATCACAGTCAAGGTGGCTTACAAAGATCACAGAAGACATTGTGACTTAGGGGTTTCTTTGAGGCTAAAAAAAATCTATTTTTTTCTTCAACATTCAACTGACTATTCAATTGGTCTTTAGGACTTTCTGATACTTTCTTCATTTCTTATGCATTTGTGTGTGTCCATATATTACTCATAGTATAATGTTGGTTAGTTGGTTGGTTGGTTGGTTGGATTTTATGGCATATCAACCTTTGTAGGTTATTTAATGCCAAATCCATTTTTATACAAATAAACAGTTCTATTTTAAACAATTCAGTAAAGCATAAGTACACAGTTCAGGTGTCAAAAACATTTCTATTTCAAGCTATTCAGTTTAGTCAAACAGTTCTAATTTAAACAATTTTGTTTAGTATAAGCATAGTTTTTGTTTACATACAGTTAAATGTCAAAACAGATCTATTTCTAGTAATTCAGTTAAGCATAAGTACACAATTTAGTTCTATTTAACCCATAGATAGGACCCTATCAGGTGCCTGGGAGTGATGGCAGACAGGGCCTGGGAGTGATGGCAATGAAGGGGGACTCTGCATTCCCCAAAGCTCCAGCTTTACTGGAACCTCAACATCAGATTGTTTAGTGTTATATCCTGGACACTCGTTGTGGGGGGGGTCTTACCCCTCTGCAGAGATGCAGTCAGTGTATTCTACAGCCCCATCCAACTGGGCAACATGGTATAATTGTTAAAATTGTAAGAAATGGACATGGTGGCCAAAATTCAAATCTGGGACAAGACTGTTTGCATTTCACATATTGCTAATATCTTTGGGAAAAGTATGAATCCAACTATTCTTCTTCCAGTAATGGGTGAATAGTAGGGCAAACTGATCCTTTAATCTTGGTATGACATCTGGTCTAAGAGAAGGAAAACTCTGAATTAAAACCTGTTAAACTCTACTTAAAATAGCCCTTATGTTGCAGTCTGCTGAGAGGTTAATAAATTTATATATATATATATATATATATATATATATATATATATATATTAGGAAAAGTATGACTTCTGTTGGAAAAGCACAACTTCTGCATGATTCTCGCGACCCACTGGTGAAGAACACCCAGCCTTCAGTGATGACTGGTCGGAAATGGAAGGCAAAAATAGCTGTTGAGAATGCAAAATTGCCTCTTAGGATGAAACAAATAATTGGCACTGTGGCAAATGGAAAAGCAGGTCTGGACCTAAATCCACAGAGTTGGTGGTCCAAATAATCCACGTTAAACAGAAGAAAAATGGTGTTGGAAGAAATTTATCATCTTGAAGAAGTTAGGCATTTTACTACAGCTGTAGGACAAAGGAAACAGGGTGTGTGGACCAAGTGGGAGAGTGCAAAAGACAGAGCTGTCACATAGAGTGACCTCAAGCACATGGAACCAAAGAAAATAAGTTTCCTCATAAAAGCAGTCTACAATGTCTTACTAACACCAGTCAGCTTTCATGCTTGGGGGTTAACTATACCCAACCGATGCAAAGCGTGAAGGAAAATTGCTAGCCTCAAACATATTCTGACTGGATGTGAGTACGCTCTAAGAAGCTACACTTGGAGACATAATGAAGTCCTCGAGATTTTTGCTGAGGCTTCAAAAATATGTTCTGAGACTGCCAATAAAGCTCTAAATATTATCAACAATAGAGCAATTCAGTTCGTCAAAGAAGGAAATATTTTGCAACTTGCATGTAAAAATATGCATAAACCATCATTCCTTGAGGGCTGCACAGACTGGTACATTGCAACCGATTTAAAATATAACTTCATATTTCCAACTGAAATAGTGTTAACAACAAAGCATCTAGATATTGTTATTTGGTCCGTTAAAGCAAAAAATTTTTTCGTTATTGAGTTAACGGTCCCTTTTGAAGAAAATTTCGAATGGGCACATCAGTAAGTTGGAAAAATATGGGGATCTGTGAGAACAATGTGTCAGAAATGGCTGGATAACAAATGTATTTCCTATCGAAGTTGGATGCAAAGGTTTCATTGCCAACTCAACCTCCGTTTTCTTGACTAATCTTGGACTTCCTCCATCAGACAAGAGGAAATAGATGGAAAAATCCAAGATAAGGCTCTAACTGCATCAGTGTGGATATGGCAATACCATAGAGGGATAACAATCTAACAAAGTCTGGTGGTGTCATGAGATACTGGTGGGGCAGTCTGGGCTAGTGGTAATGATGCTTCGGCCCCGAAACCATGCCTGAACCCAGAGTCATCATCTGATGAAAGCTTTGTTGGAAGCAATGCTGTTGTACAAACATCAGTTATTGTATGATATCTATTATATATATATTGTTTTTAAAAGCATGTACATAATAAAATATTCTGAAAATGATTAAAATATTTCAAAATCCTAAAAAAGGGGACCTATTGCTTCAGTCACTTCTCTACAGAGAATTATGTTAGTGACAACAAAGTTGACATTGGAGGAAGCAAACATGGGATTTTATCCATCGAAAAAGCCTGGAGGTGGGGAAGAAAACTAATAAAAAAAATTACCATAAGCAAGAAGAGTTATTGCAGATAATAAAGTACTTTTCAACAACACCATTGAACAACCTGAAAAAAACATTATTACCCACACTAATTCTTCTGGCATATGGTATTGGCAAGTGGTGCTTCCACAATGGTAGCATTCATGTCTTTCTGATAACCTTTGAACGGGTGTCTTAGTTTTGCTTGTTGGTGTTACCAGGATTAACTTGGAATACTTCTTGGCAAATTCCATAAGCACTGCTATTTCAATAGACTTTCTCACTGTTAGGGTCCTCTCACCCAGTAGACATTACTGAATCTTTTAATCCTTCACTCCAACAACTAAACGATCTCATATGAGCTTGTTTACATTTTCTTCAAAGTTGCAGTGCTCTAACATTTTTAGTAATATGGCCGCATATTCACCGATGGATTCACCATCGTATTTGTCCCTTGTATTAATTAAAAAATACTAATGAATTTTGTTCATGTGCCTTTCCATGATTGCTCAAACATTTTCTCCTCCAGTCTGTTTTTGGCAAGACCTCTTAAGGTCTACTCAATGCTTAGCACTTATTACAGACAAAAAAATTGCTTGTCTCTTACTTTCAATTAACAAATCATTAGCCGTGAAGAAAAATGTTACCTTTTCAATATAGTGCATCCCATTCCACACTATCCCATTCTGCACAATCACATTTTTCCACACTATTCCATTCTTTCATTATTTCTAGCATTGCCATTTCTTTGTTCTACAGAGAATTCTGTTTATCCAGTTCACAGTTTTGTAGCTCTTCAGATGTTCTGTTACTATATTTTACTCATCCACATTGTTCACTTAATTCATCACCAATTTGTTAAGTATTTCTTAAGCCTGCTGAAACTTATGAAAAAACCACAGAAGACCAAATTTATTTGGTAAAGTACAGCATGGATTTAACTAACATGGCCGCTCACTCTGCTGCTTGTTTATTATATAAAAACAAAAAAAGGGGCCCCCAAGAGGCAACAGGCTCATAACCCATCACATTTGGTCCCTAAAAACAAGAGCTGTAACTTGTCTTGTTCAGTATCTAACACATTATACCATTAAATTTTCATAGTAACTATGATGCATGATTATTTGATGTTTCTATTCAGGAAGGAGTGAAGGACTCGAATTATCATTTCATAGTTATCCTCATTATGCTAAGAATTAGAATTATTAAAAAAATGACATTCAGAATGGACCCTACAAAGTTATCATCAGTTGCAAACTGGACTGGACGGGAAATTTCTTTATTCTTTCGGTTAGATAATCTTAAGCGTATTGCTCTAATAAAAATCTCACAACAATGGGCTGTTTTGCTGGAATATGATTACATACCAATATACAAATATAATATAAATATATGCAGATAAGATATGAAAATAATTTTTTAAAAAGCAGCAACTTGTACTGGTCATTCACTTTTTTTAACCCTGAATAAGAGTTTGATACTTTATAAGTAGCAAATCAAGCTAATCTTCCAACTTGACATCCTCCTCTGCATATACAAAAAGAAGTTAACTGAAATTATTTTTGGAAACAATCAGGGATTTTAAAGTACTTTGGTCATTTCTGATATTCCAGTTAAGAGAATGACATTCATATTTTAGCAAATAATTGATGGAAGCAATTACTTTGCATTTTGTAAGCTTTCTATCTCATTTAAAATACTTCATATTTTTATTGTACTTTTTTCAGTTTCAAAGATTATTTGTTAAGATCATCTATTAATATTCAATTAAGAAATTTTAATAAAGTATATTTTCTTTTGGAATTTGAGTGGCCAGACAGTCTTTGATTACCTTTAAGCACTTTTTGTTGAGTTTTTTTTTTGTTTTTTTTTTGGGAAAGAATATAAAGAAATTTCAATTTTGATTCTAAAATCATAAAAAGTTAGCATTTTGAGTTGTTCTGCTTGTCCATTATATATCTTTTTTTTCAAGACAGTAAATAAAATTATTGTACTATTTCCAGTATTTAATTTGCATAAAGCCTCTTTTAACTCTTTGAATCCTAAGCCTCTTGGCCATGAGATACACTGTATTTGAGCTTGCAAAATTCACACACACACACACACACACACACACACACACACACACACACACACAATGAGCACAAAACACGTTTAATAACCACAAAATGCACAATTACAAGAGTATTATTGACCTATTTCATTTATTTTCAACTCACTTTGCACTAACTTCAGCAAACATTCTTTATGAAATCATCTTTAACAAATATTGTCATTCAATAGTTTAAAAAATTTAGTGACTAAACGGGGAAGAATTCCACAGGACTCAAGTGACTAAGCAGCAGACATCTTTGTTTAAAGTTATCCCATCATTCCATTAAAAAAGAAAGACAATGAATAATTGCTATATATAACCTTTTATTATCAGTATCTGACATGGTCTCACTGATATGCTTATAATGTGTAATAGAATCGTACCTTGTCTAAAATATCATTCTTGCCATGTATATTAATTTAGTGCTCAGTCTAAATTGAAAATGATGAGATAATCTGTAATATTACATACAACCACTATCTACAGTGAATGTATGTAATTTGCAAATGAAGGAACATGATAGATATATCGTCATGCCTGATTCACTCGACCTTGTGCCACATCTTATCAAAAAACTTTGTAAATTATGATATACAAAAAAAAGACATGAAACAGATTGACTTACTTGGCAAAATTATAACAGTTAGCATAAAAGGAAGAATTGGTATGTTTCTTTTTAGGAATATGTCAATGAATTTTTCTTTATTTTTTTAAGCAAAATTAAACTAATGCATAAATTAGAATATTATACAATCATTGGTTAAAGAAGAATTTTTAAGTTCTATTTTAGAATCTGAAGAGGTTGAATTTCTGATTCTTAATTCTCAGAGGTTTTTCAGGTTATTTAGAGGTTTTTCTTTTCTTAAGTATTCTTTATCAGATAGTGTAACATATTGACCTTCGACCAAGCCATCAATCAAGAAACAGGTGCTTGAGGTCGAAGATATCACATTGACCGTGGACGGGTTGAATTCGGTGCAAATGCAATGCACACAGGAAGCAGGTGGGTGTCAAACAATTATATAACCCTTTCACAACCCTTTTGAATAAAGTGTGAAAGGTATATTTTTCTAAAGAAGTGTGTTCGTTCGTCATTATTGTTGATTATGTTTCCACATGTATATGTATACATATAGTTGTATCAGGGCTATACAACAATAATAAGCAAGCTGAATAAATGAGTTAAATCCATACCATATTTAAATATAGTCCCTATTAACAGATATAACACTGGTTACCTCCCAGAAAAGAAAGAAATCCTCTTTTTCAATTTGAGCTGCTCTGCAATTTTTGGTTACATTGAAATAAAATATCAGTTTAATTTTAGAACTTATGTTGAAATCAGTGGTTCTTAGTTTTTAAAAAAGCTAGAATTTAGAATTATTTGTTTTTACTCACTAAAATATTTCCAAACCACATTTTGCTTGACCCAAAGTAGATAGTTACTTCAACTAGTTAGCTGATATTTTTGCTAAACTTCTAAAGGCTGATCAGACTGCAAAAAATAAGATTTAACATTAACTTGAACATGAAACATTAACTGATATTTTCTCTGATATCTATCCCTTTTTTTTGGAGTTACTATATTCCTCACAAAAACAAACTAATTATCATTATTACAGTTAATCAGGAACATTGATTAAAATGATGACCTAAAACTGCTTTTGTTGTTTGATAGATTTCTTTGAACTTCCACTCTCAAAAGAGCTTACAAATTATCTTTCTCCATTCAACCCGACCATTTTATTGAGCAAAAAGAAAGGGTGTAAATCAAAAAGACTGTTTTTGAAATTTGAATCTTTGAATGAATGCAGAACAAAAAAATTTATTCGTCAAAGAATCTTTGGAGATTCAATTACTTATCAGATTGAACATTTCCTTGGATTTTTTTTTTTGCATTTTAAATTTCTTGTTTATATGATGTAAATTGGATTACACTCATTATTTATGCATTTTCAACATGATAGTTTTTTTCTGTACAGGATATAAAATAAAAAATTCATTATTTTTAAGTGAAAAAGGCTCAGAATGAAATTTTGTGTTAAAAATCATAGTTTAGTCTTTACACACACACACACACACACACACATATATATATTGTGTGCAATATGTTTCATAGTGCACACTTACATTATACTCCAATTCTAAACAAACGTGCCAAGCAGTGACAATTTACATTGAGCTCACATATACTACATTCTGCTCCAAGAAAGTAGTGCTGAGGACCACTTTTCTGAGCAAAGAAGAGTTCAACAATACTAAATTGGCTAAGACATCTAATATAACAAACTGATCTAAAATAAATTAACTGAGAAGGTTAGGCCAAAAGTTCTAATACTATCATTTTCAAAGTGTTAGGGAAATCTTAAAAGTTTACTTATAAATTTGCATTTTATCTACAGTTGTACTACATCATTCACAACCTTGGGAAAAATTCAGAAGCTAGGATTTCACATGGACTTTTCTCTCCTTACTTGATGCAGTAAAATGTTATTTTTGGATAAGATTTATTATTAGAATACAAAATGAAGAAAATCATAGATGAAAAATCCCTTTAGCATCTAATTTTTGTGAAATTTAAAGAAAAATTCTTTATTATATATCACTAGAATCTAGAAAAGACTGTAACTGAATAAAGCTATAGAGAGCAAATTGTTTGTTTGAGTGACACATTGGAAGGGGAAATACTTTTTCTTAGGGAAAGAAGTTGCATCATAACAGGATATAAACAATAATAGTGAGCATGATGACATTCATCTTTGTATTACAAATACAATGCAGCAAATGATAATATATATATATATATATATATATATATATATATATATATATATATATAGAGAGAGAGAGAGAGAGAGAGATATGCAGTCATACCTCATCCTACTTCATTAATTGGTTCTGAAATATATCTGATAATGTCTGTGTTATTTTCATTCTGGTGCAATTTAGATGACAGTATACTGGTAACACCCTATTTGTGTATGTATATACATAGATAAATGTACATTTATGTGTGTATGTACATATATATATATATATATATGAAGACCTTGTGTTTTTTCATCTCTATATATTTTTATATATATATATATATATGAAAATGAAAGGAAATGAAAAACACAAGGTTTTCAGAGGATGAGTTTATTAGCAGAAACATTTGGATATGTTAAACACTTTAGTTTTTAGACCTTCATCAGGGCTTGTGTTGTATATTGACCTTCGACCCAGCCAAACATGTCATTCCAAAGTGATGCACTGGAAGGAAGTGACACATTCCGATGGCAGTTATGGGAAGAAATCGTGTAGGTGGGCTTGGCTGACAATATGGGACAAGGTAAAATCCCATGGTACAGTCATAGACTGATGCACCGGAAGAGAGTGACCTGTGAACTGCATGACAGTTATTTCCGCTTGATGACGATCAAACATGCCATTCCAAAGATATTGAGTGGGCGATTGAACTATTATATAACTCGGTGAAGACAGGAAGTCAGTGAGTTTTGGAGACCAGACCCGTTGGTGACAAGATGTGGTAGAGAAAGCCAGCATCCAGCAGAGAGCTGGGCCTCCGGTTGAGCAGTCCTGGAGAACGAGAAAGACACAATGCTGATGGTCATAAGAGTGGGGGTCAATATGTTGCAGTTCTCTTTGGTCTCCAACTCCCTCTCACACACAAACTTTTCAAATAAAGTGAGACGTATATTTTTCTATAAGAACTGTGTCGTCGTCTTCATTGTGTCGTTGTGTTCTGCATGAATCTGCATATGGCTATACAACACATGTAAGTGATTAAATGAAATGAAAAAGATGAGAAAATTTTTAAATATTCTATTCCCATTGGTAGTGTTCCATTTCAAATTAGTGTAAAGTAATAAGTGTTCCAAAATTTATTTATAAAAAATCTATATCACATCAGTCACTCTCTCTATCTAAGTTAATATTTACATTATTTAGTTCATAACACATCACTCAATAAGTCCCAGGCCTGACATAGATGGCAATACTGAAAAAAATCCATTTGATTTTTATAAAGTACTAATCTTCACATGGCATGTGTCAAAATTCGAGCCCAATCATATTATTAGTTTACAAATTGGTTATTAAAGTGAAGCTACTGTTGCAAATTTTCAAAACAATGGAAAAATCTGAATTTCATGTGTAGATAAAGCATTGCATTCTGATGGGAAGAAATACTGTTCAAGCAAAGCAATAGCATGATAAGTGTTATTTGGACTCTGCTCCATCGGAAACAATGGTTAAGAGGTGTATGCTGACTTTAAACATGGTCATATAGACACAAATGATGCTGAATGCTCAGGTTACCCAAGTTTGGTAGTTGTCTCAGAAAATACCAAAAAACTCCACAAACTTGTTTTGGCCAATCATAAATTAAAGTTGAGTGAGATAGCATTGGAGTTGAAAATATCAGAAGGTAGTGTATTCACCATTTTGCATGGATAGCTGTGTTCAAGGTGGGTGTGGCATTTGTAAATCAAAAACAACAATGCGTCAATGATTCAGAGTGTTGTTTGCAACTGTTTCAACGCAACAAAAAGGAGTTTACGTGTAAATATGTGACAATGAATGAAACATAGACCCACCACTTCACTCTGGAGTCAAATTGGCAGTCAGCTGAGTGGACAACAGCAGGTGAAAACCATCCAAAGCAACCAAAGGCGCAAACATCAGTAGGCAAGGTTTTGGCTTCTGTGTTTTGAGATGTCAAGAAATTTTGTTTATAGATTACCTTGAGAAAGGAAGAACCATCAATAGTGAATATTATATAGCGTTACTGGTGTGTTTGAAGGAAGAAATTGCCAAAAAACAGCCACAAATGAAGAAAAAAGTACTCTTTCACCAAGACAATGCAACGTGTCACAAGTTGATCGCAACAATGTCAAAAATTGCGCTTCAAATTGTTTCTGCATTGACCCTATTTTCCAGATCTGGCCCCCAGCAACTACTGGCTGCTTGCAGACTTTAAAAAAATGCTCCCGGGAAAGATGTGGCTCCAATGAATAAGTGATATCGGAAACTGAGGTATATTTTGAAGCCAAAGACAAATCGTTCAATAAAAAAGGCATCAAGTGGTTAGAGAAGCATTGGAATCAGTGTATCACCCTAGAAGGAGACTATGTTGATAAATAAAGACACATTTTGCCTTAAAGTTATTTTATTAGTTAGGCCCAGGACTTATTGAGTGATATGTTATCTACCTATTATGATATATCTGTCTTTATCAGTATTAACCTTTTTCAATTTCGAACTGTTTAATTCAACTATTGGTTTATCGATTGTTCTAAATATATATAAACAATGAAGCCAAATTATCTTAAATAAGGGATTTGGAAACTTTTCAGCACTAATCTGACCAAAAAAGAAGACAATTGAAAAAACTCAGTCTCTGTTTGATAGATGAAAAGAGCAAAGTGTTTCAACATAATTTAGAAATTGATCATAATCTTAATTTCAAAGATACTGAGATTTTAGTTTAAATATATAATAAAAAATGCTGGAAAATTGTTGAATTTACCATCATTTCAAGCCACAATACTGTCTCCTATTTCCAGCTGATGTTTCACATGAACCTTCAAGTAACAAACTTTAAGATAGCATAGTTTTGATATTTTAGGTTTTAGACACACTTTGTCATAGTTGCTGTGAGCACATTTTTATGTATTTTTCCATTTTTCTTATTTGCATTTTATCTTCTCTTATTATATATATATATATATATATATATATATATATATATATATATATATATAGTGCTATACTATAAGAAATTCTCTTGTTATAAAAACATATAAGGATCTTTTCAAAAAAAGTTGAAAAACATAAATACATTTATAATTTTTTTCACTAATAATAGCTAAATAATCTCTTGAGCTTATTCTTTTACTTTTTTAAAAATTTTCTTCACAATTTCTGTACCAGTATTTTCTCTCTGCATCACTTTGTGTTCTTGTTTTTTTATTTCTGTTTTGTTTATCCTCCTTTCACTTTCTTTCTTTCTTTCTTTCTTTCTTTCTTTCTTTCTTTCTGTTTATTCAAGTGATTTGAAAAGTTTTCAGTCAACCAAACATGCTTCTGCATTCACAATTCACAAATTCACATGTACAGCTGATGCTACCATCTCAATCACATAGACATTTGGAAATTTCAATCTATAGATAAAGTTGGCATTTATGATAGGAACTATTTCCTTTTGAGTCAATATAATATATCATTCTATGACTATATTTTTATAAATGAATATTTTTTATGTATTTTTTCTTCCCTATTTACTCAAGTGATTTAAAAGGAGTTCAATCAACTAATGATACTGTTCTCAACTTACCAACATTATTGAACAGGTACTCAAGTAAAAGTACTAATCCATATATAAATAATCCCATCATTGAAAGTTTAAACTATGCAAGAAACAATGGGAGATATCTGACGTTGTAAATCCAGCCCTGGCCAATACGTCTAGCTTAGCCTAGGAATTTTCACTGACACTCTGCTTGTTAATCTGAGATATCTGCTACCATTCACCACATTATGTATTTTGATCTGAATGGCCGCATTTTAGCTATCTCAGATTGCTGTGGGAGTCAATCTAATTTTGGCTGGAATCCTTGCTAAAGTAAAATTGCTGTTTGGAGAGAAATTGTTCCTGAGGCAGAAAAAAAATACACAAGAAGAAAGAAAACAAGGCTTTCGATTTTTGTATAATGCAATTTTCTCAAAGTTATTGTTCTTATCAAACTGTATACGTATTTACAGAAGTGTCTAGAATACAAGGAGAAAGAAAAAGGTCTAACGAAACTTATTCGTTTGTTTGGAAATGTGACAGATCAAACAGAAGGTGCAAGGGAGGCGACTATCATTTCTTAGTTATCTTAATAAAAATATTTGTTTTGCCTCAAACTCTCAGTTCTGGACTAATCTTGACTTCACCCGAAATTCTAGGACTATCCTCGGATGGGTTCTGCTCTGACCCCTTCTCTGTCTCTCTTGATCTCTCTTCTCTCATCTTCTTTGATCTGATTTCTACTCCTCTATGGGCGCAGCACCCTGCTTATATAAATTGGGGTGGAGTTTTGGCAACCTGTGGGCAAGCCCATGCTTAATGATATGTAAATCGCCAAGCTAGCCAACTTTCTCCACATATGGTGGACATTTTCTTTAAAGAGGTACTAAAATTTGGATTTAGTACCCCACTGATTCTCACCAGAAAAGCAACACTTGAAATTGGAGGAATCCACTTATGTTGTCTCAATCTCGAGCTTGAACTTTTTACCTATCTAGACCACACAGATTTCATTACTGTTTTTATCGCAAGATCCCTCAACAAATCTTGGGACGTCGATCAAAAGTTTTAAAAAAAAGTAAATAAAATAGGATAAGGAATGAAATGATAAGAAGAAGAGAGGAAAAAATATATGAATTTTCTCTACTTATTCCCTGTATTAATAAAAGAAAACAAACTTATTTCCAAATCTACCTTTTCATCCATTTAATTAACGAATTCATTGTAATCCCTTAGAATCGTTAATTAATCAATCAATCTAGGGTGGAGTGGAGTTCTTTCTGTCACAGATATGAACAAATGTAAAATGCACATAAGGTCACAACCATCACTATCCTTCCTGGATTCTGCCAATAAAAACAAATGAAAAATGAGGAAAAAAAATGAGATTATAATTAATCCTGATTTAAGGTGCTGAATAGAACAGATTTATCCAATTTACTTAATATCATGAAGACAGGAAACTAAATTATGTTGGGCAATCAGATATGATCAAGAAACTGTTTGTGACCTTGGAAAGTATTTCAAGCATTATAAAATTTGGTTAAAAATTGAATAATTTATGAAGAGTTTCCATAGATTTTCAATACCCTCAAAAACTGAGTCCAAATGAAACTTGCTCTTTCCTCAATACAATACTGTTGCAAGTTTACAATATAAATAAATTCATTGTATAATATTAAATGTGGTATACATACTTACTGTTGCCAAAGTAAGGTTTTAATATAAAAACAATGTTGTTCTTTGTAGTAACTCTCATTAAGAAGGAATCTTTCACAATAAACATTAGTATGTGGGAAGCCATGTTGCAACAAAATGTAACTAATCATAAAGAATTTAAATCTCTTAACTTCAAAAGAAAAAAAAATTGATTGCTTATCTTATTTTGATTAAATGTTACTAATCAAGTTTATTGGTAGTTTCTCAAGCTGAAGATGTAAAATAATTCCAGAGTATTGGGGCTTAGTTAGGACAAATAACCTGGATAAAAAACAAATTTGAGTGAGACTTTTTTCAAAAATCTTTTAAAGCATAAACCTTAATTAGGCAAAACTATAGTCTATGTTCATCTCATATTTTCCCAACCCAAGTCAGATTTTGGTCAGGGCTCTTCTCTTTGTATTTATTCTATGAAGAAAAAAGAAAGACGAAAATCAAGTGCTTTGGCAAACACAATCAAAATTCTGAAAATATACTGACCATGTCAGTAGGGAATGTGCAGGCAGACATGTAGTTCATAGACAGATTCAGTTGGATATTGTCCAGTCAAGGAAAAAAGAGCAGCATTCTAGTGGAAAACAATTATAGTTATATATCTTGAATGAAGCCTTGCAGCAGATCAACCCTAATTTGTTATTGGTAAAAGTGAGCTGAGAACTGGAAAAAGGAAGATTGATAAATTGCAGAGAGAAATCAGTTCTTCCAAGAGGTTTTCATTGTCAATAAAGATAATAAGTGAATGCAAAATGTTAATAAAGCTCAAAAGGATTCTGGTCATGTTAGAGAGAACTATAGGACTTGCTAAGGATGCAGATCAAGCAGGAAATATTGATTGTTTTGAAAGTATCTGTAAGACCTGAAGAAAAAGAGAGGAAATTTTCTCTTGTATTTAACTGGGGCATTCATTTCCAATAACCACTTTTTGAGAGAGCTTAAGAAAGTTTGATAAAGTTTCTCTCTTATTTGAATAAAAAAAGAATTGAATCAAAGTAATGTTATACAAGAATCCTTGCTTAGGAAGAAAAGATGACAGGAGTAGTGAGCAAAATTCACAGATGATATTGGAGGTATACTAGATGATCTGTGAACTACTTGGGTTCCAAGTGAAACAGTAATTCATGATGGTAATGATATTACTATTTAGGTAGGCCTAAAGGATTATAATTAGAACTTCATAATCTATTTCCATTATAATAAGAAGTTGGATGATTAAGAATGATATTTAGTGTATTTGCTGGCCCTATAAAAATATCTTTCAATGGTAAACTGTACTGAAAATTGTTTTATTCTCTAATTTAGATAATTCTAAGTCTATTGCTCAAATAAAAATCTTGCTTTGTTCTGTTATTGTCTGGTTATGTTTACATACATACAAACATAAGAATTTCAGACAGAAGTATATATATATTGCCCAATCAGCTGGGGCTGTAGAATACACCAACTGCATCTCTGCAGAGAGGTAAGACTCCCCTTCCCTCAACAAGTGCCCTGGATTTCACACTAAATAATCTGATAGTGAGGTTCCAGTAATACTGGAGCTTTGGGGAATGCAGAGTACCCCTTCATTGCCATCGCTCCCTACTTCACTTTGGCCCAGAGTTGTAGCACCTGATAGGGTTCTATCTATGGGTCAAATAGAACTAAAATGCATACTTATGCTAAACTGAATTACTTGAAATAGAACTGTTTTGATATTTAAACTGTGTACTTATGCTTTACTGAATAGTTTGAAATAGAACTGAATTGACATTTAACTGTGTTTAAACAAAAACTATACTTATACTAAATTAAATTGTTGAATTAGAACTGTTTGACAAAACTGAATAGCTTGAAATAGAAATGTTTTTGACAATTAAACTATACTTATGCTAAACTGTATAAAAATGGATTTGGCAATAAATAACTTACAAAAATTGGTATGCCATAAACCCAAACAAACAAACAAACAAATAAGTATACATATATGTATGTATATATATATATATATATATATATATATACTTCTGTCTGAAATTCTGTCTCAAAATAACTCTGTGCCTATTAAAAAGTGACTATATATATATATATATATATATATATAAATATATTCACTATGTAATAGGTGCAGAACTATTTTGAGATACCCAACATATGTGCCAACTTTAATGTGCTATTTAACAAGATCATTTTGAAACCAAATTGTCTAATGTCCTACAATCACGTCAATGTGCCATACTCAGTCCAAATTAGTAAATAATAATGCTTACTTAATATCTATATGAGGTGTCAGAGAGAGAGAGAGAGAGAGAGAGAGAGAGAGAGAGAGAGAGAGAGAGAGAGATTGCTAGCAAAGTAACACCATAAATTATTTACTAGTACAGTGACTTCTATCCCAAATAGGTGCCTAACATTAGAGACCTTGTAGTAGACTAAGCTTTGAAGTTTAAAATTGCCAATGAAATTAAATTAATTTGTATTTGGGAGTCAAAATCTTTGGGAGAAAATTTACAAGATGATATTGAAAAGAAAGAAATCACCCAAAGTCAAGAAACATTCCATAAAACTGATTACTTCAGTTATCTTGAAGTTAAACTCTTTATTAAGTTTCTTTAATCCATAAACATTTTTAAAAAGTTCTTGGTTGGGCTAAGAACTTTTCAGCACCCATTTGTATCAAACTAAAAGAGAAAATATTCACAGTCAGTCTAGTATTTGCTATTTATATGTCTTTATATAAAAAAGCACATATTTTCACCTTTTATCATAAATTTGCAAAGATTTTAAGACTAAAAGAATCGAAAAATGAAAATTGTTTTAAACTATCTTAAAGATATTTTTGTTTTTTAAGTTATATTTTTCTTTTTTGCTTTGTTTTGCAATTTATTTCATTTTTGATATAAATTCAGTCACTTAAAAATTGCAAAATATTTCCCTTCTTCAGTTTTTTGTTGATTTCAAGATATTTTGATTTAAAAAAGAATCAAATTTTAGATATGAAAGACTTACTTTTCTTTTTAACTAATGTTTTCCAAATTGAGAAAAGACGTTCACTGCATGGAGATACAGAATACTTCAACATCGTAGCAGGAGTACTACAAGGGGACATGCTAGCCCCATACCTCTTTATCATCTGCCTAGACTATATGCTTAGAACATCGAGCAATAAAATCAGAGAAAACTGCTTTGAGCTGACAAAGAAAAGAAGCAGAAGGTACCCCACAAAAACAATTACCGACGCCGACTACGCCGATGACATAGCGATACTGGCAAATACGCCCAACCAAGCCGAAACACTACTGCATAGTTTGGAACGAGCCACCGCAGGCATTGGCCCCCATGTCAATACACACAAAACTGAATGTATGTGCTTTAATCAAGCTGGCGACATTTCCACACTAGACAGAACCTCTCTGAAACTGGTAAACAAATTCACCTACCTAGGAAGCAGTGTCTCATCAACTGAAAAAGACATCAACATAAGGCTAACGAAGGCATGGACAGCTATTGATAAGCTATCAATCATATGGAAATCAGACCTGACCGATAAAATGAAACACAGTTTCTTCCAGGCCGCGGTCATGTTGATACTATTGTATGGATGCACCACTTGGATGCTAACAAAACGGCTGAAGAAGAAACTAGACGGCAATTACACAAGAATGTTGCAAACAATATTGAATAAATCCTGGTGGCAACACCCCACAAAGCACCAACTATACTGCCACCTGCCTCCCATCATGGAAACTATCCAAATTAGACGAACCAGACACACAAGACACTGCTGGAGAAGCAGAGACGAGCTCATAAGTGATGTACTCCTATAGACCCCCACATATGGCCGAGCAAAAGCAGGACGACCCGCTAGAACATACATACAACAGCTATGTGAGGATATGAGATGTAGTCCTGAAGACCTGCCAGAGGAGGTGAACAATAGGGAGAAGTGTCGAGAAAGGGTCAGGGATATCCGTGCTAGCGGCACAACATGATCATGACAATGATGATGATGATTAAATCTTTTTATATTAAACAAAATCATAAAAGGTTTACCACCAAAATAAAATAAAAAATGATCTGCAACAAAATCTGATTTCAAACTGATTGGATTTTTTTGGGTTTGATCAGTAGTCAAGCCACATTTGTTTATTTGCTTATTTTTTTAAACTCTAATAGTTTAACTAGATAGACCACAAGTCAATGTCCAGGTGAAGGCAATAATATCACATATAACAGTATTGTAACAAATGTGTTCCTTGATATATTTCCTCTAAATCTTAATTAATTAATTATTCTATCTGTTTATTTTTACTTAAAAGTAGATGTTAGTAAAATTTATATTAAAATAGTGTTTTGTCTCATTTATTTATAAACAAAAATATGAGGACATTATTCAGTTCTTTCTTTTTCTCTTTCACTTGACCTGTAACCCTTTAGTAATGCAGCATTAATGTATTACTTGTTTTAGTATTGATTTTAAAAGAGTGAAAGTCAAGGGTAGTAACTAAGGTGCTGTGTGTAAGATCTGAAAATTTTCCCATTTTTGATACCCTAAAAGTATTGGAGGCCAAATCAACTCAAAATCAATTTCACCTTAATTGCTGAGCAAATCTAGGGGTAACATATCATTGAAAAGTTGATTCTTAAATTTACTGTTTTTCCCAATAACTTATTTAGATATAATATCATAATAGATGTATAAATTTTTACTGGAATGAAAATTATTATAACCAGTTTTTTTCTGAATTATTGACAAATTTTATCTGTGTCTTATTTTTTTGCCAGCAACTTTCTAAATCAAATACTATCCAGTCATTAATGTTGTATTGAAATAGGAATAAAGAAGTAGTATTTGATGCAGGGGTGGAGATGGGACTAGTGCTACTCGTGCCCAGCACAACCAATGTTATTCAAAATGGATTAAAAATCATCCATTAATTTCAAGCAAACATACTTAGTCTGATCTCAATTAAATTACATATCTATTCAAGTTTCGATAACTAAGTAGCCAAAAGTTCATAAATATATCTGGGAATAATACAACAATGCTGTTTTGAATGGATGGTCTTTGTCCGGCCACCGTCAGATCCATTGAACATCCCATAAAATCGGCTATAATGTTGAACACGCGTAATCCGTGCCAGACACTAGACCCTTATAATAACACTAATGTTAGCGAAATCTCGCTTTTGGCTGTAGCCAATAGAAAAAACAAGCCGGAATACCGTGCTCAAAAAAATTAGCACAATGTGACTGCTGACAACTGTCTTGGGAAGAGGGAGAGAGATCGAGAGAGAGAGAGAGAGAGAGGGGGGGATAGCAGATTATAGCCGTCGCCGACGTCATCATCATCGCTATGGTAAATGTTGGTTAAACGGCGTGTTTTAATTCGTTTTTTTCACTAACAGATCTCTATTTCTTTAATGAATGTTGCATATATTACATTCTGTAACTAAAATTTGTTTATTTGAATATATTTTCAACAAATAATCTTTATTTTAAGCGAAATTGAAACTACTAGCTGTGTCTGTGTATATTGTCATCAATTTCTTTATTCTAATAAACACATTTTTCTCGTCATAGTAATGAACATCTTCTCTTTTCTTCTATACTTTTGAAAGGAAAAAAATTATCTTATCTACTGTATTAACAAGACTACAAATTATATAGTATCTTGATTGTTTATAAAAAAACACCATGCAAGGTACGTTTGTCAATCTGTGCTATACAATGGAGAATCACGCAATAGCAACTATGATGACTTACTTTGGGTCCACGGACCATGGGTAGGAAACTGAAGTTGACAAAGGGTGGTGGGGTGGTCACGAGTAGCAAAAATAGGCTAGAGTCGCCACTGATTTGATGTATACCATATCCTAAAAGCTTGTCTTTCATGGATACCACCTCAACTTATTTGGCCTCTGCTTTGATGAATGGGGAGTATCTCTTCATTGTCATTACTCCCAGTTCCACTCTGACTTGGTGTAGTAGTACCTGTTAGTGCCTTATCAAACAGATCTGTTTGAAAAATGTTTTGTATTGGCAAATTATCTATATTAAGAACATTCACTTAAAGCTATTATTGTTATTATTAGTTACTCAAAACCATATAATTGCGTGAAACCATATAAGTCTATGCAATGAAACAATTATCATGAAATATAAATAGTTACTTTGTATCTTATAATTGTACATAAATTATAATCATTAGGTAGGAATACTTCATATTAAATAAAAATGCAAACAAATGATGATAGGCAAAAAAGTGCAATTAAAAATGCAATCCAACATTGAAAATATAGTTATGATTACATTTACAAATGAATCAAAGTCCAGCATTAAATAACTTATAAGTAGATGATATGCTGTTGAATAAACCAAACCAAAGCAAAAATAAAGAAGTTCCCTAAAAGATTTTAATTCTACTTCCCTTCTGCCAAAAGGAAACCTGGTTCTACATAATAGATGCTATAACTACATAGCTATAAAGTCATTAATAACAGTTATCAATAGAGTTTCATTTGAAAATAGATTTTAAAAATTCATTCATTATAATACATGATTAACACATGAAAATTCCCTTTTACATAATATACAGATGTAAATAATCTACATTTCATAGAATTGAGATGCAAATTGCATTCCATAATAAAATAGTAAAGAAGTAATCATCTTCAATGTGCAGTGTTAAATCCTTTCCTTTGGTTTTAGCCACTTGTATAATAAAATCATGATGTAATATCAGTTTTCCCACTTTCTATGAAGTTCAGGGTAGTTGAGATCTCTGTGCAACTATACAATTCTAATTCATTTCATAAAGAACAATTTTCACAAACTTATAATGTTCAATGAATATGTTGCAAAATTTGCTAAATCTTAATGCTCTAATTACAGAAGTAAATATCTCTTGAATTTCAAACCTGTCCCATCAAATAAGGTTACTGATAGATAAAGAATAAGCTATTTAGATATCAGGTATATATAGGGTAAATTCTGTCAAACAAATGGGCAGCATAGATAAAAAATTAAAAATAAGTTTATATATATAGATAGAGAGAGAAAAAAAGAAAGAGTGAGAGAGAAAGAAACAGTCAGAGAGAGAGAGAGAGAGAGGGAGAGTATCAAAAATGGATAAATGCAAATCTAAAAATTTTTCCTAAAAAAGATAATTTCATTCTAAATTAAAAATACCAGTGTTTTATCATTTCTAGTGAAATATACTAGCAATATGTAAATTACTAGGCATTATTTATTAACAAAATCAACAGTATTGAAACTCTCTAATCTAGATTTGAATATATAACTCTCAAAAAATAAATGCATTTCTAATGAGTATGTGTGTGTGTGTGTGTGTGTGTGTGTGTGTGTGTGTGTGTGTGTGTGTGTGTGTGTGTGTGTGTGTGTGTGTGAGATAAACTTCTCAATTGTCAGGATTTCATTCCAAACTAGCATACTATAGTTTGTAAAGGTTGATTGTCAAGGAAAGATACCCTACAAAATCTCACAGAGAATTCTTTTTAAACAATATTTTGATTTTAACAAAAGAAAACTGGATTTGTTTGCTTGGTTGGTTTTATTACAGGTCAGCTCTTGAATTATTTTATGACACTTATTGTCTCCAATTATATGTTATAAAAATATATTTTAACAATCATTTTAAGCAATGAAACACTTCATTATCTAAAAGAAATCTATTTGATTCATAGATGGGACTATAACAGCTATTATCACTCTGGGTCAGAGTGGATAAGTGAGAAATGGTGACAAAGGGGCGACTCCAAACTCTCCAAAGCTCCAGAATGAATGCAATTGAACACACTCTTTTTTCTTGGGAGAGGTCTTTCTCCTCAGTATAGTTGACAATGCAGAGAAAAGTTGAGTTATAAGAAAATGTTACAATAAAAACAAGATGGCTACATAAAGAAATGAAGACTTTGGTCACTATAGATAGTCTGATATAGTTCACTAAGAGGCTAATGGCTCTTTTGAACTTAGATGATGACAAGAAAGACTGATAGACAATACTGTAGGAAAACAATTTCACCAATTCTTGCCATATGGCAGCTGTAATTGGAGGCTGAATTCTGAAAACCTTGGAAACAATTCTACTTGAAATATGATGAAGCAGAAACACCTGCTAAATACAAGAGAGAAAAAGACAATTTTGTTTTTTTCAATGTTTTTTGTCTTTTTTTTTCTATGCTTTTTCTTTTATTTTTATTTTGTCTACAGTTGTGAGGCAGTCTTTTAGTATTTGCTTCATAACCCCCATCACCAGCAGAAGAACAAGAAAATAGAGCAAATAGGAAAATAGAAGAAAGGAAAACATCATAAAAACACTCATTAGAAGATTATGTGGAAATATAGACAATTGCATTATTTTCAATACAAGTTCAAATCCTATAAACAGCACAGTTGATAACAGTACTATTTTGAAACCTTTTCATTTCTATTTAATGTAAGCAGAAAAAAAAGGCATCTTAAATTTGTAAATGTCAATATTGAATCCAAGAAAAACTGTCATATCTTCCCTCTATTATATATCAATAAGATGTCCAAACATCATCAATATAATAGCCATCAATGATATTTTAATTAAACTTTAAAAAGACAAAAACAAAATATCAGCATGGAAAAATGTTGGTCTTTATTGATACTCATTTCTAACTTATCTCATCTCATTTATTCATGCAACATTATTTAATATCTCACTTATTTCGACTACTGCATTCACTTCACAGTTACCTCAGTAAAAAAAAAACTATTAAAAGTTTCCCCTTCCTGAGATAAATACAAGGTCTGTCTAAAATGTATCAGCACATTTCAAATATCTCAAGAATTTGTTGTATAACCTTAATGCAGCTTGGCAACTGGCAAGATAAAATCTTACTCTGCATGCATGAACTGGCACTCTCCCATGAAGTAACTCTACTGGCAGTAAGATGGCACTAATTAAATTTGTGTACTGTGTGTGTCTATCATATTCACCACCACCGATGTTGTTTTTTCTTTTTGACAAAACATTTCATCATCAGATCAGTCAGGGTCTTCTTGATACAGTTTACATTTGAAACCACAACAACTTTGGGCTTTTCTCAAAGCTAAAATCAAAGTTGAAATATCATGAACAAGATCAAAGACAATGTGATAAGGCAACTGATGGTAATCTCCAAAGATGTCTTGACAGATACTTTTCAAAATTGGACAGAATGTTGAGCTTAATGGGTAAGGTGTGTATTTTGAAGAGCACTATGAGGTCATTGCTGGCCCCGTACCTGTTTATCATTTGTCTAGACTACGTACTTAGAACATCGATTGACAAAATCAAAGAGAATGGCTTCGAACTGACGAAGAAAAGAAGCAGAAGATACCCCGCAACAACAATTACCGATGCCGACTACGCCAATGACATAGCGATACTGGCAAATACACCTGACCAAGCCGAAACACTTCTGCATAGTTTGGAACGAGCAGCAGCAAGCATAGGCCTCTATGTTAATGCACACAAAATGGAATATATGTGCTATAACCAAACGGGGGACATCTCCACTCTAGAAGGAACCCCACTTAAACTAGTAGACAAATTCACGTACCTAGGAAGCAGCGTCGAATCAACCGAAAAGGACATCGAAACGAGGTTAACGAAAGCATGGACAGCTATCAATAGGCTATCGATTATATGGAAATCAGACCTAACCAATAAAATGAAACGCAGTTTCTTCCAGGCAGTGGTCACATCGATACTGCTATATGGATGCACTACATGGATGCTAACAAAACGGCTGGAGAAGAAGCTAGATGGCAATTACACAAGAATGCTGCGTGCAATCTTGAACAAGTCCGGGCAGCAACACCCCACAAGACACCAACTGTACGGCCACCTGCCCCCTATCACGAAAACTATTCAAGTTAGACGAACCAGACATGCAGGACACTGCTGGAGAAGCAGAGATGAACTCATAAGAGATGTACTCTTATGAATCCCCACACATGGCCGCGTAAAAGCAGGACGACCAGCTCGAACGTACATTCAGCAGCTATGTGAGGATACAGGATGTTGTCCTGAAGACCTACCTAGGGCGATGAACGATAGGGAGGAGTGGCGAGAGAGGGTCAGGGATATCCGTGCTACCAGCGCGATATGATGATGATGATGATGATGAGGTCATTGTTCTAGGAAGGCTACATTTCTTGTTATATGAAATAAATAGATACTTTCATAACATATATTATTATTTTTATAAGACATCTGATTAGATTTCTATGTTACAAATATGATACTCTCATCTTGGCACTAATTACTGACAAATGACTAAAACAAAACAGAAAAAAAACACACACAGGTCATTAATGTTGTGTTCCTGTTTAAGGGGTCACAATAATAAGGTGAAAGAGTCCTGGGGTTCACAGTGAGCGGTTAAATTATGAGTGTACTCTCATGCTGAAGGTAGAAATGTCTGGCAATATATAAGGCAGACGAATCCATATTGTTCTTTGATATAGGGGTGTTAACTACCCCAGAACAATTAATTACAGTATAGATAAGTACACCCAATTCATAACAAAAATGTATTTTTTTCTTAACCAAAGATACCTGGATTTCATTATTGGAATATTAAACAGTCAAAACAGGTATTATTAGGCATTATTTATAACCAAACTCTACAACACTGAAACTCTGCAATTAAATATAAAATTGCATAAATAGTATAAGGGATGTACTTATCTTTGGACAACTATATATTCAGATTTTTGCTTAGATTTTTGCTTAGTTTGAATGTTGTTGAGTTTGATAATACTTTAAAACATCAATTTTGATTGTAAAATGGTCTCATGAAAATATCTTTGGTTTAGGAAAAAAAAAAAACTTATAAAACTTGTAGATGATACTATAGTGCTAACACACTCTATGATAGGTATTTTTGATTCTTTAGAAAGAGTGAAATATCTAATTTACTTTAATGTGGTCCTTTTTGATTAATGGTTCCCAAATCGTATTCATCTCTATTCTTGGTCTGCTCAACAGGTCACTGTGGCCCAAAATGTGTGCTGCTTCTCTCAGACATCTTATTCTCCAGTGTTCTTCCCGATCAATTATTTTAACTTTTATCCCACAAGGGCAGATGGTTTCCATTTTCTTTCCATATATGATCAGCCATACCCGACTTTTCGACCTCTCCATGATGTACTGCCTCTCATTGTTCTTCTAGCCTAACTTTTTGTGGACAGCAGGTCTCACCTTTGTATACTTTACCACAACTGCATGCAATTCTTGGTCATCTTGTATTTTGTTCCGGGGGTTGACTTGGTAGAGATATCTTTGAAGAGTTGTGCTACTCATGAATATTGTCCTGATATCTTATGAACTATGTATCTTTCAAATCTTTTTGGCTAGGCCTTTGACATACAGTAGACAGACTGTGATGAGTTTTTGGGTATTGTATCTGTTGTTTGATCCAGATTTCTTAGAGACAATCTCATACTCTCAGAGTAGCTGTGGCGATGAAGGTTGTCTCTCAAACTCTTCATTTCTTCTTGATTTGCATTGCTGTCACAACTAATGGCTTTTGTTCAGTGTTGTAGGCAATGAACGATTATTTTCTTTACAGTATATAGAGGGAGGGATTTGAAAGTTAGGTACTTCCCAGTGATACACACCTTTTGATACACAGATGACCTAAATTTTTGTTCTGTGCAAGTTATCAGTACATCTAGGAAAGATAACCTGTTGTCTTATACTTTCTCCATACTAAACTGTATAGATGGTTGAATTGAGTTCACATGATCCAGTAGTATTTGAACATCTTCCTGATGAGGCCAGAGGATCAATGTATCATATACATATCTAAGCCACAGTGATGGTTTTAGTGATCTAGATTCTAATGCCATTTCCTTGAAGTATTCCATATGTATATTTACCAATATCAGTGACAACAGTGATCCTATAGCCAGTCTTTTTAGTGTCAGACTCCATCACAAAGTCAGTCATTCCTTAATATATAGTCAACCTCTCCATCAAGTTATCTATTGGGATACAGGCATGTTCTTCCAGTAAGGATCTGCAGCCAACTTATCCCATACCACTGTTTGTTTAGTAAATATTATACATGGCTAAATGCAGATAACACCATGTTAACTTTTAGGAAAAAATGATTCTATGCATTGCTAACGGTGCCCAAAAATTCTGAATCTTTTTGGTCAGAGCCAGATCATTTATACAGTTAAATGACTCATATGTTTTAAACAGATTGTATATGAATGACACATTACAAATGGATATCACATTTAATCAGACATTTTGCTAAGTGTTTGATATCTTCCAACTTGTCTTTATGATCCAGTGATTTTTGTTCCTTTCTTATATATGGATTTATAAATTCAAACTAGTAAAATCATCCTCTATGGATCCACATGCTTTCATGTACCCCTGCCAAAATTTTATTCAGCCTCAATGATTTATATGCACCACTTTGAGATGTCCTAGTTTAGATGGTTCTAAGGGAGCTTAGCACTCCTCTATTCTCTATCTAGATCCCATCTCTTTAATACATTTTCTCTAAAATGTGTACACTGGAGTTGACTCAGTTGTCCACACATTTTGTGATCTGGATTTCAATAACCATTGGTAGGAAGAAGTGGTCTTTCATTCTCAAAAATTCCATAACAGTGGGTAATGCAGCCTGTGATTGTGTAAACTGTCTCCTTCTTTCTGAGTGGCAAAAAAAACAAAATTTTCCTTTTTGAGCTTTTTGACTTTTTTGGCTCACATCAAACATGCAATCATCAACAAAGTTAAATACATCTTCTCCAAATAATTAGTTTTTATTCCTTTAAGTACCCATACATGCATATCTGATGAGATTCAGGACTAAAGTGTAAAGAAATATCATAGGCAAATTGATTTCTTGCATTTAGCTGGCTGTTAATCAAGCTAAATATATACTGAATCAGGATAATTATACGCAAATTAAATATTACACAAAAAAGTGTGTATATATATATATATATATATATATATACATTACATGAATTTATATATATATATATATATGTGTGTGTGTGTGTGTGTGTGTGTGTGTGTGTGTGTGTGTGTGTGTGTGTGTGTGTGTGTGTGTGTGTGTGTGAATTTAGCAAAAAAAAAATTTATTACATATAAGCTCAGATTAATCTGGTATGAGCAGACCATGAGAATTGACCTTACTTTTCGTAAAATAAAAGTCATAAAGGTTATCATTATAGAAAATGCCAAGTACAAATACTAGGCAAGGCTAATGTTCTTAAGAAAAACATGAATCCATCTGTACCCCACCTAGCTATGGGTAAGGCAGACTAAGCTCTTTAGCCTTGGTATGGCAACCATTCTAAGACAAAGAAAACTGAATTCAAACAAGCTGTACTCCACTTAAAAATTGACCTTGTGTCACATCCTACCCATGGCAGAGGAATCGGGTTAATACAAACTCTTATTAGATAAGCTGACAAACCACCCTCTGAATAAGCACCCAATATAAATATTAACTAAATTTGGTTAATTTAGTGTACCAAATGAGGATCAAACTAGTTGACTAATCAGACTCTGAAGAACCAAATGTAGAAATTTTCTTAGCTTGCTTTGCCTGGTAAAAGGCCATAATCATGACTGCTCTCTGTGAGAAATAAATTTACACCCAATATCAAGTAAGTTAAGCTTACTAATCATTCTTGAGAACAATCACCCAGTATTGGTATTACTGAAATATTGCTTAGTCTGATACCATGTCACTATTGCTAGAGCATCTATTGAGGATTAAAGTTACTTTCAAAGATTTGACAAGATTAGTCTGGTACAAGGCCCCAATAAAATGATAAATATATTTACTCTCTGAATTTCTGAGATGAAAAATTATATTATATACTGATTTATTCAAACTGTTATCCTCATCTTGGTTGTTTCAATAATCCAATGGAGCAGTGTATTTTAACTGAAGAAGAACAACAAAACTTATTAAAAAAAAGGGAATAGTCTGATGAGAGTGAGAAAATAGAATTTTTTTTCAGGAGATTTTAACAGAAAAATGCTAAAACAAAGCTGACTTTACCACTGTTAATTATGGTATCTCTAGTCAACAAAGCATAGCACTAACTTGCCCAGTCGGCTGGGGCTGTAGACTACACCGACTGCTTCTCTGCAGAGGGGTAAGAACCTCCCAACGAGTGTCCTGGATATGACACTAAATAATCTGATGGTGAGGTTCCAGCAATGCTGGAGCTTTGGGGAATGTGGAGTACCCCTTTATTGCCATCGCTCCCAGGTCCACTCTGGCCCGGAGTGGTAGCACCTGATAAGGGTCCTATCTATGGGTTAAATAGAACAAAACCATGCTTCTTTCACTATGCTGATTTTTGCATTTAAACTGCGTATTTATGCTCAACTGAATTGTTTAAAATAGAACTGTTTTGACATTGGAACTGCGTACTAGTGCTGAACTGAATTGCTCGAAATAGAACTGTTTTTGACGTCTAAACTGTGTACTTATGCTGAACTGAATTATCCGAAATAAAACTGTTTGACATTTAAATCTGTGTATTGCCCAGTCAGCTGGGGCTGTAGAATACACTGACTGCACCTCTGCAGAGGAATAAGACCCCCCCCCCCAACGAGTGTCCTGATATGACACTAAACAATGTGATGGTGAGGTTCTAGCAGTGCTGGAGCTTTGGGGAATGCGGAGTACCCCTTCATTGCCATCGCTCCCAGGTCCACTCTGGCTCAGAGTGGTAGCACCTGATAGGGCCCTATCTATGGGTTAAATAGAACTTACAGCATACTTATGCTAAAATGAATTGAGTAAACTGAATAGCTTGAAATAGAAACGTTTTTGACTATTAAACCGTACTTACACTTAAACTGCGTGCTTATGCTTAACTGAATTATTTCAAATAGAATTGTTTTTCGACATTAAAACTGTATTTACACTTAACTGAATTATTACATATAACTATTTGAATAGTTTGAAATGGAAATGTTTTTGACAATTAAACTGTGTACTTATGTTAAACTGAACTGTTTTCAATAGAACAGATTATTTACATAAAAATGGATTTGGCGTTAAATAACCTACAAAGGTTGATATGCCATAAAACCAAACAAACCAAACCATAGCACTAACTTTCAATTAGAGTAACTATACTGAAGGTATTCTAATTAGTCACAGAAAGGTTCCTCCCTAGGCTGAATGTATGTATTTACTCAACTCCACCACCATGTGCTGGATGTGACACAAAGTTAATTTTTAAGTGGAGTACAGCTGATTTGAATTAAGTTTTCCTACACTTAGACTAAGGCTAAAGAAACCTACTATTTATGCACAGCTAGGGGAATAATAGATGAATTCATGCTTTTCACAAAGGGAAATACAAAAAGCCTTGTCCAGGATTTGAACTCAAGTCACCAATTCCATTTCCTACAGTGATAACTGTTACGTAAAGCACTTCTCTATATGCTGAAGGCACTCAAATAGGTCACAGAAAAGTTAAAAACAGATTGTGTTGTGCAAGCAGGAATTCTTTAAACTTAGCTTAGTCTGGTACAATTCCACAATCATGGATTCACCCAATGAAAATTAAACTTATTTCTAACAACTTTCAAGATTAGCTTCAAGAAATAATCCCTATTGTTGATAGTTACTAAAATCTGCTAACCCAGTAAAAAGCCATAACAGTGTCAAACAGTAGTGTAAAGGGAAAAAGGAAAAATGTGTTTTGTTCATCTTTCTTATTATTCTTCTTGCTTGTTTTAAAATTCAGCATTCAAAATATGAGTTTTTTTAATTGTGGCTTCAACTACAATGAAAAACTCAATTTCCGCCACAAAAAGTAACAATTTTTTAAAAATCTAAACAAATATAACAAGAGTTCCCATCTAATTAGTTAGTCCCACAGAAATTCCATGGAATACATTTATAATTGCACAAATCCTACTTCAGTATAGTTATGCAAAGTGGATATTAATATTGGAATTTAAACTGTGAATATTTTAAACAGTAATAAATTGGCAAAGTAGTGGTATGATATTTCAAGATCACTTAGCAGAGATGTCATAACCTTCAGCAGTTGTGTAGTGTGATAACCTGAAAATGAATCTGATGTTGGCTCAAAAAAAGGGAAGTGAAGCTGTTAGTGAAAAACATGTGCTGTTTTGTAAAGTAAACAAAATTTCCAATGTCCAAAAGATGAGTATCATAAAGTACTAGAGAGTCTTGAGAGAGAAAATGAAGGCTGACAAGTATAGATTCATATCCCTTGAGGTACAGATTCAACTTAGAGTAGAATTATTAGTTAACAAAAATTTCCTCCTTCAAAACCACTGACCTGACAAACCATGAAACTTTACACCCAAGTCAACCTCTAAAAGTATTAATAAAAGTTTTACTCATTTGTTAAGAAGACTTGTTATTTGTTTCTTTCTTGCCATAAAGCAATCTTCTCCCAGACTTTTGTCCTCTATCATTCCCAGTACAACACGTCATCAATTTCTATTTCTATTTAAAAATTTGATTAATTAATAGCATATATTTCTAAGAAAAATAATGAAATATAACCATATTGTAGTCTTATTGGTATGCTAGATGATAAGGAAGATATTTAGTAATCCCTACTCATACAAGCATTAGTATATCTGTGATATTCTAAAACTGAACACAATAGAAAGAAAGACAAGATAAACACATTTGTATACAAAAGCATTAAATCTTTCATACATGATATTTAGAGGTGTCATGGTTTAATGGCTAGCATCAAAGGAAATAGACATGGTGATCTAAGAAAGGTATGAATCCAATTATTCTTCCTCCAGCTATGGGTAAATAGTAAGGCAGACTTTAACCTTGGAGTGGCAACTAGTCTCAGAAAAGGAAAACTCTCAATTCAAACCTATAAAACTCAGCCTAAAAAATTGACTTTATCTTACATCCTGCATATTTGGAATGGCTGAGTAAATATATACATACAAAATTATTTATTGTCCAACTGCAGTTTTAATTTGTAGAAACATTTATGTTTATTTCATTTATTCTCATTCATATTTAAATCTTCCCTTTCTTTGCTTTTAATTCTTTCCTCTTTCCTTTACTCCTCCTCTTTCTCAAAACTACCCCCATCATGTTTTCTTTCTTCAACCTCATTCTACCTTTTTTTCTCCACCCACAATACCTGTCTCTTTTAGACAATGTTTAAACTTTTATTTTCACAAAAACAGCCAATACCAAATATTTATATCTACTGGTAAAACATATCCCTAAAAGCTGTTATAAAAACTGTATTTTTGTTTCTATTTAAGGTTTCTTGGAGTAAGAGAAAAGTTTTACTTTTACAAATACAGTCATAAATAAGTTTTATTAATATATAGACAACTTTGAAGATTACTGGAGAAAAAGAAAGAAAGAAAGGTGATCAAATCAGAAGGTATAAAGATGTCTGTCTTTTTGAAAAAAGGAAGATGAAAAAAACTATAAAGGTTTTAGACAGTTAATATGAAGATAAGAGATAGAAATATCAACTCTCAAGAAAATTGACATTGCAAGACTCAGGATAAAGTCACCAGATATTTAAATAATATGAAATAAACTTTGGGGAAAAAATAAATAAAAGTCTATACACAAATATAGAAAACAAAAAGAGCAGAAGATCAGGACCATAAAGGAAGTTAGACAAAAAATTACTTACTATCAACCATACCAATGATGAATAAAACATTTTCTTGTTTACTGCAAGCAATATATAATAACAAATGAACCCACAAAATAAACAAAATGCAACCAAAGGAGAATCAGATATTTGATTATTTTTACAGTATTTTTCCAACATTCCACTTTTTTTTCATTAGGTTTGATAAATTCACTCTCCTATATTCTTTTTTAGCCAAGAAACTGAAAGGTTCCAGTAATTTTGTGAATTTAATCAAATATCAACAAAGAGAAGGATAAATATATATAAAACATTTTTTGGTATAAAGTAGCAATATTAATCATTTTTTAAATTTTTTTATTATTATTATTTTCTTTGCACCTTAAGGACACACAACAATCTAGAAAAGTCTTTAAAAAAAGGAAACCATGTAAAAAATATAAGATATATGAACCAGAATAACATTTAAATATAGGTGTGTAACCAAGCAAACAATTGAGACTTGAGAGATGAATTGTCCAACCATTATCTCTTCAGCAAGAACAGGCCATGGGGATCCCTTCTATTTATAATTATGAATATAAAAGTCAAAATTTTCTTTTACTCATAGAAATAACTTTGAATTGAAACAATGATATATTTTTCTCAATAGATTTGATAAAATCTATAAAAACAGGAAACAATTTATAACTAATGATAAACTGGAATTTTACTGTTTTGTAGATTAAATCAAAATTTAGCATAAAAATTTTTGGGACAAGATTTTTAATATTACACTGATATAGAATAGTAGTTGTATGTAATTTGCATATGATGGAATGGGATAGATATATTGTCATGCAACGAAATAGTGTGGATATACAGAAGGAAAACATTGAACTGTAGACTTGAAACAAAATAACTTTCTAGGTAGCATCATAACAGAAAAATAAGGCTTTTGGAAAATATTTCTTTATCAGAATTATTGAATTTTTCTATAAAAACATAAGAAATGTAGGACGGCATACAGAGGGTGAATACTTTTGCCAATACCATTATCAATAAAAACTGAACAATCAAATAACCAAACTGACAAAAGCTTCTGATAATTATTCAGGGCATATAATCAAATTTCTATTCAGATGATATCTTATCTATCCTAGATGCTCTAGTTCAAGAGTTCTGGTGAATATGTAGTCACGACTTCATTGCCATTACTCTGAGATGGAGAGGGAGTAATTGGTAGGGTCCCAGATATGGGTTGATTAGATCTGTTTGAAAATTATTAGTATTGGATAAGATGGTTTGGTTTGGTTTTATGGCATATCAACCATTGTAGGTTATTTAATGCCAAATACTCGTTGTACATATATATATATATATATATATATATATATATATGATTTGTAAAGACATTTTTTGGTAACATTTTTAAATGAGCCTGAGCTCATTTTTTGTACACTGTAAAATGGTTTTAAGTATTGCTATGTAACTGTAACAATTTAACACCAGTCATTTGCTTGCACATATTTCAATAGATATACATAAGATATAAGAGATTAGTTTGTCAGTAATTTCATTTTTAAATGAATTAGAACTATGTTCGTGGTTTTTGAAGTCTAGCTGAAGTGGAATCAACCTATTCGGGGGGTAGTCAAATTATTTAACATGCAAAATAAACCGATGGATGTTCACCAATCAGGCATAAGCAAAATACTGCTCTTTTCCGTTTCAAACTTTGTCTCTTTTATATTCATCAAATCTTGCCACTTCACGGGGGCTTATCTCGTTCTCCTCCATAAAACAAGTCCCACCTCTTGTGTCCTTTTCTTCTGCTGGTTTCCACATGCTGGTAGCAGAGAGAGCACACCTCCTGTTTCTTTGAGGTAAGATTGTTCGTGGCATTACTTCTACAAACTAATTCATTTGCGCACTTGTATTGCTATTGTTTCTACTCAGTTAAATAGTTTCAATTATTGATATCTAACACATATAATTCTATTCAATATTAATCATTTGTCTGCTGACAGTGAAGGGGTTACAAGTATTACTATTTAAGACTAACTTTTCTATTCAACATTACTCATTTGTTCACATGTTATATAGTCATCTGCTGATTCATGTAGAAATATACATATATATGCTGGATACATACCGATGCAATAATAATTAAGACGCCCGATGATAAAGACGCAGTAATAAACGACGCACGCAGAAAGACGCAGGAAGACTTCTTTATAAAATATTTTACCTCTCACTTTATTTGTAAGGTTTCGAAAAGGGTTACTCAAAGTTTGCAGGTGAGAGGGAGCTGGAGACCGAACATTACTGAAATATTTTGACCCCGAAGTTATGGCCGTCAGCGTTGTGTCTTTCTCGTTCTCCATGGCTGCTCTACCGGAGCACTGGCTTTCCTTACTACATCTCGTCCTTCTCCACTGCCAACTATACTGCTTGTCCTCAACTCTACTTGCCTGTCTCCACTGGCTCGTTGAACTCAACTGACCGGAACTCAACTGTCCTCTGTTCAATTCGTCGGCCTTATATTACCTTCAAACTCCCACGAGGTGATATGGACACGCCTCCGCAACTTCTTCTGATATCTAGCGACTGGGATGTGTCACTTCCACTTTCTTTGGAATGGCCTGTGTGATCGTCATCGAGCGGAAATAACTGTCATCCAGTTCAGAGGTCACTCTCTTCCGGTGTGTCAGTCTATGAGAGTATAATGGGATTTTTTTTTACCTCGTCCCATTTCATCAGCCAATTTCCACCCACGCGATTTCCTCTCATAACTGCCATCAGAATGTGTCACTTCCTTCCGGTGCATTACCTTGAATGGCATTTTTGGCTGGGTCAACAGGTCAAAACATAACACACACACAGTTAAATGGTTTCCAAGTATTGCTATGTATCAATAGCAATTCAATTAAATATCAGTCATTTGTTTACATACAGTTAATAAATCAAACAATTCTATTTCTAACAATTTCATTTAGCATAAGTTATTTATTTTCATATGATCTAAATGTCAAAAAGTTTTATTTAACACATAGACAGAACCCTTTCAGGTATTACCACTCTGGGTCAGACTGGACCTGGGAGCAATGATAATGAAGGTATACTCTGTATTCCCCAAAGCTCCAAGACTGGAGCTTCACCATCAGATTGTTTAATGTCATGTCAAGGACACTTGTTGGGGCAGTCAGTGTATTCTACAGCCCCAGGCAACTGGGCTGTATTGGATAAGAATATGTAAAATCATACAACTGTATGTAAATGAAGGATAATTATTTAATAGAATTATTAATCTTAGAAAGACTTGCAACTTAAGGATTATTATTATTAGCAACCTGAAACCATATAATTGCTATCAAGTGATTGCTGTTAGATAGGAATACTTGAAACTATACAACAGATTCTGGTTTCTTTATTTCAGAAGTTATTTAATGGCAAAGACATCCTAGTAGAAGAACAGCACTGATACTATTGAACCCATAGCTTAGAGGATAAAGGAGTTCAATACCTTTCCCAAGGATATTAGTGTGAAAGTGAACCTAAAGGCTTGACTGGAATTCAAACTCACTTACTTCAAAGCTGAACTCTAGTACTTAAGCCATTTCACCATGGGACTTCGTCCCCCCCCCCACATACACACACATACAACTGTGTGCAAATTAGAAAGGGATACTTGATATCATATAAATGTGTTAAGAAAAATTATCAGAAACAACTGTACAAAAAACAGAAACATAAACATACAATATACATACAATTCCCTAACTTCTAGGCATAAAATAACCCTAGACAAGTTGACATGCACTTAAATCAATCAATCAAAAATAAAATTGCATAAATATGAAGGGTGTAATTTTTTTGGAGAGCAATATATTCATATTTTTTGTTACCTATATTTTAATGCTGTATAATTTGGCTTTGAAGAAATTAAGGTTCCAAGGCAAGTTACAAACATGTTCTCTTAGGTAATTGTGTTATTCGAGTGAACAATCAGAATAACTTACATAAAATCATAAATGTGTATAAAAAAATGAAATAAAAATAAAAAAGGTCCTATCTATAAATCAAATAGATCTGTTTGAGATTATTTTTAAAATAATTTTTTACTTAATTAATCCATTTACTCTTAAGTATTGATATTTTAATTAAGTATGAAGAATTTACCTGTTTAACTATATTTAATTGCATACATATTTGTATTTGTTAGAAAATACTTGAAAATATATGATTATGTTCAAATTATTTGTATCAGATCAGAATAATAACCCAAAGCCATATAAAGGCAAGTAAATTATTAGCAGTTACTTAGTTACTTAAATTAGTAGCAGTTACTTGAAGCTAAAATTGTTTGCAAATTACGAGGTACATACGATAAGTTTCCAGACATTTTTCGTATGGGCACTTCTATTGATAGTACACACATGAAACTCTAGTCCCCTTTGAAGTAATCTCCTCCAGCAGCAATGCACTTGTTGTACCGTTCCAACAACTTCTGGAAGGCCCCATAGAAGTCCTCTTGTGTGAGTGAGTCAATGACCTTTGTCACAGCCTCTTTCATCTCCTCAATTGTCTCTTAATGACAGCCTCTGAACTTAGGGAATAACCAAAAGTCACAGGAAGCAAGGTCTGGACTATAAGAAGGATGAGGAACTGTCTTAATGCCCATCTTGGTCAAATAGTCTGTGACAAGGATTGAATCTCTTATGCCACTCAAAAACTGATGCTCGATTCATACAAGATGGTCAAAAAGCAGTCTGAAGCATTCCATACGTTTCTGTGGCATTTTTTCCAAGTTTAAAACACAATTTTATTGCATATCGTTCTTCTAAAATGTCCTCATATCCAGATTGCATTTTTGAAATTCACCAGCTATGGCAATCAGGCTTTAGTAGGGTGTATTCCAATTCTTGCTGTAGGTATTCATTTGAAGCTGAAATCATAAAAATTGGTTAGTCATCTCATAAGAGGTATAGCAATAAAATACTGAATTTTCAAGAGTCTACGACAATTTTAAATGCCCATACAAAAAAAGTCTGGAAACTTATTGTATGCACCTCGTATTTTCCTCCCTGCAAGTTTTTCACACCAGCATTAGCTGATGATCTTTCACTGGAGTCTGAGTAACAGCAAGTCTCCTTAAGTTTCCAGGACTCTTCTCAGTATTCTGGCTGATCTCAACAATGTTGTAGTTTGGATGGTCTCAGCTCATCTTCCAGTTTCTAACTCTTCGAGCCCTTTTAGCAAACTTTTGGGCATTATTTCAAGTGCACCAGTTACAATTGGTATCACCATCACCTTCATGTTCCATAAGGTATAAGAACTTGTCCCTCTTTTCATTTTCTTTGATTTCTACTCTGTGGTCTACTGGAATGGCAATGTCCACAATTTGACGGGTTCTCTTTTTTTAAAACCTATCACTAGGTCTGGTCTTCTGACTGAGATTAGGTGATCTGTTTGTCTCTCAAGATCCCGGAGAATTTTGTGCATCTCATTCTCAAGGATGGATTCCCATTTGGGCATATTATTTTTACTGCTTGAGTGTTTTTCACATCAGCATTAGCTGATGGTCTTTCACTAGAGTTTGAGTGACAAGTCTCCTCAAGTATCCACGATTTTCTTAGTATTCTGACTGATCTCAACAATGCTGTAGTTTGGATAGTCTCTACTCATTTTTTAATTTCCAAGTCCTCCATTCCTTTTACCAATCCTTTTGTGACTGTACCAAGAGTACAAATTACAATTGGTAAAATTGTCACTTTCATGTTCCACAATTTTTTTCATTCCCTAGCAAAGTCCAAGTAGTTATCCTTCTTTTTACTTTCTTTCATTTTGAATCTATGATCAGCTGAGACAGCAAAGTTCACAAGTCTGTTCACAATTTTTTTCGTGATCCGTTTGTATTTCAAAATCTCAGTGGAGTTTGTGCATCTCATTTTCCTGGACAGATGCTGGGTTGTGCATATACTGTTTCTTTGTATGGTCAAATTTAAATTTCTTGCTCAATTCCCAGTGAATCACCTTATCCACCCAGTCATGTCTAGTTTTATACACTTTTTTGCCAATTTGCTGCATTCACCTATTATGTAATTGATCGTTCCACCTCTATCACCACATAACCTACATCTACTGTTTTGTTGCATCTTATCTATTGTCACTTTGATATGGTTAGTCCTTATGGCATTATTTTGTGCTGCTGTTAGAAGAGATTCAGTTTCTCTCTTAAAGTTTCCCTTTCTTAACCACATCCACATTTTCTTGTGTGAGATGTCCCTTGTTAGTTGCTTAAAACTCCCATTGAGTTGTTTTTCTTCCCTTTTTGTTTTCTGGTTATTTCCATTCTGCTGATCTTTGTGACATCAGTATTGTTTCTGGTGGTTGTGATCAGTATTCCTCCATGCTTTTCTGTGTAGTTTTCAAGTCATTGTATTGATATGTTAACACTGTCTTCAATACTGGTAAGTCCTCTTCCTCCTGCTTTTCTTAACACATATAGTCTGTCAACATCATCTCTGGGATGTAAGGCCTTATGCATCGTCATTAGTTTTCTTGTTCTTTGGTCCATTTGTTTAAGTTTTTTTCTGGTCCTCATCAAGAATGGTCTTGAGTATCTTATGAGGGGGACAGCCCAGGTATAAGGTTCCTTCCATATAGTTTTGTCTCAAGTAGCTTTCTTGTTCTCTTGAAATACTTGTTTTTAATTTTTTTCTTTCATCTCCACTTGTTTGATAGTGTCAACTTCCAATATCCCTAAGTATTTGTAGATTTCCTTTCCCCCGAACATTCTAATTTTTTCTCGATTTGGTAGTTCCATTCTGTCCGTCATAACTCATTTTCTGCTTTTCATTACTAGCATAGCACATTTTTCAGAGCCAAATTCCATTTCTGTATCTTGACTGTATATTCCCACTGTCTATATTAGGGTTTTCAATTCTTTTTCATTTTTGGAAAACAGTTTGATGTCATCCATGTACATTAAGTGGTTGATCTTTTCTTGCTATTTACTGAGTTTATATCCAGCTGTGCATTTCCTAAAAATGTGATTGAGTGGCATCATCATTATTACAAATAGTAATGGTGATAGTGCATCTCCCTGGAATATGCCTCTCTGGATCTTTACCTATGCTAAGATTTTTCCTCCTGCTGTCAATTTCACTCTCCATACATTTTGAGGCAGTTTATTATCCAGCTTTGGGGGACCATATCATAAGCCTTTTTGTAGTCAATCCAAGCTATAGCTTGATTTTTTTGTCTCATTTTACTCTCATTGAGAATGTGTTGATCTATATATAATAGTTCTCCTGTGCCTCAGGTTCCCTTGCAGTATCCTGTCTATTCCTCAGGGAAGACTTTGCAGCTTATCAATAAGTAGTAGATCTCCTCTCTAATTTGTGCTGTTAGTATTTTCCACATCATCGGTAGGCCCATTGTGGGTCTATAGTTGTTTGGGGCAGTTTCTCTGAGGAGGTCTTTCTGGATCAGGGTGGTCTTCCCTTTGGTCATCCATTCAGGTATCTCAGTTTTCTATATGTATTTATTCATTTTGGTAGCCACTCTGTTGTAGATAAAGGTGAATTTTTTAAAACCAAAATCTGTGTATGCTATTTAGGCCAGAGGTTTTCTGGTGTGGTATTTTTTCAAGAATTACCTTGAGTGCATCAAGGAGTATTTCCACTTTAGGGACTTCTTTGGGTATTCACCATTCTGTTTCCTTATTGTTTATCCATTTGTTTTTTTTATTAGGATCTTTCCATTCCCATGTTTTGCTCCAAAATCTTTTTGCTTCTTTCGCATCCATTTGCTGGTATGTCTTTGTTCATTCTCCCCATATTTGCTGGTAGAATTTTCTTTTGTCATTTTGGAAAGTCCTGTTTTGTCTGTATTGTTTGGTCCTGTCTTGGTATCTTTTTAGTTTTCCTTCTTTCACCAGTACTTTTTGATTAGTCTCTTTGAGTTGCACTTCTTGTTCTAGTTGTCATACTTCTTATGCTTTGTTGGAATATATTCTAACGGTCTGTTTCAGTATTTTTGTTTGTTGCTGTAGTTTTCTTACCTGCGATTCTAATCTGAGTTCCCATTCGGGTTTTGAATTTCTCTCCATGGGTTTCAGGGGGGGACCCTGATTTTTTTATTGACTAATTTAAATCATTAAATTCCGTGATGTTGTTTATTGGGATATTTGTCAATGAGTCGTTCACTAGTATTTCAAGGTCAGAAAAACAACTATTCTTTGTCATTGTCCTAACCTGGTCAGCAAGCCTTTGGTTTGTTGTCTTAAATCTAGTGAATTCTGTCCAAATTTCTGTCATTCTTTTTCTATACCCTCTTTTTGTAGTGTTGGTCCTAAAATAATAGTATAGTACTAGTTTGTTATCTTCCCTAGTCTATGCTGAGGTCTCTGATTTGAGTGGTTAAATTTATCATTTGTATACCTGAAAGAAGAACAGCCAACATTTATAGGATGCCAATCAAAACCTCCACATTAGCTATCAAAGGAGCCCCTACTGACAATGACACCCAAACCATTTGTTTGGGCCCCAGTGGATATTATTACTATTATTATTATTACAATTTGACTCCTTCCAAGTTTTTCACATCAGTTCTTATTAATGGTTTTTCACGGGAGTCTGAGTGACAACAAGCCTCCTCAGTTCTCCGGTACCCTTCTAAGTATCCTAGACAATTTTAGCAAAGCTGTGGTCTGGATGGTTTCAATTCTTCCTCTGAGAAGTCCATGTGACGTAGTGGCTAATATGCTGAACTGTGACATCATATTAAGTAAGTTTGAATGCCAAAGCACAGATAGACTACGTCCTTATAAACAGAAAATGGAAAAACAGTGCGATGAATTGCGAGGCATACTCCTCTTTCGAGGGTGTGTCCTCCGATCATCGAATAGTTACGGCCAAAGTACGACTAAGCCTAAGAAAAAACGCCACACGTAAAGCGACGACCAAGCACTATGACTGGGCCCTACTCAACAACAGAGATATTAGAGATAAGTATGCATTAGAATTAAGAAACAGATTCGAAGCACTACAAGAGAAGGCAGAAATAGGCACCCCAAATGACGAATATGAAAATTTTGTAGAAGCACACCTGGAGGCGGCAGAAAAGTGTATTCCAACAAAGCCTAGAACTAAATATAGAGTCCCTTGGGAAACGCTAGCGGCTAGAGAAAAACGTGCACTTGTGAAGACTGCCTCCAAAAGCTATCGAAAGAACCCAACAAACACAAATGCACGAAAACTAGAAAAGGCACAACATCAATTAACAGGAATATACCTAAAAGAACAGGCAGAATACGTACAAAATCAGATAGATAGATAAGATTAGAGACTCGGTGGAAGATAGGCAATCCAGGATAGCCTGGCAAACAATAAACGAAGTAAGTGGAAGGAAGAGCACAGCCAAAGCAAAATTGAAAGCTGCAAGCCAACAAGAAAGAGTAAAACTGTGGGAACAGCATTTCAAAAATCTACTAGGAAACCCACCGGAAATAACGGATGAACCGATCACCAGAATTATTAATAAGCAATTAGACGTAAAACTAGGTCCTTTCACCAAAGAAGAACTAGATTCGGTTCTCAGAAGAATTAAAAATAGGAAAGCGGCGGGGCTAGACGAGATCCCCCCAGAAGTGTGGAAGACGAGACAATTCGACGATATACTGCTCCGGCAATGCAACGCAGTCTATAGTCAAAATAGGATAGAACGATGGATGAAGGGAAGCATCCTTCCATTCCCTAAAAAAGGCGACCTCGGACTAGCCAAGAACTACCGAGGGATAACACTTACATCCATAGCAGCCAAAATCTACAATGCCCTACTACGAAACCGCATAGAACCCAAAATAGACAACATCCTTAGGAAAAACCAAAATGGCTTCCGGAGAAATAGATCCACAACCTCACAAATACTGACCATCCGTAGAATCCTGGAAGGCGTTCGGGCAAAAAACTTACAGGCGACATTACTATTTGTCGACTTTACCAAGGCATTCGATTCCATACACAGAGGGAAGATGGAGCAAATCCTACTAGCATACGGCCTACCAAAAGAAACCGTAGCAGCGATAATGATTCTCTACAGAAACACCAAAGTGAAAGTACGTTCACCAGATGGAGACACGGAATACTTCGACATAGTTGCAGGAGTACTACAAGGAGACACACTAGCCCTGTACCTCTTTATCATCTGTCTAGACTATGTGCTTAGGACTTCGATCGACAAAATCAGAGAAAATGGCTTCGAGCTGACTAAGAGAAGAAGCAAAAGGTACCCCGCAAAAACAATCACGGACGCCGACTACGCTGATGACTTGGCGTTACTAGCGAATACGCCTAATCAAGCAGAGACACTACTGCATAGTCTGGAACGAGCCGCAGCTGGCATTGGCCTCCATGTCAATGCAAACAAAACCGAATATGTGTTACAACCAAACGGGCAACATTGCCACACTAGACGGAGCCTCTCTGAAACTAGTCAACAAATTCACCTACCTAGGAAGCAGCGTCTCATCAACCGAGAAAGACATCGACACACGACTGACGAAGGCATGGACAGCTATCGATAGGCTCTCTATCATATGGAAGTCGGACCTAACTGATAAAATGAAACGCAGTTTCTTCCAGGCACCGGTTGTGACGATACTGCTATATGGATGCACCACATGGACGCTTACGAAGCAGCTGGAAAGGAGGCTGGACGGAAATTATACAAGAATGTTGAGAGCAGTATTAAACAAGTCCTGGCGACAACACCCCACGAGACTCCAACTATACGGACACTTGCCCCCCATCACAAAAACTATACAAGTTCGACGAACCAGACACGCAGGACACTGCTGGAGAAGCAAGGACGAGCTCATAAGCGATGTACTCCTGTGGACCCCCACACATGGATGTGCAAGAATGGGACGACCAGCACGAACCTACATACAGCAGCTGTGTGAGGACACGGGATGTAACCCAGAAGACCTGCCGGAGGCGATGAATGATAGGGAGAAATGGCGAGAGACGGTCAGGGATATCCGCGCCAGAGGCGCGACATGATGATGATGATGATGATGATGCTCACTTTGAACTAATACTCGGGGAAAGGTATAAACCCTCTTATCCCAACAAGCTATGGGTTAAATAGTATCACTACTGTCTTTCTACAAGGAAGGAATTTGGCATTAAATAACCCATGAAGGTTGATATGCCATTAAACAACAAAACTATACCTAATCTTCAGTTCACCCAGTCTCTTTTCGAGAGTCTTAGAGACTGTTCCACTTATGATTGGTATCACGGTCAACTTCATGTTCCACAATATTTTTAGTTCTTTGGCAAAGTCCACGTATTTTGGTTTTCTTCACTTCAATTCTGTGAATTTTATGCATCTTATTTTCTTGCTCAGATTCTGGTTTATGCATATACTATTTGTCAGTATAATGAAATTTCAGTTTCTTGTACAATTCCCAAAATAGTACATTTACTACCTAGTTGTGCCTGGTCTTATATTCCTTTTGTGCTAGATATACATAAACTGCATTTTTATTCTTCTGCTGGAAAAATAGTTACATGAAATAATATAATTGCTTACAAAAATGACTTGTGCATCAAATAACTTAATAAATGTCAACATGTCATAAAATCAACCAATCAACTGACCAACCAACCATGTTCTTACACTTGAAAATAGATATATAGGTAGATACATAGATAAATGAATATATTGATATGGGCGGGTTGAGGGAGAAATGAGAAAGCACTAAATGAGTGTATACCTTTGCCAATGCTTTTATTACTAAAAACTGAACAATCAGATTACAGAATAAAGATTATTCATAAGAAAAGCTTATAACAATTATTTATCAAATTTAATCAAAACTGAATATTGTGATAAAAAAGAAATGAAAAGAAAAAATATATCAACACATACGCCGTAATAGAATTATTAAGATTTCATTTTTATTTTATTATAAATCATGGATGGGTGTCCCATGAATGCTTGATTGTGAACACTGCCAAAAATAACTCAACTCCATTATAATAAGAGTCTAGAGAAGCAGGATTTATTGTCAAATACAAAAAGAGATTTTCAATTTATATTCCAGACATTTCTTTCATTATTCTGGTTCATACTAAATTTTGTCCTTGTTTACAATTACAAACAATTTTGGCGGCTTGATTCACATCAATATATAGAAATGTGTCTGTATATATATATATATATATATATATACACACACACACAAACATATATTTCTATGCAACAATATATCATATTCTTTTATATAACATTTCAAATATACAACTCGGAAAGCAATCAATTTTCAACAGTTAGAATTTAGATGATTATTTTGCTTGTCTGAAGAGATTAGATAACATTAAAACAAATGCTAAATTGCTGATTCTCTCTCTCTCTCTCTCTCTCTCTCTCTCTCTCGCTCTCTCTCTCTCTCTCTCTCCCTCCCTCTCTCTCTCTCTCTATATATATATATATATAATACATACACATCACTCTCTCTTTCTCTGTCTCTCTCTATATATTTATATATGCATACACATAAATATATATATATATATATGTACAGACTTGGATATCATTCATACATATATGATGATGTTTAAAAAAAACATTTACAATGAAAAAAAAAGCTTCTTTACAAAAGTCTCAGTTTTTTATGTTATCTTTTGTTTTTATCAAGTGAGTATTTTGAAGACTACACATTGTACCTAATAACAGTTGTTTTTTGTTGTTTTTTTTACATACATGAGAAAAAATGCTAACATTGCAAACATTCAGAACTTGTTTCCACTTTCTGTTCTTATGTCAGGTATCTGAGATTTCCCCCAGTCTGCTTTCTTGCAAAATTTTTTTTTTTGATGATGACCAGCCTTATCTTAAAGATTGATTTTCCACACTGTTAGAAAATATCAAGTGTAATACCCTTACAAAAATCCATGATGATGAGCTATTTCTGATGAAAATCAAAGTAATGTATTAAGATAAATTGTAAATGATTGTTCATTTGCAAATGGGGCTTGAAATTGCTTTCTAGATACATGGATAAAAATGATATTTGGTATAAATGCCAATGTCACAAAATTATCATTTAGCTGTGAATTAGACTGAAAATTTTAAGTGTAATACTCTTATAAAAATCTTACTATGATGTGCTGTTTTTGATGAACTTTGGTTGTATACAAACCTAATGAGAATTTTAGTAATATATAGATGATTGTTTTATCATATCATAAATAATATCATTATATAAATAATCAGGTTGTCATAAAAAAAGGAACACAACACAAAAGCTCCTTTATTTTTGCCTACATAGTTTTTTACATTGATTTACCCTTTATGCAACAGTCATCTTTTTAAAAAATAGTGTTTTCCTGTTTTTATTGCTTCCCTTAGAAGATGACTTCTTTTTCCTTCTTCTTTTATTATATAGTGAAGGTCAATCATAATGTTATAGTGGCTCTACTTAAATTAATATCAACACTTATCTTTGATAAAAGATTCTCTAGAAGATGCCAGCCATTAGACAAAAGACATACAACAGAGAATTAATGTAACAGCAGGAATATAGCAAGATACATGAAAGTTTTACGCAACAAAATAGTAAAAGACATCAACTAAAGGCACTGAATAATAAAATAGTAAACCCCCAAAGAAACTATTCAGCCATAAATAGTAGATAAGAAGCAACACTATGACAGGTACAATAACTCAGAAACACTGTATATTGTTATAAAATCACCTAGAGTTTAAATGGAGATATGCACCTTTGATTCATTAAGCTTTAGAAATAATTTATATTTATTTCATTTTGTTTTTTATAAAACATTTTCTTATAAAGCTATTTTTAAAAATTCCTTTTTGATAGACAAAAAGATATTCTGAATGGTCAAAATAAATGAGAAAATTCCTGACCATAGACAAATGATATTTAAAGACAATGAGCAACAAAAAGAATTCTTCATCATTCCCTTTCACTTCACTTATGTCTCTCATTGTAAATTTTATTTTCATTTTTACAATATCAGATTCTTCATAAAAAAATGACTGTTTTGAATTTTTATAAATAGAATATTGCAAATTATATCATTTTCGAAGTTTTAATACTTTTTCTTCTCTACTTGGGCTAAAAATCAGTCGTGCAATGCTAATATGGAGAAAGTACTCATAAATTTGTCCAAACTCTGAAAGGTTTACTATTCATTATGAATATAATAAAAATCTTACAGTGAAAATGCTAAAGAAGACATAGATGATGTCAGTAAGTGACCAAAGACCCAGAACCATACAAAAGTGAAATCTGCATGATAGCTCAGTACACACTGATCATAGTTTGTTTTTTCAGATTGGTACCTACTATTGATGATGAACATCTTCCAAAAAACCAATGTGGCTTGAGTGCAAATAGGAGCATCACAGACATGGTTTTTATCCACTGTCAGTTCTAAGAAAAGTGTTAAAAAAGAAGAAGGCATTCTATGAGTTTTGTGGATTTGATCAAGGCATGATGAGGTGAAGAAAGGTACTTTGACAATTCATGAAACAACTGGGCAGTCTCCTAAATTTCCTCAACAGTCATCCAGCTCCATTACAACCAATCTCTCTCTCTCTCTATATATATATATATGTATATATATATATGTTAGAATAGTACTGACATAGACTCAAAGTACTTGGTAACAGCCAGTTTCTTGCCTATATAATCATTAGATAAAAAATCTGTGGTATTTATATACTACTGTATAGGGTATACTGGGAAGGATAATTTACTTTGTGAAGCATTCTGAGAAGAGTGGTTTACTTTATTCTGGGTTTTTGTTTACATTTATGGATATATATATTCTAATTATTAATATCATCAATATTATATATATATATATAAATAGGTTAAGAAGAAAATATTAACTGAACACATGAACACAAGGTAAAAATGAACAACCAATATATTACCTATTGAAGTCAGGTACCAAGCTTTTATTGCCAACTCACATACCTGACTAATTTCAGTTTGTCATCAATAGAAAAATAATATCAAGAAACTTCATCCGCATTAATTTGGTACTCACACACTGCAATGAAAAGCAACATAATCTAGCAATATTGTGTTGAACGACTGAGATACCCTGGGTCAATTGTAATGATGGTTCAACCCCTAAACCATGTTGACTTTAGAATAATCATTTGATGAAGACTTTGTTTAGTTGCAGTTTATTTACACAAGGAAATGTTATAGAAATATTTTTTAAAACAATTAATCCTATTTATTAATTTTATGAAATCTTAAAAAATAACATTTGGATCCTAGAAAGTTTTACTATAAAGATAAATCCTTGCAAAGTTTTAAAAAAAATAAAACCAAACCTTGAATAGTACATTTTGATTTTCACAGAGTTCCAAGTAATCAGATAAAACTAAAAAAAAAAGTAAAAGTAAAAAAATAAAATTCTTCAAGTTGTAACTGCCTACATAGGGTTATTAGAGTCACTTACGTATTTTTTCAGTTTTTCAAAGTAAAAAGATTTCCTATCGGTTAAATTCTCTTCAAACTATTAAAATCATTGAAAGTGCTCCTTATTTATGTCTCAAAACAATTCTTGAAATGTATCTCCTTCAAGAAACACATCCTAGCATGCATCAATCAGAAAAAAAAGGAATATTTTGTACCAATTCTATTTTGCCAAGTTAAATCCTGCAATGGAATTATGGAAGGACACTTGGATTAAGAAATAAAAACAATATCCAAGAAAGAAAATAATACAACAATGCTACTTATTTTTGTATTGTCAGACTTCAGTCATGCGGTACAAAAATAGAATAAAGAGTCAATATAAGAGATTCTTGGACTGAGGTAATTCTTACTTGATGGCATATAACATGCAATTTTTTTTACTAAAAACATCTTTGACATTTCACCTGCATCTTACATGCCATATATAGGTTTAAAACTTGTGATAGTCAGCTAAAATTAGTTACCTAGTAACTCTTATTAGTTTAGACTTTAGAGTAACTTTCCTATAGCTATTGTCGTCATCTAAAAGGCAATTATGCAGATTAAGTGTGTTCATTATATTGATTTCATCATGCTTAATATTAGTACTTTGTTTTTCTCTTGCTGAAATTTGGGTGCATCTTATACACCCATGTGTCTTATATGCTGACAAATATGGTAATTCTCACTGAATATAAAGGATAAACTCCTGTCAACATAAAAATGCCTGTAAGTCTCAATTCTATTTCTTAGTGAGAAATTGAAGCAATGTTTTCAATTTCTAAACTTGCTGCACACTATAGATGGTTTTTAATTATGACTATCAACTGTAAATAGTAAGAATTTTCGCTTTTGTAATATTCCTTTTTTTTTTTCCATTGGAATGAATTGCATTCACCCTTGCCAGTTACTTTAATAAAAAGTTCATTTTCTTATAAAACAAAGAGAACAGGATTTTATTATTTCTCGTAGAATATTATATCATCAAAATGGATATTATTAATTATTATCTACAGCTAAATTCTACATTTAAAGTCTATAACCAAAAATAAAATTGCATTAGATGTATTGTATTTATTTTAGAACTGCTATATATTCAAATTTTGGGGTAAAAAATCATTAGGAGTTTTCTTATTTATGGGAAATACTGTACATTGAAAACCCTAGAGACTTTGAGTGGTATGGTTTTAAACAATACAGAAAATTTTAAAGACAAATTGACTGCACTATTTAAGGTATCATGTCAGAGTAGTAGGATCAGCATGATTGCACACCTTTTGTGACAAAAAGCATCATCATCATGCAGCGCCACCAGCACGGATCTCCCCGACCCTCTCCCACCACTCTTCTCTATCATCCATCACTCCCGTAGGTCTTCAAGGCTACATCCTAAATCAGCACAGAGCTGTTGTATGTAGGTTCTATCTGGTCGTCCTGCCTTTGCTCATCCATGTGAAGGGGTCCACAGGAGTACATCACTTATGAGTTTGTCCTACATCTCTTGCAGTGTTCCACATGTCTGGTTCATCTAAACTGGATAGTTTTCATGATGAGTGGTAAGTGGCTGTACAGCTGTTGCTTTATGAAGTGTTGCCTCCAGGACTTGTTCAATTTTGCTCGCAGCATTCTAGTGTAGTTACCGTCAAGCTTTTTCTCCATACGTTTAGTTAGCATCCATGTAGTGCATCCATACAGCAGTACTGACACATCTGTTTCTTGGAAAAAACTGTGTTTCATTTTATAGGTCTGGTGTGACCAATAGCCTATCGATAGCTGTCTATGCCTTTGCTACTCATGTCGATGTCTGTCTCAATTGATGAGACACTGCTTCCTAGGTAGGTGAACTTGTCTACTAGTTTCAGAGAACTACTGTTTAGTGTGGAGATGTCGCCTCTTTGATTAAAGCACATGTATTCTGTCTAGTCTGTGTTGACATGGAGGCCTCAGCCTGTAGCTGCTCCTTCCAAACTATGTAGCAGGGTTTCAGCTCGGGCGGATATATTTGCCAGAAGCACTATGTCATTGGTATAGTCCACGTCCATAATTGTTTGTGCAGGATAACTTCTGCTTCTTTCCTTTGTCAGCTTGAAACCATTGTCTTTCATTTCATCAATAGACATTCTAAGCATGTAGTCTAGACAGATAATAAAGAGGTATAGAGTTAATGTATCTCCTTGCAGCACACCTGCTACAATGTCGAAGTAGTCTGTCTCCATTCGGGGAGTGGACTTTTACTTTGGTGTTTCTGTATAGCATCATTATGGCTGCAATGGTTTCTTTGGGTAGGCCGTAGGCGAGTAGTATTTGCTCCATCTTTCTTCTGTGTATGGAGTCAAAGTTGACAAACAATATTGTTGCTTTTAAATTTTTGCATGTACACCTTTGAGAATTCAACAGATAGTCAAAATTTGTGACGCCGTGGATCTATTTCTTCAAAAGCCATTTTGCTTCTTCCTAAGTATGTTCTCAATTTTGGGTGCTATGCGATTGTGTAATGGTACCTACCTTATGGATTATAATGAACTCTTTCTATTACTATGAATACTGGGAGAATATTCATCTCAGTGTTAGGTAAAACTCCAACCTAACACTTTTGCAGTCAGACTAATGTTCAACACTCTTTTACCTATGCTGTATTTATACTTTCGTTCAATATACTTGTTTCACTTAATCCCGAATTCTTGTCTTTCTTCCAGACCTTTTACTGGTCCACAACAGGTTGTGAAGTAGAGCATTGTATATCGTGGCTGCTATGGATGTAAGGGTTATACCTCGGTAGTTCTTGGCTAATCCGAGGTTGCCCTTCTTAGAGAAAGGGAGGATACATCCCTTTGTCCATCATTCTACTGTGTTTTGATTATATCCAGCATTACAGTGTCAGAGCAATATGTCATCAAATTATGAAGCCCTGCTGCTTTTCTATTTTTGATTTTTCTTAGTACCGAGTCGAGTTCTTCTTGTGTAAACTGTCCTATTTTGATGTCTAATTGTTTACTAATAATTCTCATGATTGGTTCATATGTAACTTTTGGAGGGTTTCTGAGTAAATTCTTGAAATGTTGTTTCCATAGTTGTATTCCTTCTTCTTGGCTGGTAGCTTTCAGTTTAGTTTTTGTAGTGCTCTTCCTTCTGCTCACTTTGTTTACCATTTGTCATGCTATCCTAGATTGTCTATGATCAACCGAGTCTCTAATCTTATTGATCTGATTTTGTATGTATTCTGTTTGTTCTTTTAGGTATATGCTAGCTAATTCATTTTGTGCCTTTTTAGTTTCAGAGCATTGGTATTGGTTGGGTTCTTCCAATTGCATTTAGAAGCAGTTTTCACGTCTGTACGCTTTTTTCTAACCACTTATTTCTCCCATGGGATGCTAGGTTTTGCTTTTTGTTTAATTGGTATTTATTTTGCCGCAACTTCTAAGTGGGCATTGATAAAATTCTCGTATTCATCATTCAGAGTATGTGTTTCTGTCTTCTCTTGTCATGCATTGAATTTGTTTCTTAGTATTAACACATATTAATCTCTAATATCCCTGTTATTAAGCAGGGACCTACTGGTAGAACATATGACTAGAGAGTTTGGTGTCAAATTGTTTATGCAATGTGCAGGCTGTAAAAAGAGAGGGAAAAGAAAATATTAAGATATAGATATAAGTTAATATATTTCATCTGAATATCTTATTCAATGTCAAGTAAGACATTAACAGAAATAAAAAGTGATAACATCTGTACAAATAGTACAGAAAGAGTACAAATAGATTGTATATGAAGGCAATATTGACATTTTGAGTGTGACAAAAAATAAAATGAAGAAACTCAAGAATTTAAATAAATAGAAAGCTAAATTTGTACGTAAGCATTTCTAAGCAAGAAATTATGTTTTCTTTTTGTATAATATCTGTAAGAAAATGGGAAATTTTTAAAAATCTATGTCTTTTATTCTTTAGAATTTGTTTACTGAGTGTAAAAGGTTTCTTGAAGATTTATTGTTATTATTTGAACCTGTTATTGAATATATGTCTTTATCTTTGATACTAGTGAAAGCTGTTAACTAGCACCCACTTTTTCAGGGATGCTCAAATTGAATCTTTGCTATTATCTGGCTTACTTGTGAAATTCTTTGAATCTTCAAGGCCATGAATCAAATCAGAAAGGATTGAAGGAAATCTAAGGATAAAAACAAGGGGAAAGTCAACAAAGATACATGTAAGTGTGTAAAAAATCTCTTTTGTGGAAAAAAATGGTTTTCTAGTATGTATTCAATCTATCATTTTCAAAGAAGAGAACATGGAGAACTTTTGTGCATACATACATATATCTACATTCAGTTGTATATATTTGAATGTGTGGATAGATAGATAGATTTAAATGGATGTATTTATATATCAGGTGCATTCAGAATTTTTAGGGCACTCTTTTTGAAAATTAAAGATTGAATACACAATAAAAAATAATTTTTTCTTATATGTATACATATATATAAAGAGAGGGAGTTGGGGGGGGGCTTGGTTAGTTTATTTATTTAACAGCATATCAACTTCTTATAGGTTATTTAAAGCCAAAATTTGATTCATTTTTAAATGCTTGATTACAATCATCACACCATTACACAATATTTTCAACGTTCCATTGCATTTTTTTATTTTATGATATTTGTTTGCACAGAGTTATATGTTATCGACTATTCCTATCTGATACAAATAATTTTTAAACAGATCTATTTGACCAATGGGTAGAACTCTAACAGGCACTAACATTCTGAGTCAGAGTGGACCTGGGAGTAATGGGAATGAAGGGATAACCTACACTCTCAAAAGACCCAGAATTGGAACCTCACCACCAGATGCAGTTTAAGGTCTCATCGTTTTTGGCAGAAACCTTATCCTTCTGCTGGGGATGCAGTTAGTGTATTTTAAACTCTGCTGACAGGAGATGGATAGAGAGAGAAAGTTGCAGTATTGTACAAAAATTAAAATGATATATTGCAACTAATAACTTTATGTTTTCTTGGCTTTGAGATGATACTACATTCTGAAAAATCTTATATCATTATTATATGGGAGGTTCATAGAAAGAATGAAATATGAAATAAAATTGGATTTATATCAGAAAAGAATTGATAAGAACTTTATACTAACACGGATTTAAAGAAAACTTTAGAAAAATCCAATGGGGATTTTTATCATTAAGGGTTTTCGGACTATTGTCTTCATCTTTATTGTTATTTCCACAACGTTTCAGCCGATACGTCCTTTGGCCTTCTTCAGGTGTTTGTCAAACTCGGGAACCTTCACGGAACTTCGAACTATGTCCTTTACTGAGTCCACGGGGGTTGCCTGTTCTGATTCCGTTAGCCATAACCGGGTAGAAGTGTTAAGTATTCCTGTATTGTAACTTGCCTGCAGTCAGGAATGAACCTGCAACCTCCAGATGATTGTCTCCTGAAGATGGAAAGGAAGCTGTCACAGATCCTTGGTAGGAATAAAGATCTCATACTACAAACAAAATACAGACAGCTAATTTAACATTACAGTAAGCTACCACACATATATTGCTTTCCAAAAATTCATAAGGATGGTATTCCATCAAGACCCATTGTCAGCAACCCAGGTTCAGCATGTTACCCATTGAGCCGCTTCTTCATGGAGATCATCAGCCCACTAACTGGTAAGTCCTCATCATATGTTAAGAACTCAGCCCACTTTGTGGAGAGAATCAGTGATGCCCCCATTCATTCTAACCAGATGGTGAGTTTGGATGTAGTGAGTCTGTTTACAAAGGTATCTACTGATGAGACACTTGCTGTAGTACGAGATAAACTGGTTGCAGACCCCTTGCTGGAAGAACGCACTTGTATCCCGATAGATAATCTAATGGAAATGTTGACTTTCTGTGTGGAGACAACCTACTTCGTGAAGGTTCCCAAGTTCGACAAACACCTGAATAAGGCCAGAGGACATATTGGCCAAAACATTGTGGAAATAACAATAAAGATGAAGACAATAGTCTGAAAACCCTTAAAGATAAAAATCATCAAGCTTCATCTCAGAAATTTAGACAACCAATGTGGATGGTAATTTATTAAAAGTCTTGATAAGATTTGCAGTGATCAAATTTTTTTAATATCTTTAATTAAGTTTGTTGAGTTGTATTAAATCATGTGAACAATCATTATCAATTAGTGTATATTGTCTTAATTTACTTTTTGTACTGCCTAAATATCTACAAGGGTCATTCAATGAAGGGATTTTTTTGAAAAAAGCAAAATAACATTTTTTCTAAGAATGTAAACTCAGCATTGTTTGGAATTAGTTTATAGCAAAAATAATTTTAATCTTGCAAGAATATTTCTTTTGAGACTATTCTGAATGGCAGCAAATCAACAGAGTGTTCCAGACTTTTTCTGGCTGAGAAGTGCAAACCATGTAAAATTTACAGAAGAATGTGTGATGTGAATGGAGAAGCTTGTTTTCATAAAAAGAAATGTTTACAAATGGGCTAAACATAGGTTTTCCAGTATGAGCTTGAGTTGATAACACAATCCATGAAATGGAAATGCACTAGCTCTCTGGTAAAGAAAATGTTCTAAGTTCAGTGGTGAGTAAAGAAAGTTATGCAGGGAAATAAAAAGACCTATTATTATTGATTTCCTTGAAAAAGATGCAATTTTAAAAAAAGCCTCCTACTGCCACCAACTCATTAGGCAAAATTTACTTTATCTATTCAATGATTCTTATATATATATTTGTTTAAAAAAACAAGAAATTTAGAAATAGTATTCCATTTCCAAAATAAATTTATTTTGCTTATTCAAGCTTGTAGTAGTAGCTGGCTGAACATAGCTAAGGGTGATCTAAACATTCCCTTTTTAATAGCTATTACACTGAGGTGCTGGGGAGGGTACCTTTCCTTTCCCCGGATTGCTCCACTTTACCCTTGATCTGTACCTTATACAGCTGAGTGTTAAGTAAGGAGGCATCAAGTATCATTTTTTGGGGCTTTGGTATGACTCGACCTGAGGTTGAAACCCAGACCATTAGCAAACACTTTAACCATTATATATATATGTTTGATTAAATAATAATGACACATTTTGTCGATATAATTTAAATAAGATCCGTTCAAGTTTCCTGATAAGTGTCATGGTTTCAGGTTGGAATTGGTGGATGAATTTAACAAAATTGTCCTGAGTGTTTTTAGACCATTCATAGGCCATCATCAGGGGTTGCTTTCAAGTGTAAATTCATCCACCAATTCCAACCTGAAACCAAGACACTTATCAGGAAGCTTAAAAGGATCTTAATCAAATTATACAAAATGTATACGATAAGTTTCCAGACTTTTTTCGTATGGACACTTTTATTGATAGTACACACATGAAACTCTAGTCCCCTTTGAAGCAATCCCCACCGGCTGCAATGCACTTGTTGTACCATTCCAACAACTTCTGGAAGGCTCCATCGAAGTCATCTTATGTGAGCATGTCAATGACCTATGTCACAGCCTCTTTCATCTCCTCAATCGTCTCATAACAACAGCCTATGAGCTGAGGGAATAAGCAAAAGTCACAGGGAACAAGGTCTGGACTATAGGGAGGGTGAAGAACTGTCTTCATGCCCATCTTGGTCAAATAGTCTGTGACAAGGATGGAGTTGTGGACTGGTACATTATCCTGGTGGAAATGCCACTGACCCGATTTGAAGAGTGCTGGCCTCTTCCGACGGAATCTCTTCCTGAGCTCCCTTAAAACCTCAACATAGTAACCCTAGCCCTAACTCTAACCCTTTGGTCAATCAACTCTGGAGTATTGACTTGCTTACTCCTCCCACACTTCTTATCATCCCCCACAGACTCCATGCCATCTTTGAATCTCTTATGCCACTCAAAAACTGATGCTGAATTCATGCAAAATGGTCAAAAAGCAGTCTGAAGCATTCCGTACATTTCTGTGGCATTTTTTCCAAGTTTAAAACAGAATTTTATTGCATATTGCTCTTCTAAAATGTCAGATTGGATTTTTGAAATTCACCAGCTGTGACAATCAGGTTTTTGCAGGGTGTATTCAAATTCCTACTGTAGCTGTTCATTTAAACCTGAAATCATAAAAATTAGTCAGTCATCTCATAAGATGTATAGCAATAACATACTGAATTTTCAAGAGTTTACAACAATTTTGAATGCCCAAACGGAAAAAGTCTGGAAACTTATCGTATGCACCTCGTATATATATATATATATATATATATATATATATATATATATATATATATATATATATATATATATATATATATATATTATAAGTATATTGTTGTCACTATCTCACTTGGTGGGTTTGTGGCAGACCAAAAGTGGTATAATTTGGAGAGTGCTCAATATCTATGATAGAGCTATTATAAAATAATAATAAGAAATAAATATATATATATTAGCTTATATATATATTTATTTAATAGCATGAATGTTTATCTGTGGCCCAGGGTTTCATGCTGCCTTATTATAACAATCATCAGGCAGTAAAGGAAGATATTTGATAAAATGAAAAAATCAAAAAATACAGTCAGTTGAATGTTTTTGTTGAGATTTGTATGTCTTTTTTATTGTGAGTATTGTGTGTGTGTGTGTGTGTGTGTGTGTGTGTGTGTGTGTGTGTGTGTGTGTGTGTGTGTGTGTGTGTGTGTGTGTGCGTGATGATACATGTGTCTCATGGCAGGGTTGAGGTTGTCTCCTGGATGTTATTGTTATTATGCATCCTTACAAGTAAAATGTAGCAAAAGTTCTTAATAGACAGGATATGACTGAATAAAAGTTTTTTTGTATTCATGTGTGTGTGTCTGCGTAGTGATGATTTTAACTAAGGAATGAATTATCATCATCATTGCATTATGAAGAAAATAAATTTTTGATTTGTAAGCATAATAAGGAAAAAAATATGAGTTGGTGATTCTCAGGTAATGTGGGTTTCATTAAAAGCCACAGTAGGAAAGTTATGACGAGTGCCGTATGATATTGAATGTTGCAGGTGCCGGCGGTTGAGGTTCTGACTGTGCATTCTTTTTTCTCTGGACCTTGAAAGAATCTCGTTTTTTATAGTTCACCCTTCTCCAAATCAGATGAACTTTGGCCTTTCTTTATTTTTTACCATGAAGGTAACTTTTATAACTTTTAATTCTATCTTTTGCAATAAATTCCATCAACATTTTACCTTACATGAAGCCTATGTGCAGAGACACATTTTTTTCATTTTGAAAAAAATCTCTGCCCAGCAACATCTGGTGAGTGCTCTCCTGTCCTGTTAATTGGAATTGTCATTATCTAGTTTGTACAATTAATCAGAAGAGATCTCTATCAGTCATATAACAAAATGAAGACTTTAATGGATCAAAGATAAAATTGGCAGGCATGAAGTGTTTGTCCTATTTAATCAAACATGTTTAAAACAGAAAATGCTGCCTATATATATATATAGAATTAATAATTATGAGAGGAGAAAAGTAATTTGTTAAGAATAACAATTCATTTATATATGTTTCCCCATGACAACTTCTTCAGATATCCCAAAATTTTCTACTTAAAATACTTATTATTGTTACTCCTTGAGAGTATTTTACATCAGTGTAAGCTGATAATTTTACTTTTGACAAGGCTCCTCAAGTCTTCAGGACTCTTCTCAGTGTTCTGGCCAATATTAATACGACTTTAGTCTGGATGGCCTCTACTTGTCCTTTAATTTTTAAGTCTTCCACACCCTTTATTAAGACTTTGGGGATTGTTCTGAATGAAGGGTTACAAATGGTAGCAACATCATCTTCATGTTCCATAGGTTTTTTAGTTTTCTCTTCATGTTGCATAGTTTTTTTAGTTATTATTATTATCATGCTTCCTTAGACTTTTTACTATCTTCTCACAGCAACCTTTAAAAAGAAGGTATTTTACTTTACATTTTTTCTGAAATTATCAAATTTAATTAAAAATTTTTTTTACCTTATTGCTGTATTTGATCTTAATTCTGTTAAGTTTGGGTTGTATGTTCCTAACAGAACTAATTTTCAAACCAGTGCTAATGTACTTAAATGTCTTAGCTACTGGTGCTATTTATAGAAATAAATTTAAAAGTAAACGCTACACACTGCAATGGTACAGATGCTCTTCTTACAAAGTAGTTATATACATACAAAAGCTACATCACTTTTTGTAATAGATTCTCCCCTGATGATGGCCCAAAATCGGGCAGAAAGTACTTGGGAAATAAGCGCAAGACATTTTCAGTATGTAGTCCATCATTTTATAAGCTTTAAAAGAATTAATTTGCTGCAAATTACATACAGTCAGCATTCAAACTTGTCTTTTCATTCTTTCTCAACACACAAAAAACAATTTTAGGATAAGATAGTTGTGGCAAAAAATAATTTATTGAAGATTTCAGTGAATGAAGGCTGGTGAAAAGAAGAATACTTTCATTACTGAAGCTTTGAATATAGATGATTTGATATTTTGTCAAAAAAAAAAAATGATAACTTTTGCCTCAACCTAACATGATACATTTTATTGAAAGTTAATGTAAGGTCATCAGAAAATTAAGAAAATACTTTTATGACTGAATAATAATCCAATGAAATTATATGAATACAAGATCTTGTTAAAAATGGTGGAAACTTTTTTGTCAACTTCATATGAATTTTATCAATTTAGGTTAAAGACACAAGTTTAATCAATAATCTATTTAAAATTCTAAAACCTGGATATTTAGAGTAAATGTCTACTTGTGTGTGTGTGTGTGTGTGTGTGTGTGTGTGTGTGTGTGTGTGTGTGTGTGTGTGTGTGTGTGTGTGTGTGTGTGTTTTAAATTTTATCAAAGTGTCAAAGAAATTTGTGAGAGGATATTTTGAGTATATTGAACCTCAGTATGAGTATATGAAATAGAAGGTACTTTTTGGGATTCTCCATCAATATATTTTTAGCTCACATATATATATATATATATATATGAAAGTAAATATGGATAAAATCCGACAGTATGAAGGTAGCAGGAAAAAATATTGCTCCTGTCATCTCAACAATCATCCATCTATATTGTGAACTATTTTATATCCAAGTCCTGACGATGGTTATTATAACCGAAACGTTAACGTCGACTTCACATCATGATATATTCACCTATTTGGATTATATTTTTTCCTGCTACCTTCATATATATATATATATATATATATATATATATTGTCATCCACAGACAGACTGGTTTGTTGCATCACAATTCTTCAGTGTGGCTTGACCCAAAAGATACTTTAAGCTGAGATTGACGTCAGTCGAGCATCTTACCCCAAAGTCGTTGTCATTCTCAGCATAAATGAAGGAATTTTATATAACTTTCTACACATAAATTATCAGCTACCTGGAGTGCTCAATTCTTGTAGAGAGCTATGCCTTTCAGCATATGTGGAAGGTGGCAAATTTTACCCACTAGAGTGATCAACCCACAGCGGGGAGCATATATATATATATATATATATATATATATATATATATATATATTAGTTAATAAATTTTTCTGTATAAAAAAGAAAAAGAAAAACTTAAAAATAATTAATTCTATTTTTTATTCTATCATACTAAGCTTCAACTTAATATGGTAGAAAACATAATTTAGTAAAAAGGTGATATAATTCATAGAAAGTCATGCAAAATACTTTTATCACTGACTAATGATGCTTGGAATCTATATGAATAAAATATCTTGTTAATAAATGCTACAGACTTTTACATCAACCTCATATATTCAGAATTCAGCCAAAGAATTGTCTTTCCTAATTGTTTTTATTTGTCTATCAAGCATAAGAAATATTCTGAGTTTAAAGAGATTTCTTTTTATGTCTGTCTATGGAAAAGGCTACTGAGAACATTATTAAAATACTTACTTGAATGTACCTATGATCATGAGAAACTAATATTGTCTGTGAAAAAAACTTTCAGGTTGGGTTGGAGGAATATTATAATTATCAGAGAATTAAAACATTACTTTGGAAATATAGTTTTGTAAACTTTTATTTTTATTTTTGGATAGAAGGAAATTTATCAAAATCTTATGAAAAAATCTGTCAAGGGAAAAGTATATGAAATATCCTGACTTTATGTGCTTAAAGATATTTAGATATTTTTGGTTTCCAGAAAAATAAAATTCTGCTTACTCATCATCATTTTTTTACAAATAATTTTTTTATCTTAATTTCTGTTGTTTTTTATCATATTGGAATGCTTGGTGATAGGGAAGATAATTAGCCAAATCTATACTCATCAAGGACCAATATTAGCATTAGTATATCTGTAATATACTAACACTGAATAAAGGGAAAGAAAGAGAAAATTAGCTGATTTGCACCAATAAAAACATGTGATATATACATAATATACATACAAGTAATACTGAAAGAATGTACAAACATGTTCCAACAGTTAGAAATATGCACATATTGTACTATAAACAAATAAAATTTTGAAAGAGTACCAAATCAAAAAAGACATGATAATGAGTAATAGTAAAATAGTCAGAGCCATTTTGGCTTTACTATTCAATGGCAGAGCAGGAGACATCTCTACTTTTCAAGTATTTTTCACAAAGATGGCTTTGATATTAAATAACCCACAAGTTGTTGATATTCTATTGAACAAAGAAACCAAATGATCAACTGTTCAAAGAACAGAGGCAAAAGAGAATTGAGAATAAGTTTCTGGGACTTTCCTACAAGGCATCCAATAGATGCACCCATTCTCCAAGGAAGATAATTATTTATTGTCTCCCTACAATGACAACTGTTATTTATGGCTGTCAGTAAGCAACACAATTTGAAAATAAAGAATAAGCTTTTAATGAGATTATAATTATAGCAATGAATTATGGAACATTTGTAGTCAATAATTGATAGTTCCATAATTCATAGTGTGATAAGTACATCCCAACAATTTTTTACAAAAAGTTAATCTTCTACTAAATCAAAAATACCATGATTTTATTATTTCAAACAGAACATTATACAATTAAAATAGATGTTATTAGGCATTATTGATTACCGAGCTCAACAGCACTGAAATTCTGTAATAAAAAATAAAATTGCAACACCTCTATAAAGAAAAAATAAAATTGCATAAATATGAAGGGTGTATTGTGGAGCTGATAAGTGTGTCGACCCCGCAAATGAATTTAAGTTTAATGCGTGCGAGTAGTGACAACCAAAGACAATGAAGGGGACAAAGAGGCAAGGTAACAGATACAACAAAAGTGACAATTTTATTGCTGGAATTAAAAACGTGTATGTAAAGTCCGAGGCGGTTGTATGTGGTCTTCAGCTAGATGGGTGATGTCGATAGCTGGTATCATCAAGTCGTGGATGTGCGCAGCTGGGCATTCGATGAGGGTAGCTGGCATAGGTCGAGTCGTGGAGATGTTTGATGCGGGTAAGCTGAGGTCGGTCGAGTCGTTGGATGCAGCTGGACGATAGTTGGGGACAGCTGAGATCGGTCGAGTCGTTGAATGCAGCTGGATGATCGTAGCGGGAAGCTGAGGTGAGTCGAGTCGTTGGTAAATCGATGTCCCGGTCTTGACAGTTCATTGGGTTAGCCAGGGGCGTGTCGATTTGGTTGCTAGCCTGTACAGAGAGTCGTACGTAGGCTAGTTGTTGCAATGCTAGGGCAGTCCATAACAGTGAGTCGTTACGTGGACTGGATGTTGCAATGCTAGCGCATTGTGGTCAGTAGATCGATATCCCGGTTTTTACAGTACGTTGGGTTAACCGGGGGGGGGTCGATTTGGTTGCTAGCTCATACAGTGAGTCGTACGTGAGCCAGATGTTGCAATGCTAGGGTAGTCCATAACAGTGAGTCGTTACGTAGACTAGATGCTGCATTGCTGGGGCAGTCTGTAACAGCGAGTCGTTATGTGGACTGCATTGTGGGAGCGTCGAGGTCGAAATTGGTGTTGGCATCTTTGTCGTGTAGAGTCAAGAGGGTTAGTGACTAAGACTAATGTATTACAGACCAAGTGAACGGACGGGGGAACCATGGCTAAGGTTTGCCAGGCCTTAATACATACGAAGTCGAGTGAGCTGATCAGTGAAGCTATGGTTTTGTCGTGCCCCTAGCTGTGTGGGCGTATTGTTTATGGTAGCTATGGCTTTGCCGTGCCAAAGCCGTGCGGGTGAATTGTTGATGGTAGCTATGGCTTTGGCATGCCCCATAGCTGTGCAGGCGTATCATTGACGGTAGCTATGGCTTTGTCACACCAAAGCTGTGCGGGCGTATCAGGCGGTAGCTAAGGCTTGCGTGCCAAAGCTGTGTGGACGTATCGGGTGGTAGCTAAGGCTTGTGTGCCAAAGCTCTGCACTGTCGAGCTAACGGGTCAGGAGGCCGAGGCTAAGATTGGCGTTATCTAAGTGCTGCGCAGATAGTGGAGCAGTAGCTAAAGGCTAACCCTTGCCTTTAGTGTTGCACAGCCAAACGGACGAGTGGAACCAAGCAATGGTTAAGACCGGCTGGTCTTAGTGAGTCCTCTTTGTGTTTGCCTCCAGGCCGTCTACTTCAACGGTTGTTAAGGACCGTCAGAGATACTCCAACCTGCAGAAGGAGACCTCTTATGGTCCTTAAAAAGACCTTTAGTGCATATCAATGTGATGGAATAAAAAGGGTGAATCTGCCACTAGAAGTGGCGGTGAGGTGGATGCAACCACGATAATGTAGGATCCAGCCTCGTGGAGCTGAGTGGCCCCTGAGAGCATCTGTGTAGACCTCTGAATTTTCGCCACTGAAGCCTTTTTCATATGAAAGAAAGGGAACTACACCTCTGCCGCGCCACATAAGTAGAAAGTTCTTCTTTAAAAAATGGACATAGAAAATAAGTACTTCTATAGCCAGGTATAGGCTAGCGAAGAGTATTACTTCCATTTTTATAGAATTATTTCTGGCAGAAGTGTTTTACAAATGTTAATAAATGTCAATTTATCCCTTTCTTAGCTGTAGCGGCCGGTTAGAGTCGAAAAAGGGCTTCATCATTTCCGGCCATCCCCAGATGTAATTTTTCTAGGGCGAACGAGTAATCCGATCTGTTTACGTTTGTAGGCCAGGTCGTGGCAGGCGTATTTCTTTTTGAAGTGCTACATGTTAATATTTTTTATTAACAGTATTTTAATGCTGTACAGTTTGGTTTTGTAGATATTACAGCTCCAAGGCAAATTACAAACATGTTTTTTCAAGTATCTGTTACGTGAGTGACCAATAAGAATAAGTTACATAAAATCATAAAAGTTTATTTAAACAAATTGAATAAAAATAAGACAAAAAGAAAGCGTAAATATCATCAACTAAAAAAAAAATAACTAAAATAAAACACAGCCATAAAGATACTTTTTACACATTTTTCCTTTTTAAAAAAAATCTACATCATGTTTCAAATGTTCTTTTTCTTACTATGGTGAATTATGTTTCTTTTTTTATGAGGAGTTAATAAAGCTCAAATTGGTTTACAGGAGAAAGCAGCTTCTATTAACAATGAATGTTTTAAAATCTGAGACAGGGTGGGGCTGTTTTCTTGGGATTTATTAGGAGTGACAATTTACAGACAGACAATAATTCTGTGATGGGAAATTGGGTTCTGATGAATAGAAGCAAACAATAACATCAAAAAATGAAAACTAAATACATCCTATCAACCTTTAACCCCTTTGCAGTTGAAGTTACCGAACTCTCTTTAATGCCAGTCTAGTCTTATATGAAGACTGTCAATAAATGCTACATCTATTTAATATTAATGAAAAGTCACTGAACTTGGACAATGGCACCTGAGTCTATTTCAAACTACTTCCCTTTGGATCTCATACTTCTCCAAGGATCACTTCTACTTTTCAAAACTGTCTTCAAAATCATCTTTAGGGATCACCATCAGTTGCTTTTTTGCATCTTGCTCAATCTCATCCATTGCCTGACATCTCCTCATTTTCTTTGGGAAGAGCCAGAAGGTACAGACTAAAATCTGGACGGGAAGGAGGCTGACATTTTGCCAAAAATTCATACAAGAGACATGATTAATAGGCATTTTGGAAATTAAAAATATTGGAGACTTTCAATACAGACCTTGTACTTAACTATTCTTCTGTTATCAGTTCATTAAAAAATGTTCTCTTTAAAATTTTCTAAATGAACATTTATGTACTTTGAAAATCAGCGATATATATATATATATATATATATATATATATCTTCTGTCATTTCAACTGGTTTGAATTTTAAAGCCACTAAAGTGCATAGCATTTGAAATAATTCAAGTTAGACAAAAGGTTGCTTAACATCAGGAATAATTTTCAAATCAATATTTCATAAACACAACAGTCATAAGATATGACCCATTGATAAAGATATTATCATCAAGTCATGCTGATAGCACAGAATCCCTTGACTCTCTCTCACCATCAGTCCCTATCATCCATTGCTCCTGGCAAGTCCTCTAGAGTATATCTAGTGTCTGCACAGAGCTGGAGACTATTAATTCTTGTGTCTTCATCTCTGCAGAATATCACTGACACTTTTCATAAGGAAAAATAATACTAAACACCTCCACTTTGAAACTTGTGAAAATAATCAGCCATCTTCACTCCACATTGTTAGTAGGTGCATGTGGTTTGACAAACCAAGTTCAAATTCTAAATTATTTGTGTTCACTTTACACAAATGCTTTTTGAAAAGATATGAATCTCATTTATTCCCACCTGCTATAAGTAAAATAGTAGAGCATACTGTGTTCTGTTACCAAGGTGGGCAACCACTCTAAAAGAAAGACAATGGTGAATTCAAACCCAAAAGCTAAAGTTTCTATGGCAGTCTGAGATTATCCAACAAGACTATCTGTCTGTCATCAATACTAAGTTCTATCTACTCTTATGGTTTTCTAAACAACTTTGACCAGATCAGGATCCAGGAACTAATCCATGGTCTTTTCAGATGAACGGATGCCACTAATATACGAAGAGTTAGAAATGCCAAAACTTTTTTTGCTGAACAACTTCTTCAACTTCCACTTGTTTTTCAGTCAAAAAAATCAATGTTATTAAAGAATTTCAAAGAGATTCTCCAAACAATCAAACCTATTTTATGGAATGGAAAAGGATTAATCTACAAATAAATAATGCATTGCTAATATCCAAAATAGAAAATGAATGAAAAGAAAATGGAAAATATAAAGAAACTGAGAATACTAGTCAAAATATAGTGGTGGTTATCATCATTATCATGTCGCACTGCCAGCACAGATCTCCCTGACACTCTCTCACCACCTGTCTCTATGTGGCAGTTATACTGAATAAACATTACACAGTGAAATTTTCAGACAAAAATTCTAGCTTCAGAGATTGATGAATTCTTGTATGATTACACATACAAACACAAACACACACATATGTATACACTGACTCATAAGTATAAGATAAATAATGTTCATCCATGCTATTCAATGATGACCATTAACTTGGCCAAAGATTATTAAATAATCCACACAGGTAATTTTCTTATTGTGTTAAAAGGCTTGTGTAGAATCAGTCACCCTTCTGGATGAGCCAATAACAGAAGAATGGAACAAAAGCATGACAGATTCTCGGAACAACAGGTTTTTAATACAGAGATTTTTCTTCTTCAAGACTGATTGCCTTTCTAAGGACCTTGTCAGGGCAACTATTTATCCATCGCTAGGTGAGAAGAGATTGATTCATACCTTTTCCAAGATCATTAACATGAAGTGAAGCACAAACTGCTTCATTTAAGATTTGAACTTAGTTTTTCAAGTCCATTTCCCATTTTCTATTTGGAATAATTGGGCTGAATGGTTAGATATTTTAGTTCAAGGAAGGGAAATAATGTTTTAAAATATATAAAACCTTAATCAGAACTCATATAGAATATTCTAGTCAGGCTTAGGCTCCAGTGTAGAGACATAAAAATTGAACTGTAATCATGAGATACTTTCCTAGAAAGAAAAATAACAGAATGAAGCTTGCAAAATAATAAATGAAATTTCTAATTACAGTAATTATTTTTTTCAATACTTCTCCCCAAACTGGAAATTCACTATCAAGACAAATTTTAAAAACTAACCAATTAGATTTCTTTGCTAACAGACTAAAATATCTTTAGAACAAATTGCCTAATCAGATCAAAAACAGCAATAGAGTTAGAAATTATAAGATTAGATTGTATGATTTCAGAAAAAATGGTAAGAAAAAGGATTTACAAGGGCATTTTTCTGAAGGATTTGTTCAGTATATAGATATTGTATTAATAGTGTATATGTTTTATCCAAAAATTCTTTTTTTAAAGTTAATGTGAGAAAAAGTAAAAAGTAAAGGAGGCATAGCAGATAATAATAAAAATAATCCAAGCCTATTCATATCTATCTATCTATTTATTTACCCAACCCCTCTGCATGAGCAGAATACAGCACAAGGTAAATTTTTAAGCAAAGTATAATGGGTTCGAATTTAGAGTTTTCCTTCTCCTAGACTGGTTGTCATACCAAAGTTAAAGAATTCAGTCTCTCCTACAATTTACCTATAGCTGGAGGGAGAACAGTTGGATTAATATCATTCCTAAGGGCAGTAGTAACACTATGTGAAATGTAAGCAGCCTTATCAAGAATTTGAACTTGGATCACCATATCCATTTCCTATGATGATAACCATAACAACATGAGCACATCTATCTCTCTATCTATCTAAGTCTGTTCAGACTATCTTAATTAGTTTTTGCTCCATCCCAATCTATTCATGATTAATCACAATGAAAGCAAACCATTGCATAAGATAGGAATTGGTAGTAATGTTTATGATACAAAATAACTGGAAGATAATTATACAAACCTTTCAGAAAAAAAATCCAAATGTTTCTATTTAGAAATGGAAATCATTATTTTAATGACAATATTTCACCAACAGTTTTAAACAGCCTTTTATTTCTTCCTTTATTTCTTTTTCTGTGTTTTGCATGAAATTACTTTAGAATATTTTTATCTGTGCACAAGTTTAAACTATGTTTTTTTTTTGTTTTTGTTTTTTCAATACTGGTGGGTTTTAAAAAACATGATAACTGGATTTTTGTTTTAGTAACTTTTCAATCATTTCTGAGTTCCACAGGGAAAAGATTCTCCACAAAAGTTTACTCAGCTATTAGAAAAAAGACCATGATTATTTTCTTTAATTTATATATGTTTTTACCAGAGAGAAATAAAGTATGAATTGTCCAAAAATCTTTTGTCTAACCCTATTTGTGATTTTCCTATTGATACATAAATGTATTCATAAGTTGTTTTGTTTTGTTTTTTTTCTTCAGTTTTAGTCACTTTGGTCTTGGATTTTAGCTAAAAAGTTTTCAGGTAAAAAAATGATCTTTTTATCTATGAGTAATAAATAAAACAAAAATTCACAGTTCTATTTTCATTCCATGAGCAAATTATTACGATTATGATTATTATTTTGCTCAGTGGGAGTTTTTTACAACTAAAGGCAAAGACAACAAATCTCCTCAGCTCTCTGGGACACTTCTGAGTAAGATCTTAGCAGTACTGGACGGTCTTGATTCTTCCTCTAATCTCCAGTTCACTCAGTCTTTTTCCTATGTTCTTTGGAACAGTTAAAAGAGTTCAAACTACAGTTGGTATCACTGTCACTTTCATGTTCCATAACTTCTTCATGGTAAGGGCCAGATATTTATCTAATTTTTCATGTTTCTTTTTTTTTTTTACTCTGTAGTCTGCTGGACAGGCAAAATTTATAAGTTTACAAGTTAGTCACTTTTTAATTAAAACTTGGTCTGGTCTTCTGGCCTGGATCATTATCATATTACTCCTTGTAAGTTTTTCACACCAGTATTAGCTGATGGTCTTACACTGGAGTGACAGAAAGTCTCCTCGAGTCTCCTTTGCTGTAGTTTGGATGGTCTCAGCTCATCCTCTGATTTCCAACTCTTCCAGCCTTCTTACTTAGCCTTTTGAGGATTATTCTAAGAGTACCAATTCCAATTGGTATCATCATCACCTTCATGTTATATAGCAGTTTTAATTCTCAGGCAAGGTCTAGGTAGTTGTTTCTCTTTTTGTTTTCTTTGATTTTCAGTCTGTGGTCTGCCAGACAGCAAAGTCCATTATTCAGCAAGTTCTCTTAAGTATCCCTAGGTCTGGTTTTCTAACCAGGATATGTGATCTGTTTATTTCTCATCACTCGTAGTGGATTACCTTCCCCACCCAATCATGTCTAGTCTTATACTCTTTCTGTGCTAATTTGCTGCATTCACTTATTATATGATTGATAGTTTCATCTGTATCATCAAATAACCTACACTTACTATTTTGTTGCATCTTTTTTTGCTTTAACATAGTTGGTCCTTATGGCATTGTTTTGAGTTGCTATTAGAAGAGATTCAGTTTCTCTCTTAAGTTTTCCCTTTCTTAGCCATGTCCAATTTCTTCTTGTGTGAGATTTCAATTTTTTGTAGCTTGAAATGCCCATACAGTTGTTTTTATTCTCATTTTTGTTTTCTATTCTGCTGATCCTTGAGTTGTTTGCATTGTTCCTGGTTACTGTAATCAGTCTTTCTTTGCTCTTTTTATATAGTCTTCAAGATGTCGAGATAGCCGCACTATCTTCAATGCTGATAAGTCCTCTTCCTCCTTCTTTTCTTGACACATATAATCGGTTTAATTAATTTCTGGTATGTAGGACCTTGTACATTATCATGAATTTTCTTGTTCTATGGTTCATTTGTTGAATTTCTTCTCTTGTTCAATTTAAGAATGGTCCCATGTATCTTACGAGGAGGACAGCCCAGGTATTTATTCCTTTGATGAAATCTCTGCTCTATAGTTTGGTTTTGAGCAGTTTTCTCATTTGCCTGAGTTATTCTTTTTGAGTTTTTTCTTTCATCTCTACTTTATTGATGATGTCTGCTTCCAATATTTCCAAGTATTTGTAAGTTTCCTTTTCTTCGAGCATTTTGATCTTTTTTTCTTGATTTGGAAGTGCTACACCTTTCATCATTTGTCGTTTTCTACTTTTCATTATTAGCATGGCACATTTTTCTATGCCAAATTCCATCCCTATATAGTTGTTGTATATCCTTACTGCCTGTATTAGGGTTTCAAATTCTTTTTCATTTTTAGCAAACAGTTTAATGCTGTCCATGAACATTAGAAGGTTGATTTTTTTCTTGTGATTTGTGAAGTTTATATCTGCTTGTGCATTTCTTAAGTATTTGATTGAGTGGTATCATTGCTATTACAAATAATAATGGCAATAGCACATCTCCCTGAAAAATTCCTCTCTGGATTTTTACCTCAACTAAGTTTTTTACTCTTACTTTCAGTTCCATTCTCCAGTTTTTCATGGTATTCTCAATAAACTTTATGACTTAGTTGAATATATTGTACATTTTGAAACAGTCTATTATCCAGTTTTGTGGGACCTTGCCATGGATAATTTTCCACCTTACTTTTTATTCCTTACAATTCTTCACCTGATTTCTATTCAAGACCTAGAGTGAAGGATGGTAGTATTTTATGAATTTATGATTTTTGCTGGCTCTTTTCCTCTAACATTGATAGTACTCTCCTAAAGAGATGATTGCCCAGTTGGCTAGGGCTGTAGAATACACTGACTGCTTCTCTGCAAAGGGGTAAGACCCCTCCAACAAGTATCCTGGATATGACACTAAACAATCTGATGATGAGGTTCCAGTGCTGTTGGGGCTTTGGGGAATGTGGAGCACCCCTTCATTGCCATTGCTCGCAGGTTCACTCTGGCCAAGAATGGTAGCACCTGATAGGGCCCTATCTATGGGTTAAATAGAACTAAACTGCATACTTATACTAAACTGAATTGTTTGAATTAGAACTGTTTAACTAAACTAAATAGCTTGAAATAGAAATGTTTTTGATGATTAAACTGTGTACTTACATTTAAACTGTGTACTTATGCTAAACTGAATTGTTTGAAATGAAACTGTTTTTGACATTGAAACTGTACTTATGCTAAACTGAATTGTTTAATATATAATTGTTTTGACATTTAACTGTGTATAAACAAAATCTATACTTATACCAAATTGAATTGGTTGAATTAGAACTGTTTGAATAAACTGAATAGCTTGAAATAGAAATGTTTTTGACAATTAAACTGTATACTCATGCTAAACTGAATTGTTTGAAATATAACTGATTATTTGTATAAAAATGGATTTGGCATTAAATAACCAACAAAGGTTAATATGCCATAAAAACCAACCAACCAACCAACCAACCTAAAGAGATGAGCAGTTCTGCAAAGTGCAATTTTTTGTATTTCATATAAGCTGGAACTAACAGGTATCTTGCATCTATAAGATCCCATCTATTAACATCCCATTTATTGGTAAAATATCTGTCCTTTTCTGATTATGCCCAGGTATTCCACTATTACTAATATGGGCATATTTTTCAGGAATCCCTTTTTTTTCAATTTCTATTTTCAGGTCTCTGTATTTACTGATCATTCTTTGAATGATATGTTATTATCTGTTGGCTCTGATATTCTTGTTAGAAGGTAAGTTTTTCTTTTACAGACCTTGACCAATATATCTGGTTTATTGTTCTTTATTTTTCTGTCAGTTTGGATAGTAAAGTCCTAGAGAATAGAACCTTTTCTGGTTGGTATTTATTCCATTTTTCAGATTTCAGTATTTCATAGCATTTGCATATTTTCCAATAAATGTAATGTTCTATTTTATCATATTTTCTTTATATTCTCTTGGTGTTAGGATTTGGCAATGAGACATTAAGTGATTAGTTGATTCAGTTTTTTGTTTGTGCAGACTAAGTATTGAGTTGGATTCATTTTTGATAATGTTTGCCAGATAGTTTCAAGTTGGTTGTCTCTGATCTCGTGCTGCTTTTAATAACTCTGCTTCAGTTCAGCACTTTTCAACCATCAATTAGTTTTTTTTATATCTATATCAATATTTCTAATTCTTTATGTGTATCATTTATGTTGGGATTTTTGTTTCCAGGAGTTATTTAATTAATCTTTTTATTTTTAATTAATTTTAATCCTTGTGTTTATTTGTTTGTTTCTTATTTTGGTTGCTGCCTCTGTTTTCTTTATCTTTTATGTTAATTTCTTTTGATGTGACGTTGAGTTGTTTAGAAAATTTTAAGTAATTGAATATTTTAGTCTTTTGCTTCCCATGTGCATTTACCAAATGTTTGTGTCAAATCTGTTGTAGGGTCTTAGTATTTCTTTAATCCAATAGAGGTTGTTTTGTAGGTCAATTGAGGTTGGATTAAGCCTCTTCCAGCATTTTCCCTCTGGATGTAGAGATGTTCTATATCTGCTCTTAGGTGATGCATTCTTTAGTAGGTTATTAGTTTCCTAACTTTAGTATTCATCTTTATTTTTCTGCTAAAGTCCAGTTTATTATATTAAAACTGTACATCACAACTAGTATTGCCAGGGTGTTAATTGCAATAACTTTATTTTTTATATTCAATTCTGTTCTTGTTATTCTTGTTATTCTACTATAGTGTTCTTCTCTTATTCTTTCTTTATTTATAGTATAATTAATACCATTTGTTATAATTCCCAAATACTTATAGGTTTTATTGTGTTCTAACTTGGTAATTTCCATGTTTTATCTAGAGTGATGTTTGTAGACTTTAATAGCAAGCCTTTCCTAAATGTGAGTTTTGTACTTTTGTTCAGATCAAATTGCATCCCTGTCTTCACTAAATTTTTTCCCAGTGCTTCATAGACCTTCTTACATATAATTTTAATTTGTTCATATTGGATAGGTGGTTTATTTTTAGTAGTAGTTTTATATCTATAATCTGTGTTTTAAAGTTCTATTGTTAAAGCTATACAAAAAAGAAGAGGAGAAAGTGAGTCTCCTTTAAAGATTCCATTGCTATGTTCAGATTATTAGTTTGCAAAGGCATGCTCAAAACTAAAAATCTGAAAGGATTAATCATAGATTAATTTGAGGTTAGTATGCCACCTTTCCTTATTGTATTTTAGGAAAGTGATTATAACTGGGGATATCTTGAAAATGTTTTGAACTTTTAGAATTCATTCATTGGGCACACAATCAAAAGCTTTTTTGTAGTCAATTCAAGCCAAACTTAGATTTTTTCATTCAGATTAACAATTCTCCATCATCATCTTGTTTATAAGAAGCCAAATGATTTTTTTCTGGATACCTTTTGTTCTAAAAGAAAGATGTCTTTACATTCTATGAATTTGACTATGAATTTGACATCCTTTTTCAAATTGATGATATCATTTCATATGTTGTGGAAATGGATGTGATTGGAAAGTAGTTTTTTTGTATTTATTGCTTCCTTTGTTTTTGGGAGTAAGTATGCTGCTCCTTCTGTGAGCCAATCAGCCATTTTTTTCGGTTCTCTAATGATTTCTGAAATAAGTTTCATCATTAGTTGATGTGTGGAGCCAAAAGTTTATTTTATCTATTCCAGGTGACCTCCATTTATGTGTACATTTGAGTGCATTTATAATCTATTCTATTTTGATATCTTCAAACATTTGTGGTTCATTATTTTCATATTGTACCTTTCGTATTTTCCCCTCTATTTCCTTATTTTTTATATGAATTATTTTAGCTCTATATATTACTCCAAAATGATTTCAGTTCTTCAGTTGGGGTGGTTCCATTACATTTATTGTCTCTTTTCCTTTTTCTAGACAGAATTTTTTCTGATCATCTAAAATCATTTTGTTGTGTCTAAAGAAATTTGTTCATTTTTCATATTTTTTTATATGCTGGGTGTTATAGACAAACCTCTGGTTGTAAGAGACTAGAGGAATGGATTTAATTACGTTTATTTTAAATAAATAAAAGTTGTTATGTCAGAGGAGATATAGGCTCTCTTCTTCTACCAGATACGGGTCAGGAGGTAAGCAACAAGACACTAAAGTAAGTCTTTCTTGACTGGCTGTCTTCTTCCATCAGATGTGGGTCAGGAGGTGAATGGGTATAAGTCCTTCTTGGGTGGCTGGGTTGTTATTTGTGGCACAGTGTGTGATGTGGGTGGCTAAGCTATAAACAGTCTTGGTCTAGCATTGGAATGTGGGGTTTAATTTGGTTGGATATCAGTGCTCTTTGAGCTTGTCCAAAATGCAATGCAAAGAATGATGGTTCTCTCTCTCTCTCTCTCTCTCTCTCTCTCTCTCTCTCTCTCTCTCTCTATCTATCTATCTATCTATCTCTTGAAGTCCTCACCCACTGGAGTCAACTGAATTTTTTGAACTTTTGTTAACTGTTTTATAGCCTTGTTTGGGGTTGAATTGGCTCCAAAAAATTTTAGAATAGGAAGTTTCTGATTAATTGAAAAAAAGGATCTTTTTAATAGTAAATTTATTTTTACATTTCAACCAGATGGATGTGTGGAGCCTACCTGTTCAGCTATATGTTTTATTCATTTTGATCTCAGCCATCATCTAGACAACATACTGTTAATGTTAACTTTTTTCAATAGAAATTCACGCTCATGGTGTTTTTATTTGTTTGTTTATTTATTTATTCATTTTGTTAGTAACTTAGTTTGGAATGTATTAGTAAATCAGAAGAGATTTCTGTATATAACATGGGCCTTACATAAGCTTTTCTTTCATTATCAGAGTCATATCGGTTAATGTTATCTCATATTTTCTTTTAATTTTCATGCTTTCCTAGTTTTCACTTTGACATCATTACGCATTTCATCTAGTATGGATGATTACTCCTCTATATTCCTGTATTTCTTTTTGTATCCTTAATTTTCATTTGGGTTGCTTAAAGCTATTTTGTTTGTGTTATGGTTATAGGGCTTATAACAGTCACATATATTATTTCATTTAAAAGCATAAATTTGGTTTAAAGTCTTGTAGATCTTCTCTGGCATAGTTTGCCAACTTTATCTGCATTAGGTTGTTTTTGTCATTTTCTAGGTATTTTTAGGAGTTTTATATTTCATATTAGTATTAGTTACCTTGGCAAATTCTCTGATTATATGTTGCTTCATTTCATTGATTTTAATTTGTGTGGTCTAGGTTTTCTATTTGAGGTTGGCAAGTCTCAAATTTGTTGTATTTATTTTCTGTTGCTGAAGTTTTCATACTATCATTGCTTGATTGTTTTAATGTTTTATCTGTTTCATTATTAATTGCTTTCATTTCAAATGCTACACTATAATTTTGTTGGATATCAGCTATAACCAGTTCTTTGATACAACCTTTTTCAACATCTGTTAAGTGGTTGCTTTTAAGAATACATCTTCTTACATTCATTAATTTAGTCCTTTCTTGCCATATGTTGCTGGTTCCTTGGGTTAAATTTATCCTGATGGTTTGTTAATTGTATAAAGAATGCATATAATATTCATTTATTAACTATGTTTCGATTTTTATTGATTGTAGTAAAGATCTTGATAAGCCAGGGTTGGGATTATCCATAATCTGATAATTACCAAAGTTAGAAGAGGATTTTTTTCCAGATGCAGATTCTTTTTTTTTATCTCAACCTGGTTCATTCATCACTAAGAGATGTAGCCCTTCTTTATCCACAGGAAGACCAATATAGGGTGTGTACAAAGAGTGGTTTTCATATCTAGTTTTGGTGCATTTTATTCTTACAGCCCAAAGCCATTTTTATTTTGCTGACACCATCAGCAGAAAAAATATTGTATCATCATATTTATTAATAATCTATTTAGAGATAATTTATGTTATGCAATAAATTGCGCAATAAATTTATGCATCTTATTCTTATTGAAATCTCAGTTATGAAGAAAACTGTGTTATATTATTAATACTGTTAGCTTTAGTATTTATCTGACATTGCACCATGTCAGAATATGGCTCAAGTGGGAACCTTGCACAGATTGAAATGCATGCAAGACAGAGACAAAAATTCTTCGCCTCATTGGCATTTCCCTAATGGGGCACCTCAGACACTAAGCCATAAACGTTGTTCTGCAAGCAGCTAAAAGCTTGGGAGGGGACAGCACCCTGAAACCAAGGGATTATAGATATCAGCCACTCAGGTAGCATCTTGCCCAGTTGGCTGGGGCTGTAGAATACACCAACTTCACCACTGCAGAGGGGTAAGACCCCCCACCCCAAACGAGGGTCCTGGATATGACATTAAACAATCTGATGGTGAGGTTCCAGTGATAATAGAGCTTTGGGGAATGCAGAGTACCCCATCGCTCCCAGGTCCACTCTGGCTCGGAGTGGTAGCACCTAATAAGGCCCTATCTATGGGTTAAATAGAACTAATGGCATACTTATGCTAAACTGAATTGTTTGACTAAACTGAATAGCTTTAAACAGAAATGTTTTTCCCAATTAAATTGTACTGACATTTAAACTGCATACTTATCCTAAACTGAATTGTTTGAAATAGAACTGTTTTTGAGATTGGAACTGTACTAACACTAAACTGAATTGTTTAATATAGAACTGTTTTGACATTTAACTGTGTAATCAAAATCTGTACTTATACTAAACATAATTATCTAAATTAGGACTGTTTGATGAAGCTGAATAGTTTGAAATAGAAATGTTTTTGACAATTAAACTGTGTATTAATACTAAACTGAATTGTTTGAAATAGAACTGACTATTTGCATAAAAATGGATTTGTCATTAAATAACCTACAAAGGTTAATATGCCATAAAATCCAACCAAACAACCAACCAATAAGGTAGCATCATTCAAATTCAACCAGCCAAACACCAAAACAGTTCCAACAAAACCTAATTGAGTTGGTGGTATTTATCTGACATTTCACTGTGTCAGAATATGGCACAAGGCCATTTTATAGAGAGGACCTCATACAGGTTGAAACCCATGCAAAGCAAGGACAAAATTCTTAGCCTCATTGGCATTCCCTTAATGGGGTGCCTTAGGAACCAAGCAACAAACTTAGTCCTACAAGCAGGTAAAAGCCTGGAAGAATGACTCCCTAAGGCCTAGGAATTATAGATCTCAGCCATCTTGAAATAATGCCAGGCAGCCTCAATTGTGTTCAACCAAACAAACACTGCAACAGTGCCAACAAAACTGAATGATGCCAGTGGTATTTATCTGACATCCTACCATGTCAAAATATGGCATAAGGCCATTTAATTGTAAATGATATTGAATGCTATTTCTTATTTTATCATTATTCTTTGCTTTGCCCGATGCAAATATTTCTTTTATATTGACACACATATACATAAAAAAAGAACAAGAAAATAAACTGATATATAAAAATAAATTAACAAATCTCTTGATAAAAAAATGTAAACAACTATGCTGATACTTTGTTATGTAGAAATTTAAATTATTTTCTTTTCAAAGTTGCTGTGTTTTGCTTTGACTAATAAAATTAAAATTTATTTATACACACACACACACACACACACACACACACACACACACACACACACACAAATAATCAAGACATTAAAAAAAACTTTTTAATTACCCAGCAAAAGATTTTGATTTTTATCATTATTATTATTATTTTACTCTTTGAGAGTTTTCACACCAGCATTAACTGTTGATCTTTCAGTGGAGTTTGAATGACAGCAAGTCTCCTCAGGTCTCCTGGTCTCTTCTCAATATACTGGCTGATTTTAACATTGCTGCAGTTTGGATAGTCTCAATTTTCCCTTTGATTTCTAACTCTTCCAGTTCCCTTTCCAGGCCTTTAGGGACTCTTCCAAGTGTACCGACTACAAATGGTATCACCATCACCCTCATGTTCCACAGCTTTTCCAGTTCTCTTTCCAGGTTGAAGTATTTGTATATGTTTTAATTTTCTTTTATTTTCACTCTGTGGTTTGCTGAAATCGCAAAATCAACAAGATGGCAAATTCACTTTTTTTGTTAATTAGCACTAGGTCTAGTCTTCTGGACAGAATTAAGTGGTTCATTTGTATCTCAAAATTCCAGATAATTTTGTGTCTCATTCTCCAAGACAGATTCTGGTTTGAGCATATATTATTTGGTCAAATGGTCAAAATTTAATCTCTTGCAGAATTCCAAGTCATGCCCATAATTTTTTTTTCTGTTTTTCACTTCTTTGATTTTTATAAGCATTTGGTTAAGAATTTTGCCTGCTCTCAACTATTTATTGATGTGCTAAATTTCTGAAGGTTTTGAATTCTGAGTTTAAATTTGTTTTACAGATAGGTAAATTTAGAAGTCTATAATCTAATAATAGCAAAATCATTTTATGCAACAAGAATTTATAGATATTTTTTACTAATTTTTTTAGATATTTTTTATCATAACTAATTTAGGTTTCCACTTCTATGACAACAAGGAACCATAAAAAAGAATAAAACAAAAACAACCAGAATCAAGAAGATGGAGGTTAATACAAGTCAAAATCTTTAATAATGATTGACAGAGCTTCATCTAAAAATAAATTTGAAAAAATGAATATTCTCTTAAAATTAATATGTAAAACCATGATGTTAGATATGGCATCCACCACTCAGTTGTAGGTATGTGGAGTGGCTTTTTAGGTGTTATTTGGACTTTTGTGAACCCACCCATTTTCTCATGATTGAGTTGGTATAGCAGCTGGTATGCAGAATCAGACTTCCTCAAGAAAGAAGGGAATATAAGTTATATTATCACCAGAAGCTTATTCTTTATTCTTATTTTTGATGCTGTTATTCACTGTCATTAAAGAGACAAACCAAGTGAGTTGCAATAAAAATAAAATTAGAATTAAGATGAAGGATAATACTAGTCAAAATAATTAGTGATAAGGATTTACATTTTACTATAATATCATTTTTTGTCAATGCACTTAACCGAATACTTTTTAATTAATCATATAAATCAATTTTTATATAGTGAAAATTTTAGATAAAAATTCAGCTATGAGACAGGCTTTGAACTTATTGATCCACTCTCATAGACACCAGCTCAAAATGCCTTCCAAGAATTCATTGGTTCCAGGACTCTAGAATTTAATGTAATCAGAATAAATAAACTTGTTTATTGCTAACAACAGTGTGTAGATTCTAGTATTTTTATTTTTCGATAGATAAATTTTATTCTATGCTGAGATATATGATATGTAATCAAAAAGTACTCTGATTGAATCTTTAATTTTTAAAATTTTAAACTTTAAATGAAATGTGTGCACAGCTGAGCAACTTATATAATAAAAAAGTGATATCTAAATATCTGGATGTTAGCTAGACAAGTAAGTGTTAATTCTGATTACTTTTTGATCAGTAGTTTTTAATAAAACAAGGGTTAAAGAAATGCAGCAGTCTCCATAATCACCCCACCCAGTTCTCTAAGACTTTTTTTTTCCTAAACTGAAAATTCATCTCAGGATGAAAAATCTAAAGATGAGGAGGATAGTAAAAGAAATATGATGGTGTAGATTCAGAGGTGTTTCAACTGATGGAAAACTCATTGGAATGTTGCATGCCAAAGAGACTATTTTGAAGAAAACTAATGCTTCATTCTTTGTCCATTTCTATCTTGGTACTTTTTGAATACATTTTATATATAAGTAAAATTCCATAAACATATTGACTTTTCATCTACAAATCTTTGGTTTTACTACATGTGTTTTGGCTATGTGTTTTGGCTATGAGGAACCGCTTCAAGCATTACAAGAATTTTTAACATTTTCTTTCTGATAAACTGTTTGTTAAAAATAATTTTTTTAGGTTCTTTTCTTTATTTTGTGTGTATCATTATCAAGTCATACTAATAGCACAGAGTTCCCTGAATCTCTCTTGCTATTTGTTCCCGTTGTCTATTACTTTTGGCATGTCCTCTAAACTACATTCAGTATCAACACAGAGCTGATATATGTAAAAGCCCTTGCATATGTGTCTGTCATTACTTCTACAACATGTCTTGTTTGTCTTACTTTGATGATTTGTGAGATGGGAGGTAAGAGGCTGTACAACTGCTGTTTTATAGAGTGTTGCTTTCAGGATTAGTTCAAATCAGCACATAGCATTCTTGCATAGTTCCCATCTACTGTTTTCTCTTTGTGTTTTGTTAGTGTCTTGGTGGTGCATCCATATAGTAGGACTGACACAACCACAGCTTGGAAAAAATCCCATTTTATTTTATGAGAGACATTAGATTTCCATATGATCAAAAACCTGTTGATAGCAGTTCACACCTTTCTATATGTATGTTGACATCTCTTTCGGTAGATGAGATATAGCTGTCAAGGTATGTGAACTGGGCTACTAATTTCAGAGGCTTGCAGCTTCTTGTTTAAAGCAGATCAACTCTGTTTTATTCGTGTTCAAGTAAAAGCCAATGCCTGCTTCTGTTGCTTGCTCCAGGCTATGCAGTAGAGATTCAGCTTAAGCAAGTGTATTTGCAAGGAGTGCTAGATCATCTCTGTAGTCTGCATCTTTTATAGTTTCTGCTGGATACCGTCTGGGTCTTTTCTTTTTTAATGGGAAGTTATTTTCTTTTAATAGATCTATTGACAGTCATAGTATGTAATCTAGGCAGATTATAAACAGATATGGTGCTCATGTATCTCCTTGCAAAACTTCAATAAATGTTGAAAAAGATGGTGTCACCATCTGGTGACCAAACCATTGCTTTTGTGTTTTTGTAAATCATTATTATAGTTGTAACAGTTTCTTTGAGAGAACATATGCAAGCAGTATTTGTTCTATTTTTCCTCTGTGCAAGGAATCAAATGCTTTCAAGAAATCTACAAACAATAGTGTTGCTTTGAGAATTTATATATATAGACATATATATATATATATATATATATATATATATATATATATTTACTAATCTAATATCTACCAGCATTCACGGTACCAGAAAAAACAAAAAAAACCCGCCAGGAAGAGATAAAAGTATCTCGAATCACCGCCAGGGGGAAAAAGAAAAAATTATAGGTCAAAAAGAAAGAAAAGGCCAACCTCGTCCGCCCCTTGAAAAAAATCAAGGGATACGCAGTCAGTGGTCAAAAGAAAACTAAAAACCTTCCGCGAATCCTGCAATGCTACAATTACTAAAGTGCTCAACACAAGTGGAGCCAATTATAAAATTAACTTAAATCGCGAGTCGAAAATCTTCTACTAAAGTTTCACCTTATTGGATCATCAGGAAGCCTAACTTCGACTAATTCTAACGGAGAAATCGCCGTCTTTTATTCACCAAAAACCCACCAAGCTTAGAATTTGCATAAAAAAATAAATAAATAAATAAAAAACCTTACTTTTATCAAAAAACCCCAAAAAAAAACCAAACTCTAAAACCTATCCCTAATTATAGAGCAACCATGCCCTTTTGTGTCTACAACTATTTAACACCTCCGATCTTTGGTTTAACATATTCCTACTTTTACAAGATGCTATTGCTAGTTTCTCCTCCATGCAAAGCCGACAAATTCTATCCCCAGCCCTATATTTATGGCATTTCTTTATTACTTCCCATTTCATTATAGGATCTACCCCTTTGTTATCCTTGAGCTCCCACACATAACTAGATAATGTAGTGCTATGCCTATACTTCTCATGCGAGAAACTTGTTCTATGGTTATAGTACCTAGTCTTAAAATCCCCTTGCATCGACCCAAAGTATATCTTTTTGTTTCTCATATTATTCGAATCACTATATACTTCCACTTTATACACTACACATTCTTGCTTACATTTGCCTTCCAGGGGACATCTAACCTTATCCCTACAGTTACATTTAGCAATCACCTTATTTTTCTCCTTACTTAATTTAGCTATATTACTCCTGTTTATTATGCCATTGATGTTTGGCATGCAACTATAACTTAATTTAACACAATTCTTATTAAATATCTTATGTAACAGGCTCCCACTAGGGAAATTTCTTTTTAATAACTTAAAGAATTCTTTCCCTAAGTTATTGACTACCTCCATGTTATAAGGGGGATTAAACCATAAAATTTTCCTAGGTCTATTTCTCCTTCTTTGCGTGCTACTTTCCTCCATATTCCGATATTCTAAATTGATCCTATATCCGTCATTCTTTAAAGCCTCCTCATATTCCTGCTTGCTTTGTTCAAAAATTTCCTTGTTAGAGGAGTTATTTGGTAATCTATGCTCTATTCCCTTAGGTACATGTTTAAACACCTGTATTGGGTGATTAGATCTCCTATTCACATAACGCAGATCCGGGTTCCTTTTTCTAAATGGAGATACAGTTCCACTATATAAGTTTAAAGTAACATCAAGATAATCGGTAATTTTTAAGTCCGTTCTTACATCTAACCTAAATCCAAACTCCTCAAACAGCTTATACAATCTTTTTCTAATCCCATCACACTTCTTCGGTGTACTTTTATCCACGATAATCAAACTGTCATCACGATAAAGTCCATGGCTACTTGGGTCCATAATCTTATTAATACTATACAATAATACACACCCGACGAGCTCACAAATATCTGCGCCATCATATGCCCCGATTGAAACGTTGAAATTTCCACCCTTCCCTTTTTTTATCCATATACTATCTTCATAGTATAGCAATGTTTTATGACAATGCTTAATTATCTTCACCTTATCTAAAGGTATCACCATATATTCCTTAGCCAAATCTAACACTCTATCCAGTGTCCTTTCGGTTATCGAAGGATAAAAATCCTTTATATCATATTTAATAAATGAGCACCTATCATTCTTCTCATACTCCTCATACATAAAAACAAAGAGAGAGTGAGATATACCAAGGTATATATGAATAGATAGAGACTGATCAACTTAATGCTTATGTAATTCAATTGAAGCTAAGTTATATCATAAAACTTGCATATAAGTAAATCTCACTTTCCAAATGGCAAATAAAAACAGTTTTTAACTGATAAACAAAGATTCTCTTGAAACAGAAAGAAAAATCCAGGAAAAAAATGTTTAACTCATTCTGTCATAAAATTATTAATGTATAATGAGTTATGGGAATGTGAGCATATTTGCATATGTATGCATGTACATTATATATAGAGTGTTGTCAAAAAGAATGCAGCAACATACTTGACAAAACACAAAGAAATTCTATCTTTTTATTTTTATCATTCTAATCTCATTCTCTCTCTCTCTCTCTCTCTCTATATATATATATAAGAAGTTGACTATGGTGCCATAGCTTTCAGTTTTTTTAACAGAATCATTGAACTGGTCTCGATTTCAGGGAAAATCACTTTCATACTCATCCAACTTCCACTGTGCTATGTTCTTTTACCAGTCACCTTGATCTTACTCATATGACTGATAGTAAAAAAAGTGGGAAAATATGTAAACAAACCTCCCACTCTCTTATAACTGTACAATACCAATGAGAATCAGTAAAATGGTTGCCATACTTTTCGCAAAACTTTATTAAGTATCCCTTAGAAAAGCACAAGGCTATAGTATGATGAATACAGAGTAATGATAAACCCACTTTGCATAATACTAGTTTGCAAAATATCACTGCAAGGCACTCATTTTATATTTCTTATATATAAATATGTGTGTGTGTATATGTGTGCATGTGTGTGTGTGTGTGTGTGTGTGTGTGTGTGTGTGTGTCTGTCTGTGCCTAGGAGTGTAACCATTGCATTCTATCACTAGTAATATAAATAAGTATAGAATAAGAAAAACTTGCATAAATTTGACTGTTTTTCAGTAAACAGAGAATAGGCAAACTAAATGTAATCTATTACAATAAGATAAGAATCAAAAAATTATATAATCCATATATTAGAAGTGAATTGAATCTGGCAGAATGTATGTAGAAAAAGGTAAAACCTATATTTTTCTTCCATTTTACCTTTTTCTACATATATATATACATATATATGCACACACACACACTCACACACACACACACACACACACACATGCAACAACAGCCGTTGTTTTATGGCAAACAGTATGACAACAGTGGTAGAAATCAATGACAAATACACAGTGTGTTCATGCAAGCGTGTTCTCAAAACATAGCCAATATATATGTACAAACAAAAAGTTTTCCTATGTCTGTCTTTGTCTTTGTCTGTCTCTCTCTCTTTATATATATATACATATACTAACAGAAAATGAAACCATAGAACTCCAAAGGACAATGCCAATTTTAATATATCTACAATATTTGCATGCTAGAGATTAGTAGATGTTTCCATAAAGTCTTCAAAATCTTTGATAATCTGATGATATAGTAACAATCACACCAATGCACTCTATTCCATGACTGTGAGAGTACAACTGTTTTAATACCCAGGGAATACATTACTGTATATTGATAATGTTAAGTCAATTGAAGCAAATATTTAATTATAATTTTACTTTCCATCAGTATATATATGTAACAATTCAATTTCTTAAAATAAATTGTTTGTGATACAAGTCCCATTACTTTTCAGATACATCTTGTATACAGGTGTTATATATAGTTGAAGTATCTAGATTGCAAGTACTTGAACCTAGCCTGATTTTATAATACTGTTTGTCTTGGGTATGACACTAAACTGCATCTGGTGGTGAGGCTCTAGTTCTGTAGCTTTGGTGAGTGTGGAGTCCTAACTTCATTGCCATTACTCCTAAGTTCACTCTAATTTGAAGTGGGAGTACCTGAATACCATCTATAAGCCAAATAGATTTCTTTGAAGTAAATAAGTATTTACATGTTTGAAATATTTGTGATAATCCTTTTTTTAAATCATATATGATTGCAGACCATAATAAATAGACTGACTTCAACATAAAATAGCCCAATAAGGTTTGACATACCAACCAACTAACCATCTATATTACTGCAATATTAAATGCAAATAGAAAAAGTCTTCTATGTGATGTTGATGTATCTTGTAAGCTAATGTTTACCTAGATGTCATGCATGGCCCATAATTTATCTAGGCCAACTTTATAATACTGTTATAAGAAATGTAAATGGTAGGTTAGTTGGTTGGTTGGTTGGTTATATGGCATAACAATCTTTGCTAGGTTATTCAATGCTAAGATCAAACTTTTTTAAAAGTAATTATATGGTTACAAACGACTAATAACTCAATCATTTGTAAATAATGATAGTTTTAAGTAATTATTCATAATACTAATAATTTATATACAATGATATGGTTTTGAGTAACTATTCCTATTTAATAATAATCATTTGTTTGCACACAGTTATACAGTTTCAAGTATCCCTATCTGAAATGAATGATTTGTGTATAATTATATGGCTTCAAGTATTGCTATCTAAAACTAATAATTTTTAAACAAACTTTACCCATAGTTGAGACCTTAGTAGATACTACCACTCTGGATCAGGGTGGATGTTGGAGTAATTATTATGGAAAGGTACTCCACACTACCTGGAGATCCAGTACAAGAGCCTTACTACCAGATGAATTTAGTGTCATATCTAGGACACCTATTTTTGAGAGGCTCAAAGCCATCAGTAATATTGTCATATTTTAAGCCCTATGAAGAAGGCAGATAAATGTTAGGGTGTTTTATATCCCATCAAATATTGTATGATATTCATACAATAATCTAAACTAGAAGAAAACACAAATGAGTGTACTAAATTCTTTTGTAGCTTTTTAAAAATGTCTCCAAATAAATGTCCATTAACACTTTTCTTATTAATCCTGAGTTGTCTCTCATTCTATCACTGAGTTAATACACTTGGAAGACCTTATTCATTTCTATTAAACTGCATGAAGTGAAAAATGAACCAGTCAACTTAACAGTTTATGAGACAGTTCCACTTTGTAATTCACATTTTCCCAGAATTTATTTCCTATCTTTTCATTGCAAAAAATGTTTTATAATCGCCAGTACATAGTTTTGTATAAAAATCTTTATTCAGTTTGGTCTGTTGTGCCAATCTTTAAAGAAATCACAATTGTATTATTCATTATTTGAAGTATCCTGTAGCTCATATTCTGCTGGGTAAAGGGTTAATGACACACAAAAAAAGGAACAATTAGTGATATTGGATGCAGCTAATCTAAAAGATTCTGATGAATTAAAAAATCAAAATTTACTTTAAAATAAAATTACTTACTTTTCTGGTAATTACCTGAGAGACATATTTTTGATTTTTTTTTTATTATTACACATGACAAAGAATACAGCAGATGATTTCATTGATAAAACTTTACAATTAATTTTTTCTTTACTTTTTATTCTACTGTAAGAAATATCTACTTATACAAAAGTAATCTTAAAAAAACATATTTGTAGGTAGTTCAATAAATTCACTGAACTAATTTTATACAACAAACATTTTTTAACAAAACCTCTATTTTTATCAAAATACTTAATACAATGGTGAATATTAATCACACAGAATGAACATTATACTGTAAAAGTTTTAGATCAATAATCAGTTGATAATATAAGTAGTTCAGTCTATCACAATACCCCAAAAGTGTAGCATCTCCAAGGATCAAACATGTAACATTGGTAAACTGGTCAATAAGATAAACTTGTTAACCAGCATAACATTGGTAGCTACCAAAAAAATATAATTCAAAATTGCTTCAAATTCAAGAGTTAAAAAATATAATTTGAATTTACCTCAAATTAAAAGACTTAAAAAATATAAATCAAGACTGCTTCAACTTCTAGAACACAAAAATATTATTTAAATTTGCCTCAAAATCAAGCTCATAAAAATATAATTAAAAATTGCTCCAAATTCCAGAAACTCTAAAAAAAAAAACTAAAAAGAAAAACAAACTCTAATTCAGATTTGCTTCAAATTAAAGAACTTAAAAAAATTCAAATTTGGCTAAAATTAAAGAACTAAAAATTGGTTTTAGAAATTATTTTACTACTATTTAACTTTGGAAGTTGAAGAAAACATATTGTTCATATCTATGATTTCATTTCTTTTTATTTTCTTAATCTAAATCTGTCTTCTTCCTTTTCCTTCATCATTTCTTCTTTTTCTCTCTCTCCACATTCATCACTTCTTTCATTCCTTTTTATCCCTTTGTAAGTTCATCCTTTCTTTTATTCATTTTTTTGTTTGTTCTCATTCATTCTGATTTCTTTTCTCTGTCCTCCCTCTCTTTTCTTTCAATATTTCCAAACAATAAAAAGCTAATATACTGAGATTCAAACAAATTTCACCATATTAATGTAATTCATTGATTAATAAAATAATCTCACCTAGACTTTAACCTAACAGAAATAATATAACAAGCATACCATGAATATTGAGTACTGAGGTAACATCTTGGTTAGTTTGTTACTGCCAGTATTCATATGCACATATAAATATCTGTAACTGAACCTCAAAAGTTGAATCTTAGCTCTGATCAACGGAAATTAAATCATCTTAATCTTTCTAAAAGAACATTTAAAGATCAAAGTTGAGAGAAAAAGAAGAGAGAAAAATAATGAGAGGATAGCATGACAGTAGGGAACCTAAAATAACCAGAAGCTGAAAGAGAGATCTGTGGTTGAAGACAAGAAAATGTAGATGACAACCAAAGGAGATACAGGCAGTAAGAGGATTAGGGGAGAAGAGTATAAAATAAAATTTCCAATAATGAAAAAAAGTTGGTTTGGTCAGATGACTTTTTCAGGATACTTTTTACCAAATTCTTTTTCTTTTTTTTTTAACTATGACTCATTTTACTAGCATCAAAAAAATGATGAGAAGAAGAATCATTCTTTGTGGAATTTGAACCAGAGCTCATTTCCTCAATTTTTTTAATATGCCAAAATCTATTTTCCAGCTACAGATGCACAGATATCATTATTGGATTTTACAGTGTATATTTTTCCAAAATATTTCCCCACACAATAAAAACAAATAAATAAATAAATAATTATATATATATATATATATATATATATATATATATATATATATATATATATATATATATATGTATATATGTAGTAAAATATTGTTGATATATTTCCTGATTTTAAAGTGATATAACTTATTTGTTTAATATCAAGAAATACACTCAAGATATTCCACAGCTGACACTGTATATTTTCTATATATACCAATAAATTGATAGTATGAGGTATGTAAAATTTAAAATGTTTTATGAACAGCACAAGAAAATTTTGTGAAAAATAAAGACAATATTTCAACTTATGTAAACCTAATTACTACCTCTATTCAATAATACCCGCTAGATTTAGTGTAGTAATATTTTTCAGAGTTTTATTTTCCAAAAATATTTTTAAATTATTTATAAAGAAACTTGAAACACCAAAATGGCTTCTACAAATAAAGAAAAATGAAATAAAAAGAAAATTAAAACACAGAAAATAAATTAATCAATTTGTTCAAAATTCACAAACTTTCAGCTTAAGAATAAACAATTTGCTTCCTTTAAAATTTCTTGGTTGGTTTTATAATTCACAGGTCATTAGGGTGACATCTGGAATTTTATCAATCAGAGCATCTCAGTGGATGAAAAAGGGGTTACATAGCAATACCCACCTTCTCTCTAACAGGTTGTAGAAACTGAATTCTACTCTCTATCAACAAACACAACACATCAGTGTCAGTATACTTGTCAAGATATCTGACAAAAAACAAATGCAGGGTAACTTATATCCATGTATTTCTTGAAGACATTATTGTAAAGTAAAGAAAAGCAGCCTCAAGCAGAATTCAAATGCTATTTATGAAGTCTGTGCTGTAAATATAAGATACTATCTTGTATGTTTCAAAAGATTTATTATGCAACTATACTGACATCACATTGAATACAAATATTTAGTTTTATTAATCAATTTTTTTCCATAAAAGTAGACTATGAACCATTGCATACATTGGTATCTTGTATAAGAAAGACCTTTTTAAAGGTCTTTCTTATGTAAAGAATATATGGTCAGAATAATATAGCATTAAACCTTTTTTGACTAGTATTTCTTTCATCTTAATTGCAGCTGCTATTCATCACAACTATACAGACAGCCATTCTGTAACCTTCAGTAAACCATGATGATCAAAGATAAAGCACAAAGATTGATATGCGATCAAACTATAGAGAAATAAAGAATAAACAAAGCAAAACTTCAACACTCATTCCTTTTGCATTATTTTGCAATTGCAAATATGAATGGCTATCCCATATTTTACTATATATTCAATTATGGTATTTAATGGGAAAGATAGGTTTGGTTGGGTTGATTTTTACAATGTTTTAGGGTTCAACATTAACATTTTTATAAAATACAGAAATCAAATATTGAATCATATAATAACACCCACACCAACAAACATATGGTAATACTCAAACTGAGTGAACAATTGAAGATCCATAACTCTTCAGCCAGAGCAGGATTTTTTGTGATTGATAATCTAACTTTAATTGTATTTATTAAAAATCTGTTATCATGAATAAGAATTAAAATTTTAGGCATTGTATTTTAGGTTTGGTTTGGTTTGGTGGGTTTTAGGCATATCAACCTTTGTTGGTTATTTAACGCCAAATCCATTTTTATGTAAATAATCTGTTCTATTTAAAACAATTCAGTTTAGCATAAGTACACAGTTTAATTGTCAAAAACATTTATTTCTAACTATTCAAGAAGTTATAGTTAACAATTCAGTTAAGTGTAAATACAGTTTTAATGTTGAAAAACAGTTCCATTTCAAATAATTCAGTTAAGCATAAGCACGCAGTTTAAATGTAAGTAGGTTTTAATTGTCAAAAACATTTCTATTTCAAGCTATTCAATTTACTCAAACAATTCAGTTTAGCATAAGAATGATGTTAGTTCTATTCAACCCATAGATGGGGCCCTATCAGGTGCTACCACTCCGGGCCAGAGTGGACCTGGGAGCGATGGTAATGAAGAGGTACTCCGCATTCCCCAAAGCTACAGCATTGCTGGAACCTCACCATCAGATTGTTTAGTGTCATATCCAGGACACTCATTAGAGGATGTTTACCCCTCTGCAGAGGTGCAGTCAGTGTATTCTACAGCCCCAGCCGACTGGGCAGTACACAGAGTTAAATGTCAAACAGTTTTATTTCGGATAATTCAGTTCAGCATAAGTACACAGTTTAGATGACAAAACAGTTCTATTTCGAGCAATTCATTCTTGCATTAGTATGCAGTCTCAATGTCAAAACAGTTCTATTTTAAACAATTCAGTTGAGCATAAATATGCAGTTTAAATGCAAAAATCAGTAAAGTGAAAGCAGCATGGTATATAGTTCTATTTAACCCATAGATAGGACCCTTATCAGGTGCTACCACTCCGGGCCAGAGTGGACCTGGGAGCGATGGCAATAAAGGGGTACTCCACATTCTCCAAAGCTCCAGCATTGCTGGAACCTCACCATCAGACTGTTCAGTGTCATATCCAGGACACTCGTTGGGGGTGGGGTCTTACCCCTCTGCAGAGAAGCAGTCGGTGTATTCTACAGCCCCATTGTATTTTAATTCTATGTTATCAATACTTTTCTTTCTTTTTCAAATCTATATTTCTATTATAAAAAATAAGATATTTTAGAGTTCAATATTTTTATAAAATAATTCATTTAAAACAAATTGTTTTTAGATATTTTCTTTTATGGGAATATGATTATATGTGTTGTTATTATTCCTGATCAGAGCCAGATTATTTATTCATTTAGGTGATCTATATGTCTTGAATGGGTCATAAGTGAATGAGACATCACTAGTAGCCATCACACCCATTAAAGCAGTCAGCTTGGTGTATGATATTTAGCAACTAGTCTGCATGATGCAGTGATTTTAGTTCTGGAATAAAGAGATTTATAAATGCAAATTAAGAATTATTGCATATATGTAATATAATCATCAGCAACAGCAGCAGTAGCAGTCATTTTGAGTCCACTACTTAACAAAAGTCTTTCCCAATTCTTTTTATGATGAACTGGATTATGCTAGCTTCCACTATATCTTATCAGTAAATTCTACTATTTCATCTCTCCCTTTACTGCTTGGTATTTTCTAATGATACTTTTTCTTTCTTAGGTACAATTCTATTAACATTTTTCACCATAAGTTCTTCTCCCTTATAGCTATGCATCCTATACACTTTCATTTTTTTAATTTAATAAATCCTATATCTCTTAACTTAGATCAACTCTCTGACCATTCTTATCTCTTAGAATTATTCCAAGTATTAACCTTTCCAAGGTCAATTTTTAAATAGAGCACAGCTGGTTTGAATTCAGAGTTTTGCTTCTCCAAAATTAGTTGCCTAACCTAGGCTAAAAAACTGTAATATTTACCTATAGTTAGTGGGAGAATAGATGGATTTATGCCCTTCAGCATTAGCGTGAAGTGTAATAAAAAGAGCATTATCAAGGATTTGAACCTGGGTTGCCAATTCTATTTCCTAGTATGATAACTATTTTGTTAAGCATGCCGCCAGTTGCTTTACTCCATGATATAAAGAGCATTAGGTTGTTTATTACATTAGCTGGCTGTGAAGTCACTCAATGCAAATTTCTTGACATTAAGAAGGTGAAAACATATGAAGGACTGGTTAAGGTTATATATGGAGAGACATAATGGAATAAAGTCAATCAGAAAGTTATTTTGGAGTTTCAAATCAGCTCAAGCTAGGAAAAGGAGGAGAAAGAAAGAGAGAGATGAATTAAGCTCAAGGAAAATAACTCTGTCAAAATCATACCTCTCTAAAAATTACTTGAGAAAGAAAAAATAAAATCTTTTTGAACTTGTTAAGAGATTTGTTTCATTCCTTTTCCAATTTTTCTTCCAAACAGATGATCACATCACAGATGATCATGCTACAAGAGAATAAGCAAGTAACATGAATTATATCTTTACTGAACAAAAGATTATCTTGATAATCTCTTTGTGCTATTTTGATGAGCAACCAAGTTAAGTCATCTCAAAAGTTTCAACTGTATAACATTTAAGTCCCGTAAGACAAAATCATCTTTGCCTCCAAAATCTACACCTCACCCTGCCCATCAGTGACACAACTGTTTGATTTGAAATCCTTAGGTCTTTTTTATCTCTCAGTAGCTACAGTAGATAAACAGGCCTTCCTAGGTAAAAGGAATACAAGTTTCAGTCCTGCCTATATTTGTGATAAAAAGCAACTGAAATAAGGATGATAAAAATTGTTAACATTTAATAATTGTTGACATGTTATTACATTTAACATAATAATTCAATAACATTTAATAAAACTACAAAAGAAAAAATTGTATATGTGGTAAAAACTGGATATCATCTCCATACAATTTCAATAACTGAGAAATAATCTGATCCTTAAAAGTCAAAATTGAATTAAATGAAGAAAATTTAAGATGAATAATCAAGATTTGGCAAAGGATGATTGAAAAGAAGTGGGAATATTCTATTTTCAAAAGAAAAGATCAAAGTAATGTACAAGTGCAGAAAATGAATGAAGTTGTATAAATGAGTTGGGAAAAATATACAGTATAATATTTGGGCTAAAAGGACTTCCATATAAAAAATATAAACAAAAGTAAGTAATCATTGATTAATACAAGCTATAGTTTATGATTGGAATACACAGAAATTAACAAAATCACTAGAAAATAAACTCAGAGTCATACTAAGATCAATGAAAAAGGCAATGCTAAGAATAACTCTAAGAGATAAAAAAAAAAAAAGATTAACATGGATCAGAGAGTAGATTAGAATAAGAGATACCATAGAAATTACAAAGCAACAAAATTGGAAATGGGAAGGACACATAGCTAGAAAGGAGGACAATAGATGGTGCAAAAGGCTAGTAGAATTGGGATCGGCTTTTGTCCAGTAGTAGACACAAAATGACTGCTGCTAATAATGATAATTATGATATAAAAATAATTATACATACTACTTAGTAGATGATATTAGTGTATTTGATGTCATATAACGCTCCTATTTTTTTCAAAAATGACACAATATCTTCCTGATTTTATATGCAAAGATGAGTTATCTGTGAGGCTAATGTTTACCCAGATGATGAAAACAACCAGTACTTATATACTGCCAAACTCTATAATACTGTAATATCAGATTTTTTAAAAATTTGAACCATGATTTTAACATTGTATTGATACTATGAGGAGAATGAACAGAAGTAAGCATCACCTGAGGACCACAAGATCAAAGATAATAAGAGAAGATCAAATGATGCATCAGCCAAAATAATACTCTAAAATTAGTAGTCTGAATAAGTCAAGAAAAGGAATTACATTTTCCTCATGCAAAACTTTTGGGTTGTTGGTAAAAATTTGAATCATTTTTTAACTAAAGACTCAAACATCATATGCATGCATAGTGAATATTTGATTAATTGACAAGTTGGGGTTGATTTCTGATTGAATAAAGCTCAACTAGATATAATAAAATCCAAATATCTTTGTTTCAGAAGAATATTAACTTTTATAAAAAAATTTGTAAAAGTATATTTATCTATGGGCAATACTGTATGCACACTCACACACACACACACACATATATATCAATATACGAATGTATGTTTGTAAATATATATATATATATATATATATATATATATATATATATATATATATATATTATGACCTTGAATAAGTTCTTGCTGATTCTTAATGCAAATTAATGTTCTATATTCAAAAAATTAGTAAGAAACAAGTCTCTGAAAGTATTGTTCATGGCTAGCCACAACTTTTTTCCAGCTTTCTGGCAGCATTTGAATTCCATGTCGGAAACACGAGACATCTTTTGAGATTAAACTATCAGTCAATCCATCTTTTGGTATCTACAAAAGAATCTACAGAGCAATGCAAGGTGTTTGGTGTAGGACTTCATGTTTAATCATTTCTACTTAGGTTTTCACATGTTTTGCAACATGTGGCCTAGCATTGTCCCATTGTAAAATCACTTGGTCATATATCTGCTTGTATAGTGGCCATTTCTTCTTCAATGCTCACCTCAAATACATCAATTCTAGTCAGTAGCAATTTCCCATGATGGTTTCAGTCGGTTTGAGTGACTCATAATAAGCTATACACAGCTGATTACACCAAATGCAGAGCAGAAGCTTTGAACAATGGATATTCTGCTTTGCCACTGATGTTGAAGCATGGCTGGACTAAACCCATAATCTTCTACACTTAGGTTTATTGTAGTGTATCCACTTTTCATCACTGGTCATGATATAATGCAAAATGCCTTTACTTTTCTGCTGTTGAAGCAGGTGTTCACAAGATGCAGTTTGAGGTCTCTTGGCTTCAACTCATATGACACCCAAGGTCCTTGTTTTTGAATTATTCCTAATTCTTTCAAACGTTTTGAAACTGTTGTGCAATCAACTGCTAATGATTCTGCAAGTTAAGCTTGTACTAGACGTGATTCTTCAAGAAGCAATGTCTTCAATTCTTCATTTTCAAAATTTTTTGGAGTGTCAGGGCATTCTTTATCTTCAACATCAAAATCCTAATTTTTGAAGTGACTAAACCAATTTCTGCATGTTGTTTCTGACAGAGGATGGCTGTCGTATTTCTGTGTACTTCAGCTGCAGATTTTTTTTAATAAAGTAATGTAAAGTAGGTGACCATAGTTGAGGGTGACTCAAAGGCTCCCTTTTTGATAGCTACTACACCAAGGCGTAGGAGAGGGCCCTACTCCTTTCCCTGGATTGCTCCACTTTACCCTTGATCGGTACCTTATAATGCTGAGTGTTAAGCAAGAAGGTACCATGTACCATTTTTGAATCTTTGATATGACTCGACCTGGGATTGAACCCAGGTCTCCTGGGCCATTGGTGAACACAATAACTATCATGCCAATGCCCAGTTTGAATAAAATAGTACCATAAAATTCCCTGTAAATACACTTTATTTGGCACAAAATCTGATATTTAACACTATGAAAAACAAAGTTGTTTAGACTTCAGCAAAGTGACATTCACTGAATTTCAAGCTTGCTTATAATACTTTCTTATAGATGTGCAACCATCTGAAACTACATACATGCAGTTCTGAGAACACCAGCTGTAGGAAAACAGTGAGAACTTATTCAAGATCCTAATATATATATACATATATATGTGTGTTTGTGTGTGTTTGTGTGTGTGTGTGTGGCAATCACATTGTAAGAAAAAAGAATAAAATCACCCAACTTACTACTTTAAGTTTAACAATTTCTTGGTCATCAAGTCAATGAAATTTTCTTTGATTTCATTTTAAAGATCTTAAAAAAATCCAATTTTGTTAAAATTGGATTTTTTTTTAGATCTTTAAAAGGAAATCAAAGCAAATTACATTTACTTGATGATCAAGAAATTGTTAAAATTTCAAATTTGAAATACAATGATAAGTAGAAGAATTAGTAAAATAAAAAGTTAATGAGACTATTTTTATTTCTTGATGTTCTATTAGAGATCAAAATATAGTGTATTTTTTGGGGAGGATGGTATGAAGTTGATTTGTCATTGAATCCTTTTGGGCTAAGGGTTTCTAAATGTAATCCTATCTATCTTCATGGCTTTCTAGTTTTGATGTGACATTTATTAAATGTTATTTTCAATCCTTTCTATTATGGTGAATTTAGAACCTCTGTTAAAGTTATGGTCTGTTAAGTAGAAATCTTGTTCTATCAAGTGTAATTTATTATTATTCAATGATCTTATTGAATGTTTATGGTTGTTTATTCTAAAACTGAGAAGCCATTCTGATTTCTGTATATATACATGTATGGAAATTTGGAGCAATATGTCTATTCTAAAGGTAAATATTTTTACTATTACTGTTTGGTTTGGGATGGATTTTAAAAGTTTGATAGATTATACCACTACTAAAAGAACTGATGGTGTATGTGATGTGTTTGCAGCAGAATCTATTTTTTCCCATTAAAAGGATGGTAATTCTTTTATTGTATTCATAGATTTGTTTATATAACTCTCTTATTTAAGATTTTGTTGCTTCCTTTCATTTCTTTAAAATTTCTTGGTCAATGATATTTGAACATACATGGTTCTTTGTATCTATTTCTTAATCCAGTTTTTAGTTGAAAGATTTCTCTATGATTCTTAATTATTTGAGCTAGTGTGAGGAAGAATTGTTGAATGCTACCTTTAGAAGCATATATGATTCCTCTTTTCTTTAGTTCTTTTTTTTTTAATTTTAGGGCTTCATCTCTTACAATAATAATAGCTCAATTAATCTCAAATCTGACTCAATAATAGTTACATGCTATAATGGTTCAGTTTACTTTAATTAACAATATATCAACAACCTCTTATAGATTATTAAAAGCCAAAGTTTAATTCATTTGTAAATTTTTAATTATATCATAACTTTTTATATTTATAACATTACCTTTTGTTGCACTTTTTGTCTATAATAATAATAACATTTTGTTTGTGCAACATTATCTGGCATCAGGTATTCCTATTTCATACAAGAAATTTATGCACAACCAGAGGGCTTCAGATATATATTCTTATCCACTAACAATGATAATTTCTTTGTCCTTAGTGATTTGCATTCAAGTATTCCTATCCAATACTGATAATTTTTAAACAGATCTATTTAACGCATAATGGGATCCTAACAAATACTACCACACCTGGTCAGAGTGAACCTGAACATAATGGCAACAAAGACGTACTCCACTCTCACAAGAACTCCAGAACTGGAGCCTCACCAGCAGATACAATTTAGTGTCATACTTATAAACCCACTTTTTGGATGGGGTTTTATCCCTCTGTAGGGATTATGTCTAGGATAGTTTTAGGTTGTTTGGAAATTAATCACACTTTACTGTAGAATATAAAAACAAATCTAAGTTAGATTTATTTAAATATTATCATCAAAAATATAATTACTTTAATTTTCAATGACTAAAGCCTAATAGTAAGGCAAATTTTTGATACCTGGTTTAAATATTTCCCTTTCATAGCTAAAGGTTATATATAGTGGTCAAACATAGTAAGGTAGCTTCAAAATGTTGAAAGTAAACTGAGGGTAGTACTAGTTTTGGATTATTTATTTTTTATATTTTGGGGAAGATTTAAAACTAAGCTGGTTTAGGATTTACAGATTTATGTATTTCTGATGTTTTTTGTTGATCATATTTTTAGAATGTATTTTATTAAGTGAGTTAATTGTAGTTTTTTGATATTTCTTGAGGGACCACTTAGTTTGGTTAGGGTTGGTTGGTTGGTTGTTTGTTTGTTTTTTTGGCTCAGTTGGATTTTATGGCATATTGACTCTTGTAGGCTATTGAATACTAAATCCTATTTTTAAATATATATGATTTGTAAACTCATTCTTTTGTTCCCAGTTAAATGGTTTCAAATATTTCTATTAAACATGAATATTTCTATTTACTATTAATCATTTGTTTGCACATAGTGAAGTGGTTTCAAGTATTGCAATTAAACACTGATCATTCTATTCAACATTACTCATTTATTTGCACACAGTTAAATGGTTCCAAGTATTACTATTTATCACTAACAGTTTTATTAAGCATCAGTCATTTGTTTATACACAGTTAAATGATCAAACAATTCAATTTAGCATAAGTCATTCGTTTTCACACAATATAAATACCAAATAGTTCTATTTGATCCATTGATAGGAATCTTTCAGGTGCTATATCACCAATACATAGTTTCAAGTAAGTATTTTTAATACAAATAATTTATATAGAATTATGGTTTCAAGTATTCCAATCTAATAAAAAATGCACATTTGATTTAAAATAGTAATGTCTTAAATCTCAGCTGTATTCTGTGTTGTTTAAATGAAGAATGAAGACTTATGCGACTTAATTTTCAGGAAAAACTTTACTTTTGGAAGACGAACTTCTAAATTTGCTAAAGAAAACCCCCAAAATGCCCCCCCCCAAATAAAAAGAAATGAAAAGAAAGGAAAAAAAAAAAAAATCCAAAACACCTCAAATGTAGTCTAACACGTGCTAAAGACGAAAGCCATAAAAGAGTTGACTCCTCCTCCTCTCTCTTTCTTTCTCTCTCTCTGTCCACCCCACTAGATGACCATGAAATATACCCCAAAATTTCTTTGAATTTTAACATCCAGCAGTCCTGGACTTTAACTAAGTTAAAACTTTAAAAAAAAAAAAAAAAAAAAAAAAAAATTTTTTTATTTTAATTTTATTTTTTTTATTTTTTTTATTTATTTTTTTTTTTTTTACTACCGCGTACACATGGGAAGCAGCATGTTGTACGTCTGAGTCTTGCAGCTTAACGCTCAGGATTGTCAGTTCGATCGGGGAACTACTGCTGCTCATCTATAAGAGTGGCTTCTATAGATGAGAACAAAAACAGCCATCGAAAGATAACCATGACTCGTACTCAAACCAGATCCATAAACCGCATCGCTCTTCGCGCGGGTAAAAAAGGGGCACGTCCTGCTGAGGTTGGAGCCCTGGCCTCAGTGTTCGAAAAATCAGCTACAGAGCTCAAACTCAAACAAAAACTACTAAAATGCAAACAAACAATACAGATAGCGACATTTAACGTGAGAACCCTAAATAGAATAGGTCAACTATCAGAGCTAACTGCATCAGCTGTAGAACATAAGATAGACATAATTTGCATACAAGAGCACCGATACACGCACACCGAAGATATCAAGTATCACGAAATTGGTAATGGATGGATGCTGGTGACTGTATCGGCATGGAAAAACTCTGTCAACACATCGGTAGGAGGGGTGGGGATACTTCTAGGACCAAGAGCTTTAAAAACACTGAACAGCATTGAGAGAATACAACCTAGGATGATGGCCGCAAGTTTAATGGCAACCCCAAAGCAACAATTATCTCCTGCTACAGCCCTACCAATGTTAGCGAAGAAAACGAAATAGTCACCTTCTACGAAGATCTATCCTCCCTAGTACGTAGCATTCCGAAACACAACCTGCTAGTCATTGGCGGAGATATGAATGCACAAATCGGGAAAAACAGACACAACAAATACAGCCTACACTACGCGTCAAACAGGAATGGACAGCATCTAATAGATTTCATGATAGAAAATAGATTAACATGCCTCAATACAAACTTTCAAAAAAGGGAGGGGAAATTATGGACCTACACATACGCGAATAAGAGTAAAGCACAGATAGACTTCGTCCTTATAAACAGGAAATGGAAAAACAGTGCGATGAATTGCGAGGCATACTCCTCTTTCGAGGGTGTGTCCTCCGATCATCGAATAGTTACGGCCAAAGTACGACTAAGCCTACGAAAAAACGCCACACGTAAAGCGACAACCAAGCACTATGACTGGGCCCTACTCAACAACAGAGATATTAGAGATAAATATGCATTGGAATTAAGAAACAGATTCGAAGCACTACAAGAGAAGGCAGAAATAGGTACCCCAAATGACGAATATGAAAATTTTGTAGAAGCACACCTTGAGGCGGCAGCAAAGTGTATTCCAACAAAATCTAGAACTAAATATAGAGCCCCTTGGGAAACGCTAGCGGTCAGAGAAAAACGTACACTTGTGAAGACTGCCTCCAAAAGCTATCAAAAGAACCCAACAAACACAAATGCACGAGAACTAGAAAAGGCACAACATCAATTAACAGGAATATACCTAAAAGAACAGGCAGAATACATACAAAATCAGATAGATAAGATTAGAGACTCGGTGGAAGACAGACAATCCAGGATAGCCTGGCAAACAATAAACGAAGTAAGTGGAAGGAAGAGCACAGCTAAAGCAAAATTGAAAGCTGCAAGCCAACAAGAAAGAGTAAAACTGTGGGAACAGCATTTCAAAAATCTACTAGGAAACCCACCGGAAATAACGGATGAACCGATCACCAGAATTATTAGCAAGCAATTAGACGTAAAACTAGGTCCTTTCACCAAAGAAGAACTCGACTCAGTTCTCAGAAGAATTAAAAATAGGAAAGCGGCAGGGCTAGACGAGATCCCCCCAGAAGTGTGGAAGACTAGACAATTCGACGATATACTGCTCCGGCAATGCAACGCAGTCTATAGTCAAAATAGGATAGAGAGATGGACGAAGGGATGCATCCTTCCATTCCTTAAAAAAGGCGACCTCGGACTAGCCAAGAACTACCGAGGGATAACACTTACATCCATAGCAGCTAAAATCTACAATGCCCTACTACGAAACCGCATAGAACCCAAAATAGACAACATCCTTAGGAAAAACCAAAATGGCTTCCGGAGAAATAGATCCACAACCTCACAAATACTGACCATCCGTAGAATCCTGGAAGGCGTTCGGGCAAAAAACTTACAGGCGACATTACTATTTGTCGACTTTACCAAGGCCTTCGATTCCATCCACAGAGGGAAGATGGAGCAAATCCTACTAGCATACGGCCTACCAAAAGAAACAGTAGCAGCGATAATGATTCTCTACAGAAACACCAAAGTGAAAGTACGTTCACCAGATGGAGACACGGAATACTTCGACATTGTTGCAGGAGTACTACAAGGAGACACACTAGCCCCGTACCTCTTTATCATCTGTCTAGACTATGTGCTTAGGACTTCGATCGACAAAATCAGAGAAAATGGCTTCGAGCTGACTAAGAGAAGAAGCAAAAGGTACCCCGCAAAAACAATCACGGACGCCGACTACGCTGATGACTTGGCGATACTAGCGAATACGCCTAATCAAGCAGAGACACTACTGCATAGTCTAGAACGAGCCGCAGCTGGCATTGGCCTCCATGTCAATGCCAACAAAACTGAATATATGTGTTACAACCAAACGGGCAACATTGCCACACTAGACGGAGCCTCTCTGAAACTAGTCGACAAATTCACCTACCTAGGAAGTAGCGTCTCATCAACCGAAAAAGACATCGACACACGACTGACGAAGGCATGGACAGCTATCGATAGGCTCTCGATCATATGGAAGTCGGACCTAACTGATAAAATGAAACGCAGTTTCTTCCAGGTAGCGGTTGTGTCGATACTGCTATATGGATGCACCACATGGACGCTTACGAAGCGGCTGGAAAGGAGGCTGGACGGAAATTACACAAGAATGTTGAGAGCAGTATTAAACAAGTCCTGGCGACAACACCCCACGAGACTCCAACTATACGGACACCTGCCCCCCATCACGAAAACTATACAAGTTCGACGAATCAGACACGCAGGTCACTGCTGGAGAAGCAAGGACGAGCTCATAAGCGATGTACTCCTGTGGACCCCCACATATGGATGTGCAAGAGTGGGACGACCAGCACGAACATACATACAGCAACTATGTGAGGACACAGGATGTAACTCTGAAGACCTGCCGGAGGCGATGAATGATAGGGAGAAATGGCGAGAGAGGGTCAAGGATATCCGCGCTGGCGGCGCGACATGATGATGATGACGATTATATAGTTTCAAGTAGCAATTCCAATTCAATAATAATCATTTGTTTGTACCCAGTTATATGGTTTCATATTTTTTATTTGATACAAATAATTTTCAAATAGACCTATAGTTGGGTCCCTAACAGGTTTTATTATTCTGGGACAGAATGGATCTGTAAGTAATGATAACAAAGAGATGACTCCACTCTCCACAAAATTCTAGAAATTGAAACTCAGTACCAGATGCAAGTAGTACCCAGGACATGGTTCATTTGGGATTCCTACATTGCAATATTTAAATGGTAATTCATTTTTATAAAATATTCTTCTATCCCCACAAATGACTATGACTCAATTTTTATCATTTCTTGCTAGGATCTAGTTTATCACTTTCTGTCAGTTTGCCTATTACTTCACATTCAATTTTGTTAGGTTAACATGAGGCAAATGTTACTTTTAATGATTTTTTAAATATCTTTTCTATTTCAAATGTTTATATATACATACATACATATATATTTACTAATCTACTATCTACCAGCATTCACGGTTACCAGAAAAAAAGAAAAAAAAAATACCAGGAACAAGAGATAAAAATATCTCGAATCACCGCTTGGGGGAAAAAGAAAAAATATCATAGGAAAAAATTAAGAAAAGGCCAACCCGTCACACCAGTTGAAAAAAAATCAAGAGATATGTTGGTCAAAAGAAAATAAAACCCACCGTAAATGCTGCAATGCTACAATTACAAGAGTGCTCAACATGAGTGGAGCCAATTACAAAATTAACTTAAAATTCTCCGACTAAAGTTTCACCTCAACGGATCATCAGGGAGTCTCACACTGACACATCGGTGTGAGACTCCCTGATGATCCATTGAGGTGAAACTTTAGTAGGAGAATTCCGACTCGCAATTTAAGTTAATTTTATATATATATATATATATATATAATTAGGTAGTACAAAACGTTCTGGTAATTTGAACAGATTAATCAGTCTGTGAGTGTATCAAGAAAATTACCAATCATTTATTATCTCTTACAAGACATTTTGTACATCTTTCAAAATCACTCAAGCATGAAATAAAACCCTTATTTTTCATTCATTTCTTTAAGCAGAATTTCCTGAATATAGCATAAAATATTATTTTTTATCTTCGAATTGTTTGATGAATATTTTTTGAAAGGAGATATATTGATCTATTTGTTACAAAGGAGATAAAAATAATGATACTGTGACTTGAAACCACAAGATACCTGATGGTTTTTAAAAGAATTTATCCAATGCAATTCAACAAAGATAAGCATAATTGTCTGGTCTACTAAAATTATATTTTAAGTTTTGTTTATTGCAACCACAATGATTTGATCAATCCATTCTCCGGACTTGTATAGGTGTCCTGTCTTTAAAGAAAAAAAGATTTCCTTTTCTCAAGAAATGGAGCAAATATACAGAATGGGCAGGATATGACACAAGATCAATTTCTAAGTTTTCCTTCTCCCAGACTGGTTGCTAATACCAAAACTAAAGCATTTAAAGCATTGTTACAAAGCTAAATGCAAGAAGCCTCTATCCAGGTTTTAAATTTTGCTTGCATTTTCTGAGTGTTACCACACACATATATGCACATATAGATTTACATGTGCACACACACACACACACACACACACACACACACACACACACACAGAGGGACAACCCAAGCTTTTATGGTGCCCTAAGCAGAAATTGATTTGGAGTTCATCCTTCACTGCAAGCAAGATTGGATATTGTCAGTATTTGACTATACACGTCCTCTGTAAAAAAAAATCTAAGCTTTTATATGCTGCTGTTTTTGTCAATACTATCTCAAAAAACAATAACAAAAAATTTAAAAAATCAATCTTGTAATCTTTTAGGCCCCTCAGCAATGATGAAGTCCCAAGCAAGCACTTTTACCTTAGGCCAACTGTACATGCACACACACACACACACACACATATATATATATATATATATATATGTATATTTTAAATAGGTAGGTCCAAAAAGAGATTTGTATTTTTTAGAATTTATTCATTTTGTTCTTACATACATACTTGTTTCCAGCTTGTTGTTTTCATCAGAGAACTTATATGACACAAGGCTTTGTTAATGGGGTACTAAATGAGACATTAACTCACTTGTGTTTGCAGTTTGAATGGTTTTCAGTTGTTTATGGGCTTATATAGATGTCATCCTCTCTTTTTCTAAGAGAGTGTTTACCTTAGTCTGCTTTACCCCTCATTGATATTTGATATAATTTTGCTTTTGTGTGTGTGTTGGAGTGATTTTGGATTTCAGTAACAGTTATTTTTCCTCTGTGTGTATGGTAATGTGTGTCTTGGAGATTTTTTGTGTGAGCATATGTGGTTGTGTGGTTTGAAATTTACTGGTAATTTTTTTCTAATAATTTTTGTCTGTGTGTGTATATATATATATATATATATATATATATATATATATATATTGATCTCGTGGAGCCCCACTATTTTAGATCAGCCAGTCTATGAATAGAGGGAAGCATTGGTTTATGTCTGGTTTTTTATTATATATGGTGAATGTTTGAGAAAGATCTTTAGAACCCTTTAAAGAATTAAAGTAATTGATTAATTCTCAAACTAAGCACCACCTCCAATATGCTACAATCAGGTCTGAGTTCTTTATTTTAATGGAATATTAACTTTTGTGTGTTCTTTAATGTCAAAGCCATCCTTGTAAAAAAACACTAGTAATATTTGTTAACCTACAACTGGGGAGGATAAGGGGGTTCAAACCTTTTTCAATGATATTAGTCTAAAAATGAACATAATAATACAATCTTACAATCAAAGTCTTTACATCATTGGACAACAGATGAAGAGAAATACAAAGATATATTTCAATTACACAATGAGAACACACAGGAAAACATGCACAGCATCTGTTATCAAGGAGGATGGAAGTCATCGTAGGTCATTAACAGGCAAACCTGGAATGCTGCCCTGGAGACAGAATTCAGAGCTTGCTAGAATGACACAACTTCTCTTCTTCATGGAAAGAAAAAAAAAGGTTATTTTCAATAGCAAAGCAGACATACCTTTATTGAGTCATTCAGATGCTGATGAATGACATCTTAAAATAATGCCAAATAACAATAGAAAATACAAAGGAAATTCTCCTGTACATTGGACTTCAATTGACTTTCTGGAAACTATTTTAGTCCCCAACTGAGCAAGACTGAAGCGGATGACATGGCCCAAATTTGAGAGTCAGTTACAAGAGATTTCACAGCCATGATTTGAATGATACAAGCTGAAAGTTTCCAAAAAATGGAATTTGTGTAAGTTTTGTTAAAATTCTGGGAACCAATTTGATAGAGAAAAAAATCTTAAAAGGAAGTCATAAAAAAGATAAGATCATAAATCTGGCTTTAAATCTTGAAGGTTAATTGATGGTGAAAATTTTATCTTCCGACCAGGTTCAGATGATTATAGTGTATGAAGAAAAAGAATTGATGCAAGATAGACACCAACTGTTTAGGCTCAGTACACAAGTGCACTGAAATGTTTGTTTTATTGAATTGCTATAAATTTAATGAGCAAAGATATTTGATATTATCCATAAATTCTGAAGTTATTATATATGTAGTGGCAATTCATATATTCTTAAATACACAATTTTCAGTTATGTTTTCTTGACTGAAAAAGAAAGGTGATAACAGCAGCATGTACAATCACTTTTTGCTAGTCATCTACACCTAATACATGGGTTTATATAATAGGTGTGTGTATATATAACATTCACACACACACACACACACATTTATATATTAGGGATATATGAATATAGTATTAAACATATACGCATATCATTAAATAAGTTTCCAGACTTTTTTTTGTATGGGCACTTTTATTGATAGTACACACATGAAACTAGTAATCTTCTCTGGCTGCAATGCATAATTTGTACACACACACAAAAGCAAATAGACATACATATATATATATATATATATATGTGTGTGTGTGTGTGTGTGTGTGTGTGTGTGTGTGTGTGTAAATACACACAAAGAAATCTCAAGAAATACATTCACACACAGAGAGAAATAATAACTATAAGTGGAAACCATTCCAACACACAACATATCGAATATCAAAAGTAAATTAGGGATAAAGTAGGTTTAGAAAAAGGACCAACATTCATTAAAAAAAAAAACCATAAGGAAGTAAAAACCATTCAAATTACAAACACAAAGTAAGTTCAAGTGTAACTGAATAAACCATTAACTAGACCTTGTGCCAGACATATTCTCTGATGAAAGCATCAAGCTAGAAACATATATATATATATATATATATACACGGATCATTAAATAATTTTCCAGACTTTTTTCATATGGGCACTTTTATTGATAGTACACACATGAAACTCTTGTCCCCTTTGAAGTAATCTCCTCTGGCTGCAATGCACTTGTACCATTCCAACAACTTCTGGAAGGCTCCATGGAAGTCCTCTTATGTGAGTGTGTCAATGACCTTCATCACAGCCTCTTTCATCTACTCAATTGTCTTATAACGACAGCCTCTGAGCTTAGGGAATAAGCAAAAGTCAAAGGGAGCAACGTCTGGACTATAGGGAGGGTCAGGAACTGTCTTCATGCCCATCTTGGTCAAATAGTCTGTGACAAGGATGGAGTTGTGGACTGGTGCATTGTCCTGGTAGAAATGCCACTGACCCGATTTGAAGAGTGCTGGCCTCTTCCAACGGAATATCTTCCTGAACTCCCTTAAAACCTCAACATAGTAATGTTAACCCTAACCCTAACCCTTTGGCCAATCAACTCTGGTGTATTGACTTGCTTACTCCTCCCACACCTCTTATCATCCCTCACAGACTCCCTGCCTTCCTTGAATCTCTTATGCTACTCAAAAACTGATGCTCGATTCATGCAAAATGGTCAAAAAGCAGTCTGAAGCATTCCATATGTTTCTGTGGCATTTTTTCCAAGTTTAAAACAGAATTTTATTGCATATCATTCTTCTAAAGTGTGCTCATGTCCAGATTGCATTTTTGAAAGTCCCCAGCTGTGACAATCAGGCTTTAATAGGGTGTATTCCAATTCCTGCTGTAGGTGTTCATTTGAAGCTGAAATCATAAAAACTGGTCAGTCATTTCATAAGATGTATAGCAATAGCATACTGAATTTTCAAGAGTCTACAACAATTTTAAATACCTGTACAAAAAAGTCTGGAAACTGATTGAATGCACCACATATATATATATATATATAAATATATATATATATATACACAAACAAACATACATAGATATGTGTATATATATATACACCAACAAAAACTATTAGGAAAAAAGTTACCTGTAAATTTCAAACCACACTACCACACATACACACAAAAAAACCCAAGACCCACACTCACACACACACACAGAAGAAAAATAACTGTTAGTGAAATACAAAACCATTCCAACACACATATACGCACAAAGACAAAAACATGTCAACTATTAAAGATGGGTAAAGCGGACTAAGGTAAACACATTCTAAGAAAAAGAGAGGAAGTCCTCTATATAAACCCATAACCAACTGAAAATCATTCAAACTGAAAACACAAGTGAGTTCAAGTCTCATATTTGACATGGCACTGCAAACAGGATATGACTTGACTGGATGGGAAAGTATATTCATCAAAGCAGGCATATCTGCTACCTTCGCTAAGATGTATGCGCAAACATTCTCTAGCGAGGAAATCACAAGGGATAGTTTCAACACGCTAGACTGTACGATGCTTAAGTAACTAGGCATCAAGATGGTTAAATCATGCAAATCATTACCTCCCCTGATACACTCGAGAAAAGAATGTGTTTTTCTTGGACTGGAAGAGAAGAAACAGCCATACTTGTTTATGTGATAGGGGAATGAGGACGAATACAAAAGGGCGTCTCTCTGTATACTGAGTGTTGTAGTCTCAATTCTTTATATTTAACATTGGTAGCAAAGCTAAACAACACTATGGCTTTGAAGCATTTTTCTCCACCCATATTACTTAAGGATAAATACAGTACATGGAAGAAAGAGATGCAGATTTAGGAGATGGCGACATCACTGGATAAAACAAAATGGGCTCCCATAGTATTTTTATCATTGGAAGGAAAAGCCAGAGAAGCTATTTTGGAGTTGGACACTGCAGTTCTTAATTCTGAGGATGGAATTAAAAATTTGTATAAAAAACTGGATTCACTTTTTCTGGAAGATATAAACCAGTCTGCCTTTCGAACATACAAAACATTTGAAGGCTATCGGAGACCGCCTGACTCTTCATTGGAAGATTTTCTGATTGACTTTGGCTGACATGTCGCCAAATTAAAAGACTTTAACATTCTTTTACCAGAACCTGTACTTGCCTTTAGAGCACTAAAGAGTGCCAACCTCACCCCGTATAACAAAAAATTGGTCAAGGCTACTGTCGGCGAGTTAACGCTATCTTGCATGTTAGGACAATTACGGAAGATTATGCAGAAACATTCTTCTGACGCTTCATCACCCAACACTTCACCTGTCGTGGTGAAGAACGAAGTGGATATTGCAGAAAATAATGCAGAAAATTACCAAATGGACCCTACTGAAGTATATCATGGTCGCTCCTCATATTGAGGTGGTTCATGTTTCAATAGTTGGCGAGGAAAAATAAATCGCAGTGGAAGACGATAGGGCAATAAAAATAAAAGACGCTTCACTGACAAAAAAGAAATTAAACCCACTAGATCCAGCAGGCAACACTACTGTATGTTTTAATTGTGGCTGCAAGTTTCACTGGTCTTATGACTGTCCTTACGTTGATAGTAGCAGGGATAAACATGGTGGCAAAAACCAGAAGGATTTATCAGTGGCTCACATTGTTCTTATGAGTCAGCAAAAACACAAGAACAGCGGCGACACTCTTTTGGGTGAGACACTTGGCTCTGCAGTTCTAGATTGTGGTGTATAAAGCATTGTTTGTGGAACAAAATGGTATAAATGTTTTCTTGAAACATTAATGGATGCACAAAAGAAAAAAATAGTAAAAAAAAAGGTATGAGAACCTTTAAATTCGGTGATGGAAATAAACTGAACTCACTCTACGAGGTGATTCTACCATGTGTTGTCGCTGATATTGAAGTTAGTATTATCACTGATGTTGTGGACTCTGGCATCCCACTTCTCTTGAGTAAAGAAGCCATGAAAAGAGCTTGGACTTGCCTCAACTTTGAGAATGACAGTGTTACGATGTTAAAAAAGAAAATTCCATTGAGATGCACATCGTCTGGACATTACTACATTCCTATTACCAAACCTCTACCAGACAAATGTAAGTTAAAACACATACTTTTTATTAAAGAAATCTCCTCTAAAAAACGTCAAAAAAAAATAAAATTGCAACAAAATTACATAGACAATTTAGTCATCCTAGAAGTAAGAAATTGTGTGACTTAGTTAAAAATGCAGGAGTGACAGATCCTGAATTTATGAAAATTTTGCAAACACTCCCAAGTTCCTGTGAAGTATGCATTCGTTACAAAAAGACTGAACCAAAACCTATTGGAAATTTTAATATGGCATCGGTGACCAGTGGTTCAAAATCTGGGATTTCTAAAAAGTCTTTGTATAAGCCGGCACCCAAGGAAAAAATCAAGGCCAAGCATACAAACAGAAAGCCATTAGCGCAGAGTCAGCTTGTTGATCTCAATAATCCTAGATCAGCAAAAATCAACAAGAATGGGATGAAATCATTACTTATTGGTACTCTAGAATGTAACTTTTTATCTCCTGATGTTCAAAGAAGAGAAACAATTTGTACTCCAGGAAAAGCATCTCTTTCTTGTAGACAATCTGATGCAATTAATACTGAAAGCCATCGGAGCACTTTAGTTCCTTCTCTAACACCAAAACCCAAACAGCAGCAATTTCCATTAACAAATGAACTCTTTTCCCCTCTTAGAACAACCACTGATGACATTTTTTAGTCACCACACCGAATAATAAATCTTGATTTATCTGATGCTGAAGTTGATGACAAATTAAGTGAAACTATGAATGAGAAAGAGAATTGGAATAAAGTGGATGTTTCTATGGCTGATGTTGTGGATGATCCCGATCAGAATTTGCATAATGGGAGTTTTGCAAGTTTAAATCTTTGTCTGTAAAGAGGATTCGCTTGCAAAAATTATTTGCCATGCACAATGTTCTACAAAGAATAAATTGCTTGAAAAAAGTCCAGGTCCAACTTGCAAGAAAAACCCTCATGTAATTGTTTCTGCTACAAAAATAAAATTTAATTCTTCTTTCTTCAGCAAAGATGCAAATACAGCCTTGCTAAATGATATGAATGCTACACAGCTTCATTTTGATTCCAGTGACAGTGAAGAAGATTTAAATAGTAAAAAAAAACCTATGCCTCTAGAAAAATATATCTCAAAAGCAAAACGAAAAGGCAGGTTTATTCCATTCCGTTACATGCAGTCTGCTTGGAATTTTGTTGCTGATAAAATCCCTGTAAAAAAAGACCCTAATAAAAGTTACAATGTTACAATGAACAGAGGCTTCACATAGAGATAGCTATTTTGAGAGAGATGCTTGAAAGAAAAGAAATTGCAGAGATCTCTTGGGTACCAACTAACACAAATTGCCGACTCCTTGACAAAGAAAGGAGTGCCTTCATTTAAGATCCTGGGGTTCATATCTGAGCTGGCGAAAGCAGGGTTGCTGAAGACCCTAGAGCAGAATATTAGCCAAGCCGAAGCATTCGAAGTGGCCATGCGAGACCAAAATGAAATATCCAGTGTTTCTGATATGGCAAGGTTGCAGGTGTCAGCATATCATCAACTAAGGCAGGTACAGGACGTGGCCCGATCGACTGCTACTCGCAGGCATGAAAGGACCATGGTTGAATGTGTGTAGAGGCTGCAGTAGTCAACATCATGGTGGAGTTGGATCAGGTGATAGGCCGCAGATGTGCCCTGCATGGGGCTAGATGTGCAGAGCATGTGGCAACCAAAACCACTTTGAGATGGTCTGCCAGTTGATGAGTGCAGAGAAATGAGGTGCTATGCGATGCATTGGGGATGAGCGTAATAGCGGCCTCGAAGAGCTTGAAGCGACAATAATCCCGTTTTCTCCATGCCCCGATCCCAGACGGATCACGGACATCCCTGCTGCCCACCCAACCAGACTCAAGATCTACCCCAATAGCTGTGCAACCATATGCCTTGCTGGACTTACACACTTGTAGCACATGGGACTTTCAGAAAGGAACTTGGTGCCCTCTAAAAAAAGGTACGCACCGTCAGAGGATTTTCTTTGGTATGTAAAGGTTAGTTACTTGTCACATTTGAAATTGGGAGTCAAACCACAAAGTAGGCTCTGTATATATGCAACAAAATACAAGAAATATATTTCAGCAAGGCAGCCTGTATTGATGTCGGGATATTACCTCCATGCTTCCCCAGACCCATGACATTGCCACCATCAGTAACATGTGATGTCATACATCCAGGTACCCAACCTCACCAGACAGACGAATTGAAATTCGTCTATCCAATAATTCCTTCATACCTACCAACTAGTGAAAGCATACAAGATCTAAAAAATGACTATTGGATCAATTTGCCACCACAGTGTTCAACAAAAGTGGGAAATTCCTGGCAATGTCCGGCCCTCCAGCCCATATTCACCTCAAAGATGGTGCAATCCCCAAAGCCAATACCCTACCACTACAGGGATGAAGTAAAGAAGGCCCTCTGGGATGATGCCGAGAGAGGCATCATCACTCCTGTACCAATCAGTGCCCCAGTACCTAAATTCCCAATGCAAACGAGAGACACACCACACAAGCTCCCCATTCCAATTGGCACTACAGGTACCACCAAACACAAAAAAAAAGGTCCTAGATCCTGTTGACGGCTACCATTCAATCCCCCTAGATAAGGAATCACAACCACTCACAACCTTCATCACAGAGTGGGGTTGTTTCATTTACCTCAGAATGCCCCTAGGATACTTAGCATCAGGCAATGCATACACACATAGGTATGACAAAATAATCAAAAACATCCCTCACAAAATAAGAATTGTCGATGACACCTTACTCTTTGACAAAAATATTGAGGATGCCTTCTATCACACTCTTGACTACTTATTACTGTGTGAGAAAAACAGAATCATCCTCAACAGAGAAAAATTCCAGTTCTGCCAAGATGTAGTGCAATTCGGGGACCTCCAAATTATATCTTCAGGAGGGACCCCTTGTGAGAACCTATTGAATGCTATATCTAGCTTCCTGACCCCTAAAAATATCACCGATGCAGGATCTTGGTTTGGGCTAGTCAACCAAGTTGCGTGGGCATACTCATTAAGCCCCATTATCCTGCCATTTCGGGTCCTCGTCAAGAAAAACACACACTTTGTTTGGAATGAGAGCCTGGAAAAAAGCATTCCAGCAATCCAAACAGATCATAGTGAACTTGGTTAAAAAGGGAGTTACCACCTTCGACATCAACAGAGTAACCTAGCTTCAGATTGGAGCAAGGAAGGCATGGGCTTCCTATTATTGCAGAAGTACTGCACGTGCCCCACTGAAAGAGTGCCAGTGTGTTGTTCTGATGGATGGTACATTGTATTTGTGGGTAGCAGATTCTGCACAGACGCAGAGCGCCAGCATGCACCTATTGCAGACAAAGCAGCTGCAATCATCTGGGGACTTGAGAATTGCCGAATATTCATCATGGGCTGCCCACAAATGATTGTAATAACCAATCATCAACCACTGACAGGAATATTTGGTGACAGAGACCTCAGTAAGGTACATAACCTACATCTCTTTAGGCTAAAGGAAAAATGCGTCAGATATTCCTTCAGCATCCAACATTGCCCAGGCAAGCGGCACAAAGGTGCCGATGCAGTCTTCCGCAACCCAGTAGCTGCGGTGGAAGCCCTGGTAAGCCTGTGCCCCACACACCCATCCTCTAAAGATGTCCACCTTTCGGACAAAATAGATGCTGCAGTACAAGCAGCCACCATCCAAGCAACAACAAATGCGTGCAACAACAATGCTGTCACGACACCTGACCACATTCAGGCATCGGGCCAAAGTGACAATCTCTACACAAAGCTCATACACGCCATCAACCAGGGATTCCCTCATAAACGTTCTCTCACAGAATCCAATATCCATGACTCCTGGGAGGTACGACACCGACTGACAGAGGCCTAGTGTTAATGGACAGAAGAATCGTCATACCAAAATCCCTCTGAACAAAAATATTACATTGCCTGCATGCAGCCCATCAAGGCATGGATGGCATGAAAGCTCATGTCAACGATACAGTCTATTGGCCTGGTATGAATGCATCCATCCGTAATTTCAGAGCGAATTGCCCAACTCGCGCAACTATTGCCCCAAGCCAGCCACAGGAACCCATCATGATGACTCCAGCCCCAGAATGGCCATTCCAACAAATAAAGATGGACATTTTCCATGTCAGTCACATTGCATACCTTGCTTGTGCAGATAGACTAACTGGTTGGCTCATCTTGTACCACCTAAAATCAGGTCATGCCACTACATCCAAGTTGATGTCCATCTGTCGGTACCTGTTCCAAATATATGGCACTCAAGATGAACTCTGTACCAATGGTGGGCTACCTTTTACCTCCAGCATATTCCAGGAATTCCTTCAAACATGGTGTGTGAGGCATAGACTATCCTCAGTCACATACCCCCAATCCAATGGCCAGGCAGAACTCACGGGGAAAATCGCAAAGAGGATCCTGAATGGAAACACTGGCCTCCAAGGTTCCTTGGACGACAAGGTTGCACGGGCCATTCTACAATACCGAAACACCCCAATCCAAGGTATTGACCTATCACCTGCACAACTCCTACTTCACCGCCAACTCCATGATTCCATCGCTTCACAGCCAATCCTCTACAAGCCACACCCCAAATGGGTAGCAGCTGCTCAATGCCACGATGAACTCCTCCACCACTGAAAGCAAAATAGTAGAAAGGTACAATAGACACACCCACAGCCTCTCCCCATTACAAACCAGCAACACAGTAGCCATACAAAGTCCACTAAACCACCAATGGAATACTACAGGAAAAGTCATCGCTGCCCTTCCAAACCTCTAATACCGAATAAGAGTTGATGGATCAGGAAGAATCACACTTAGGAACTGTCATTTCCTGAGAAAATGTAAATTCAAGACTGCACCAAAACCAATACAAAGTGCACCACCTGCAGCCATAACCCCTACAATTAATACTCCACTTCTACATCCTGATCCCATCACATCCTCCAGTAATGACACCCCTAAACAAACAACACATACACTTACAAACCCTTGGTCGTCCAAAATCCCTAGAGCTCTATCTAGACTATTACCACATAACAGACCAGGCTTCAAAGAAAGACACAGCCCTCATACAACCCGATCTACACGCGGCAGTGGGGGGGATGAAGAAGCTACTAACCTAACACACAAGAGAAAATAATACTTACCAACTTGGCGGCCCGGCTGACATCGGCTAACAAACAAATGCCAATGAGTGGGCCAGCATATATGGATGCTAGCATAGCCACTCCTTGGCTAACAGCCAATCAATACACTGGAAATGGATAAGACCACCTGTGCGTGGTGGAGCACCCCAATGTACATATAATCTTTCCTTCCTGATGCTCAAGTGATTATTCAATACGTGAACAACACTCAAGTACCAAATTTTGACATACACATACACATATATGTATATATATATTTATATATATAATTACCAAATGAATGGGTTTTTTCAAAATGAGTATTAGAAATTTGAATAGTGCTTATATATATATATATATATATGCAGGATAAAAAAGTAAATCAGTAAAAATAATTACAGCATGCAGCAATTTACACCGGTTTTCTGAGTAAAAAAAATACGGTATATTTTTCTGAAGAAAATATATTTATAATGAATTTTGATCTCAATATAAATTCATAAATTAAAAATATAACTATGAGTATGAATGAAATTAATTTGATTTTCCTCTAATGTTTGAAAGTTTTCCATTGAATCTTGCAGACAACTCTAATTGACTGAGTTTTTTATTCAACACATTATTTTTATTAAATATTTTTTAGATTAGAATCTTCATTTACAGGCATCCTAGTGAATAGACTTGTGAGGATAAGAAGTTCATTTTAGCCACTTTAGTCTTCTAATTTGATGTTCAGTGATCCAGAGAGTCCCATGGTTCTATACATTTTGAATCTGCTGCCATTAATCAGTGGACCTCCTGCATAGGTTTCTTCAATTTGGTTTCAAAATGGTTTTGACCATAATTAGATGGTTTATAATCAACTGAATAAGTGTAAACCTCAATATGGTTGTATGCAAAAGTTGCCAGTTCCCTCTAGAGACTGAATACACTATAGAAAACTGGGTTTGTTTGTTTTTTAATTAAAAGAAAACATTGCAAAATCATTTCACTTATCATTGTTAGTGTCATTGTTATTCCCATTCCAATGTTAAAGCAAATTGGGTATCAGGATCATTTTCAATAGGAGCAGGAATTCTTCTTTATTCTTAGATAGTTAACCAACCAAAATATTATCATAAAAGCAATGTAGAAGAGAATAATAGATTTATTATTATGAAAACAATAAACTGTTTATGGTTTCTTATTAGTTTAAAAACAGACCTGTTTGTGCAGTGTTGAATTAGGAAGTCTTGGGATATATATATAGAACTTCATGCATTAAGATGGACTGAAGTTATCAATCAAACCAGAGTGGGTGAGTTTGAATATGTCACTGATGGTAAATTTGATATGCCAGTCTACATCATCATATTTAAGAGTGCTGAAAAATTCTTAGCGAAACCAAGAAGTGTTAAAGAAACATGAGAAATGATTTATCATTGTGTATGAATATGTGGAATAGCATGTACATTTTACAGTTTGAGATCATCTCTTCTTGGTTGGATCAAGAACATT
>OY757916.1:47129349-47251849 GCA_963585895.1 Sepioteuthis lessoniana | reverse complement strand
AGACTATTTGACCAAGATAGGCATGAAGACAGTTCCTGACCCTCCCTATAGTCCAGACGTTGCTCCCTTTGACTTTTGCTTATTCCCTAAGCTCAAGGAAAAACTTAAAGGCTGTCATTATGAGACAATTGAGTAGATGAAAGAGGTATGCTCACACAAGAGGACTTCGATGGGTCCTTCCAGAAGTTGTTGGAATGGTACAACAAGTGAATTGCAGCCAGAGGAGATTATTTCAAAGGGGACTAGAGTTTCATGCGTGTACTATCAATAAAAGTGCCCATACAAAAAAAGTCTGGAAACTTATTTAATGATCCTCGTATATATATATATATATATATATATATATATATATATATATATATATATATATAGCCTTTTTATATTCCTCTTAGAAAAATGTAAATATTATACCTGCAAGAATAAATATTAAGAATAACTTTGTATATTTTGGTGTCATTAAGAAAATACCTTTAAAACCTACCCATTCCATTGGATTGCCATGTAGACGATTCTTTTCAACAAAATTCAGTTCTTTATGCATGAGTAAAGTAATGAATTAAAAAAATATTCAATGTAAATTGAAGAGAGTCAATGATTTTCAAACATTGGTGATATAATGGGTAAACAAAATCTGTCAATTTGATAACAATGAAAAATTTTTAAGTACTTTTTTTGGGACATAACACACTAATCCTAGCATCTCATGATGCTTTTTTATGATAAATTCTTTTTCAGAATGATCTATTTTACCTATAAAGTAACCCTAACAAGTATAATTACTCCTGGGTAGAGTGAACCTGGGAGTAATAGCACACTCCTCTGGACTGGATCCTCACCATCAGATGCAGTTTTGTGTCATATCCAAGACACCCCATTTAGCAGATGATACACTCAGCATATTCTAAGCTCTGACAACAGGATAGGACTTATGGTCAAGTCACATTAATCAGTTAGGCAGTGTTGCATGACTACTAGGATAACAGGAGGTACTGTAAACAATTCCGTGGCCTGTGTCCAGGCTAAGCAAAGCTTAGTAAAAAAAACAATTCTTATATTCTCAAATATTAGAGGTGTCTGGTATAATTGTTATCTTCTCAACTTATGGACTCAAAGATCTGATTTCAAATCCTTTTACACTGATACACTTAGAAAAGTCATGAATACCTTTCTTTTACCCCTCCCTGCTATGGATAATTAGTAGAGCAAACTAAGCTCTTTACAAGGTAATCAATCAAAGAAAAGGAAAAAATCTGAATTAAAAACCAATAGGTATAAAGCTAGCAACTTCATATAAAACCTACTTGCTATAAAATTACAGGACTCTCGCATGTATATATTTACCCAAAACCTCCATTATGAACAGAGTGCAAATGCCAAAGCCATACTTGTAGAATAGCAGTAATACTATTTGACCCATAGATGGGAGGATTAGGGTGTGGGACATTTACATTATATACATTAGCACAATAGTTATCATCATAGGAGATGGAATTGGAACCCAAGTTCAAAAACTGGATGAAGCAGTTTGCATTTCACTTCATGCAAATGTTCTTGTGAAAGGCACAAATCTTTTTCTTCTCTCCCCAGCTATACAGGTAAATGGTAGGGCAGACTAGGTGCTTTATTAAATGTAAACTTAAACCAGTGAAAAACTAGTAAGGCAACCAATCTAGGAAAGGGAAAACTCTGAGTTCAAACCTCCTGTACTTTATTTAAGAATTGATGTATTGTTGCAACATGTTCGTGGTGGAGGTTTTGGGTAAATACATACTTTAAATACATTCCCAAATGTGAGGAGTCCCTGTGGCTAAAGTGCTGGACTAATACTCTTGAGAAAGACATGAATCCATTTTATCTCCCCAACTATGGATTAAATAGTATCATAGCATTAAACAACCCATCCAGACTGATATGCCATTAAACAAAGAAACCTAATCAAACATGAAACAAAAATTAAATTTGATTCTACTATAATGGCTAATTTTGTTCACTTATTAAAACATTTTATATAAAATTATTTCAAAAATAGTAAAAAAACTATATTGTTTGCATTATATTCATTGCAGTTTCCGTCTATAATTGAAGATGTTCACAGTAAAACAGTGAGCTCCTTATAATCCTTGCATCCTCTGATTATATACATTAGCATTAATGTTTACCATCATAGGAAATTCACATAGCACTAATACCCTTGGGGAAGGTATGAATCCAATAATTCTCCCTCCAGCTATGGATAAATAGTAGGTCAGACTAGGTTCTTCAGCCTTGGTTAGGCAACTAGTCTAGGAGAAGGAAAACTCTGAATTCAAACCTGTTAAACTCCACTTAAAAATTGACCTTGTGTCATATCCTGCCCGAGTGGAGGGGTTGGTAAATAGTACCATCATAGGAAATGGAATCAACAACCTAAATTCAAATCCTGGATGATATTATGTTTCACTTTATGCTAATGCTTGTGGGAAAGGCACAAATCTTTCTCTTTTCTCTTCAGCTATGGATAAATGATAGGGCAGATTAGGTTCTTTATCAAATTTAAACATAAACCAGTGATAAACTGGTGAAGCAACTAGTCTAGGAAATGGAAAACTTTGAATTCAAACCTGAAAGGATGTTGTAGCACATAATACAGTAAGGTTTGTATTTTAGACCTAGAACCATGATAAGAGAGGGTCATTCTTTTAGTTTAGGGTTTCTCAAAGTAGGGTATGTTAATCCCTGGGGGAGGGAATAAAATTTTGGCAAGGTGAATAAAAGCATAAGGGTCCACAGGAAGTGAATTTACTAGTTTGCATTTATAAATCTTTTTATATATTCAGACTAAACTTGGTCATACATGTCTATTTTGGGTTCATAGAACTTTAAATATTGTGAAAATTTTCCTTCTCGAGAAATATCAGAAGAAAGTGGTTGGGATAAGTTGTTTATTTATATAAAATACATTACGAATTCACAAGGCTTTAAAGATCTATACAAGAATCTTCTAAATGTAATTTTTTGAATGGATTCGATGTTTAATGGAAAGTGCAAATTTAGATCCCTTTCTTAAAGAAGAATTAACTAAAATGACTTTAAATCTTGAAGCAAAGTCTATGTGTACATTTAAAGGAATTGGATATAACTGGATAAACAAAAAAACTGTCATAAAATATCCCTAGCTTTGTACAACTATTGAGCCTATTTTACAAGCTTTTCCAAATTCATATATGGTGGAATCTGGGTTTAGCAAACATCGAAGCACTTTTAAAACAGAACTTGATGATTTGCAGCTCAAACTCACAAACCTACAAAGAAATATTCATGAACTCTTCAGTGCCAACCAAACCTAACCATCCCATTGAGAAATAATTCAAGAATTAAAGATGTGTTTGTGTTACGTTCTGCCCTCTGGTCAAACAAACGACAACACGGAATTTGTATATAACAATATATATTTATTTTCTCGACGGACGCTTGTGTGAAGTAGGAGCAGTCAGAAGAGGAATTAGGATCGTTCGTCGATGAGGCTTGAACTTTTCGATGTCAGGAGACGATGGCCGAGACAACGCACACAGCGTGACGACGAGAGGGGTTTCATGAACAGCGGGATCCTTTTTTCTCTATCTTCTTCTGTTCAATTCGTCGGCCTTATATTACCTTCAAACTCCCACGCAAAGATAAAGACACACCTCTACGCCTCTGCAATCTTCCCGATCTCAGGCGATTGGGATGTGTTACTTCCGCTCATTTGGAATGGCCTGTGTGATCGTCGTCGAGCGGAAATAACTGTCATGCAGTTCACAGGTCACTTTCTTCTGGTGCATCATTGAAGTGGGACCTTCACCTTGTGCCATATTATCAGCCAAGCACACCTGCGCGATTTCTTTTGATTATTGGCCATTGGGATGTGTCACATCCGCTATCTTCAGAATTGCAGGTATGATCATCATCGAGCGGAAATAACTATCATGCAGTTCATAGGTCAATCTCTTCCGGCGCATCACTTTTTTTACGGCACAGTGAGAATTTTTACCTTGTCTCATATTGTGAGCCAAGCTGTATTTTACACTCCTCACCATCTTATTTTTCAAAATGTTCACTCGTGAACATTTTAAGTGAATCCCTCTCCTCTCTCCCCACTCCACACAAATGAAGCAATTGTACAACAGAGGCTTGCAAAAGTAGAGAAAATAACAAAAGCATATGATACACAAAAAAAAAAAAATAAATAAATAAATAAAAAAAAATAAAATAAAATAAAAAAAGAATTAGATAAAAATAACACGCCCTTTTTTTTCCTTTTCTTTTCTTTCCTTTCTTTTTCTTTGGAAAACCCAGACAATTGTTTGTGTTCTTTATGTCCTTCCTATAATCTCTCCAACGATCCGTTACCTTTGTTTTGTCTTTTTTTTTTTTTTTAAGAAAAGCTTGTAATTCTTAAAGAGTTCGTTTTCCTTCACTCCAGTAGACCATACCCGATGCACAACCTTTACAGTCGTAGGCGGTAACCACGCCCCAATTTTCAAACTGACATCGGGTAAATGACAATCGATTTACACCATGCGTGTCTCTGCTCGAGTTCAACGTTACACACGTCACTCTACAATTTCGAAACATACTATATTTGAACACAGATGACTGTAATCATCTGCAGTGTATGTCATTCAAGTCCGACCAAAACAAAACAAAAAACAAAAAAAAAAAGGAAATGAAAGAATTAAAAACTGTTTACAGCTTCATTCTGTTGACGATGAGTGTGCGGACTGTCTGGAGGATCAGTCGTATTACCCATAGCTTCTTCACCCCTCCCAAACCATTTTACCCTAAAATAGACCCGTGAGTCGTACTTTTCCGGGCTGTAACTCTTACCCCAATCCAAGTCCAGGAAACTACTCTAAGTCTTCCATCCCCAGCATCCGACGTTTCACTCACCATCCTCCTCCCCAGTTTCCACTTTATTAATCTTCTCCTCCTACAGTATCACAGCAATCAAGTCAACTGAACTTTTCAATTGCTCCTTTCTAGTTTTCCGATCGTTTACACTAACATTAGCCTCGCACTCTCCAACAGTACGCTCGCCTATGCGACCTGTAAGTGCGTCATATTTCCTCGACCCAGCGGACACTTGTCCAGCCTGGAAGTCTTCATTCACGTCACTTCCAAGTGATCCATTTACGACCCTCTCTCCACGGGTAGACTCTGACTCTACATCCTCAGGAGGTTCGTCCTTGGAAGTGGGGGAGAAGCCAGGGACGCTCTCTATATCACAGGTCGAAACGCATTTATCCACTGTTCTGTGTCGTGTTACGATACGGCGCTCCATCAATGGTACGTCAGACTCGTCGTCTGAGTTTTCTCACCGATGTCGACACTTGCGCACTGGAAAGTCGGCTTTTTCCGTCTCGGAATCAGTGTCAGAATCGCTAAAATCCATCGGAGCAGCCAACGCGATCTTCCATAGCGGCCTGTCCGTAGTGGGAATTTCCCATTCCTCGATGGACGCCGCCCGAAGGTGTTCGGCATGCGCTTTCGTGACCGAACACGTCAATTGATCTCTAATTCTGTAAGAGACAGGACCAGTATTCTCAATCACCACATAATACGGCCGCCAGCGCATGTCCAATTTTCCCCTCTTGTGGTGGTTCTTATTATACACTAAATCACCAACCTCAAATTTGACGTCCTTAGTCTTACTCCGGGACCCATCTATTGCCTTTTTCCTTGCTTTCCTAATGTTATTTCTAACTAAAGTGAAAGTGCGATGCATCTCCAGCAGGGCGATCTCATGATGTTCCTCGCCATAATATATGCGACGAGGCCTCAATATATTATCCAATGGCAGAATAACGTCCCTGTTATAGAGTGTGGCGATTTAGGAATTACCAAAGAACTCCCAACCGGATGTAGACTCGTCGGCTGCCTGATACGAAATGTATAAATGCGTCGCCACGCATAAGGCTCCACGCATCCATCCGGTTAAAATCAGAAAAAAGAAAAATAATAAAATGTAAAGTAGCCAATGAGAAGCGGTCGCGCCAAAATTAGAAGGATTTTCGAGTGGCGAATTTGGAGCCGGTAGAAAAGACATAAATACTCAGGTTTTCTGTGAACCTCCCTCTTTTCGGGTAGTGACGTCGAACCGACAACACCGTTTTTACTATCTGGTGTTTGGGCACCACGCTGTGTCTTGGGACATAGCGTTGTTTAGTCCATTCACCAGGTAAATAAAGGAAAGTCTGAAAGAAATGTTTCGTCTCCTGTCTGTTTCTATTCTTCCTTTTTGTATATTACTTATGGACCTTCTTTGGGCAAGGCATTGCACCGGCCAAGTCAACGTGGGGTAAAACTAAATAACCAAAATATGGAGTCAGATATCTTACGGCAACACAGTCTTGCCCTTAGCCACTGACTTTCATAAAAATTTTAAACCCCACATTGGTAACCTCGACGCGAAAAACCTTTAAGAACCACAAGAGCAAGTAATATGGAGAGAATTTTGTGGTCTCACTCACATGGAACCGGACAGCTGCCAACATTTGATTTATGTAAACGTCCCATGACTGTTCGTTGTGACCAATTTTCTTAGCTAGAATATCGTGCATTGTTCTATGAAATCTTTCAACCTTACCATTGCTCTGTGGGTGATAAAACGAAGTAGTTACGTGATGCACATTGAGCTCCTCTAACGTCTTTTTCATAATTTTATTGACATTTTCCGGTCCATTATCCGTTAAAAGCTGAAGTGGTGCTCCAAATCTGGGAAAAATTTCATCTACTAGAAGATGCACCACTGTTTCTGCCTTTTTGTTAGGAACAGCAAAAGCCTCAGGCCAACCAGTGTACATATCTATAAATGTAACTATATATTGGTTACCTGAATGAGTCTTTGGGTAGGGTCCAGAGATATCCAAGGCAAGTTTTGCGAAAGGAAACGGAGGTAAATCACACTCCTGCATATGGGGTTGCTGCTTCCTCAGATTCCTCGTCTGACACGCAATACATTTGCTTACAAAATCGTTTATATCTTTTAGCAAGCAGGGCCAGAAATATTTATGTTTGATTGCATGAAACGTTTTCTCTACTCCCATATGACCATTGTCATTGTGGTATTGCACCAACACACTTTTTCTTAATTGAGACGGCACATATAGCCTGATGAGCGGTTCATCGTCGGGCTGGGACAAGTAATATACTATCTCGTCCATTAATATGAACTTCTTCTGTTCCATTTTAGTAGCTCTACCATTCTTAATCCTAGCCTTCAGATCCAAAATATCTTTGTCGGATTCCTGCTCACTAATTATATCTATCCCTGTCAACGTGGGTCGTTCGTATGTCATTGAGGAGTTGTCATTTGCGTACGACGCAAACTGCTTTGGTTCTAAACGGTTTGAATTTATTGCACTTACTACATAACTCCTATCGTCTATATCTATTGGAGGATCTTCATTGTCCTCACTTGCATCCACGGCACGAGACAAGAGATCTGCGCAAGCATTATCTTTACCTTTTAGATACTGTATGATACAGTTGTATCCCGCTATGCTCAAAGCCCAAGTCTGTATTTTCCTATTTTGTATGGGCGAATTGAGTAAATACTCTAGGGGTTTATGGTCAGTATAAATGGTGAATGTTGCGCTATGCAGATAGTGGTGTAATTTTTGAAGGGCATAGTGTATGGCATAAGCCTCCTTCTCTATGGTCGACCACCTTGTCTGCGTATCACTTAACTTGTGGGATAGAAAATAAATTGGTTTTTCTACTTCCTTCTTATGCCTCCGATCATATACCATTTGGGATAAACATGCACCGATCGACTGGTCGGAGGCATCGGTATATAGCTTATAGTCCTTATTTGGGTCGGGATATGCTAGTATCACCATCTCCGCAAGTTTCATTTTTAGACTATCAAAAGCAGCCTGATATGTGTCGTCCCATTGGAAACGCGCATATTTCCTCGTTAAATTAATCAGTGACTCGGCTATATCAGAAAAATTTCTTATACAGCGACGATAATACGAGGTCATTCCAATGAAAGATCTAACCTGTCTAACAGTAGTAGGAGTCACGACCGACTTTATCGCCTTGACTTTATCAAAATCTGGCTGCACCCCATCTTCACTAATTTTAAATCCTAGATATTTGGTCTCTTTTTTAAAGAACTCACATTTAGAGGGCTTCAATTTCATGTTATGCTCCCGCAAACTACTCAAGACCCTATCTATGTGCTTCAAGTGGTCACCTATCGAATTAGAAAATATCAATATGTCATCAAGGTATGCCAGAGCGAAATCCTCCTGGCCCCGTAATACAATTGACATCAGTTCCTGGAAGACCCCAGGGGCGTTTGTGAGACCGAACGGCATCTCGTTAAAATGAAACAAACCCCGATGGCAAGTAAATGCACTTTTCTCTTTGTCATCTTCATGGAGCTCAACTTGCCAATACCCTGACTTCACATCCAGTTTCGAAAAGTATTTTGCTGACCCGAGTGAAGCCAGTATATCATCAATAACCGGGAGCGCTCGGGCGTACTTCTTTGTAACCCTGTTAAGTGCTCTAAAATCAACGCAAAATCTTTTAGTACCATCCTTTTTTTCAACTAAAACTATCGGGAAACCCCATTGGCTATTGGATCTTTCAATTATGCCTGCCTGCATCATTTCGTCAATCGCTAAATCAACCATTTTTCTTTGTTTGAGCGGTGTGCGATATGGACGCCTTTTTATGGGCTCATGTGTTCCAGTATCGATACGCATTTTGACAGCATCAGTCCTGCCCAAATGTTTGTCTTCACTAACAAACAAGTCTCTATTTCTTTTTAACAGCCCATCAATTTCTGGTTTGAATTCTTCCGATACATTTACCTGTTGTAATTCTTCATCAAAGATATGGCTCGTTTGTTTATCGGGCACCGTAATTTCAGTGATGCTACTCGTCTCATTGACCCTAGCTATCGACCATCCTTGCTTCAAAGTGACTGTTTGATTAGTATTGTTCATTATGAGCAACGGAAACTTACGAGATTTTTTAATTCTAACTATAGCATTAGCCACTGATACGCCGCTGAATTTGCTAGCATATCCGCTACTCAACTGTTCTATCACATATTCCCTGCCTCCACCGTTTCTGAGCGCAGTCCGTGCCATACAAGTGTGCATGTGCTGGGGCTTTAATACGACTCGTTGAGCTAATCTAACTATCGAGGAAATATGGATGTCTTCTTCTAACGCTACGTACTCTTCCCCAATTTTCAACGCACCCAAATCGAAGTACATTCTCACCCCATTTTGCCTAAGCCAATCACGACCGAGAATAATATTTCTATTGAAATTTCTCACCACAATAAAATCATGGGGAGTGGACTGATTTCCTATTTGGACCTGCAAGTGAGAGAGGCCATCTACCTGTAATGGGGACCCATTAGCAGTCCTTAATTTCACGTCTTTCTTTTGTAGTTCAGGTCTCGGTCGAAACGATTCATAAATCCTATAACTTATGACCGATACCTCTGCCCCTGTATCTACCAAGGCCCTATGCCTTCTACCTCCTATTCTAACGGTGACAGAATTCGGTGCGCCCATACTACCAACTATGTGCGTTGGTACCATTTTGCTCCGTTCGCAGGGCGTCTCACGAACGGACCTCTGCCGTTTCCCGGGGTTCGTTGTCTACAGAATCTCTGTATGTGGCCCTCTCTGCCACAACTCCAACACCTAATGACCTGGTTTCTACCTCTCTCAGGAGGTTTATCTCTCGGTCCCATAGTATTTCCTCTTGTGCCTTTTTTCTGACACTTCTTTTTCTTATTATTAGATCCCACCGGACCCACAGCTTCTATTCTCAACTGTCTCCTAGAGTGACAAACCTCCATGGGTTCGTCTTCATACTCTGAACCCTCGTCGAGCCGAATTTTCCATTTCCACACAGATAGGGCCTTCTGATACGCCGCTTCTAACGTCTGTGGTTCGTCTTTCATCACTGCCTTTTTAATCTCCCTTTCTCTTAGCCCCTCTATAAAAAATCCCAGGACCTGTTTCGATACGACCTCATTCCTCCCGTCAATCCCTGCGTACGCGCTCTCGGCCAACCGCACCACCCTCTGCATGTACTCCTGTATTCCCTCCGTTCCTCCTTGTCTAATCTTAGCCAGTTCCGCTAACCGTGCATTGGGGTTGGGAACCACCCCATAATACTCCTCTAACGACACCTTCAAATCATCCCATTTTAGACGTGGGTTGTTTGTCAATAGTCTATGTACGTACTGTCCTACAGTAACCACTAGTTGTGAGGAGCGCCGCCTGGCATTTATCTTCCTCCGCCACGCGCGCCACATGGAAATACTTCTGCATCTCCTCCAACCAGGCCTTGTACCCACCATTTTCTCTACGTATTAGTGGCTGAATATATTTTATCAATGATTCCATTTTAACTTCTTTTTTTTTCTGTTTTTGCTTCTTTTTTCTTAGTCAACAGTTAACTCAATATGTAACAAGAGCAGAACACACACAAGGTAAAACCAAAAGTCACCTACCTTTCGTTGATGTCGTTTTGTGATGTTTAAGACTGTCGTTTACGGTAACTGGGTTCGTTTGGAGTCCTTGTAGATCTCCGCTGGCACGGGCACCAATTCGATGTATGTTACGTTCCGCCCTCTGGTCAAACAAACGACAACACGGAATTTGTATATAACAATATATATTTATTTTCTCGACGGACGCTTGTGTGAAGTAGGAGCAGTCAGGAGAGGAATTAGGATCGTTCGTCGATGAGGCTTGAACTTTTCAATGTCAGGAGACGATGGCCGAGACAACGCACACAGCGTGACGACGAGAGAGGTTTCGTGAACAGCGGGATCCTTTTTTCTCTATCTTCTTCTGTTCAATTCGTCGGCCTTATATTACCTTCAAACTCCCACGCAGAGATAAAGACACACCTCTACGCCTCTGCAATCTTCCCGATCTCAGGCGATTGGGATGTGTTACTTCCGCTCATTTGGAATGGCCTGTGTGATCGTCGTCGAGCGGAAATAACTGTCATGCAGTTCACAGGTCACTCTCTTCCGGTGCATCATTGAAGTGGGGCCTTCACCTTGTGCCATATTATCAGCCGAGCACACCTGCGCGATTTCTTTCGATTATTGGCCATTGGGATGTGTCACATCCGCTATCTTCGGAATTGCAGGTGTGATCATCATCGAGCGGAAATAACTATCATGCAGTTCATAGGTCAATCTCTTCCGGCGCATCACTTTTTTTACGGCACAGTGAGAATTTTTACCTTGTCTCATATTGTGAGCCAAACTGTATTTTACATTTGCATTTATAACTTACTAATTCTTTTCTCATGGTAAATAAGTTATGTTTCCTGATTTAATACACAATCAATTTATTTAAGGGTGACTGGAAATTAAATTTGGTTGCAAAAGGTTGAATCAAACAAAAAATTTTAGAAGATCAGAGTTCAGATGATACTTAAAACTTTCTAAGGATCTCCTTCTTCACATTTTGTAGCCACTTTTCTTCTGGAACTTGATGCTGTCATATTTGAATTAGGATTAGCTAATTGATATCATTTACCTTTCTGTGTTTCCATAGCAACATCATGAAGAGAAAATATAGCTGAAATAATCAGATTCAATGTAAAAAAATGGACCAATAAACAGATTGTAGCATGAAATTCAACTATCTATACAGAGTACAGTTATCATCATTGAGTACAGTTATTAGAAATGGAATTGATGAACCAAGTTAAAATCTAGGACCAAGCTATTTGCATTTCACTTGATGCATTTGGTAAAAGCATAAATATATCTCTTCTCCCTCAGCTATGGGTTGCCCAGTCAGCTAGGGCTGTAGAATACACTGACTGCTTCTCGGCAGAGGAGTAAGACCCCACCCCCCCAAAAAACAAGTGTCCTGGATATGACACTAAACAATTTGATGGTGATGTTCCAGTAATGCTGGAGCTTCATTGCCATCGCTCCCAGGTTCACTCTGACCTGGAGTGGTAGCACCTGATAGGGTTCTATCTATGGATCAAACAGAACTAAAATGTGTACTAATGCTAAAATGAATTACTTGAAATAGGACTGTTTTGGCATTTAAACTGCATACTTACGCTAAACTGAATTGTTTGAAACTGAATTGCTTGAAATAGAACTATTTTGACATTTAACTGCTTGTAAAAAAACTATACTTATACTAAACTGAATTGTTTGAAATAGAATTGTTTGAATAAACTGAATAGCTTGAAATAGAAATGTTTTTGACAATCAAACTGTGTACTTGTGCTAAACTGAATTGTTTGAAATAAAACTTTTTATTTGTATAAAAGAGATTTGGCATTAAATAACCTACAAAGGTTAATATGCCATAAAATCCAAATAAACAAACAATAAGCTATGGGAAAATAGTAAGGCAGACTGGAGTCCTTAACCTTGGTTAGACAACCAATTTAGGAAGAGGAAAACTCTGAATTCAAACCAGCTTTACTCTGCTTAAAAAACTGACCTTGTGTCACATGCTGCCTGTTGCAGAGGGATTGAGTAAATACATATGGAGTATGGTGCTGGGAATTTATCAATACAAGTACACAGCACAGCACTTCATATGTGATTAAATGGTGTGACATGAATTTAACAATAGTTATACATAGTAGTGAAAGTTTTAATGTAAAAAGCATTTATACATTTATTAGCATGAGTCCAACAGTTAATATAATTTTTTGGCAGTATTGAAAGTTGATCTTGTAATAAAGAAATACTTGCAAACTTTGACATTTACTGACACCAAGATTATCTTAAGAATTGAAAAATAATCAGGTTTAATCTCATCAAAGTCACTAAGGAACTCAAAATAAAATGCATCTTCATTTAGAGCATCACAAAATTCACCAAAAATAAAACCATTAAAAAGATCCCCACCAAAACAAAAAAACAAAAACAGTTTCACTCATTAAAACACCTTATTTCATCAGTTCAGTTTAGATCATTTGACCTTTAAAATCAAACAACAAATACATTTGAGGAAGTAAAACAAAGATTTAATATAAAAAGATACTGTTAGACAAACATGCCACTAATGAAAAAATTATTTTAGAAAATAACATTCTTATAAATGCTTAACTTTAATTATAAATCCAACTTTAATTATAACTTTTTTAAAGTTGGATTGTTCAGTAAAGTTGTGCTTCTGAGTCTATCTCATAGCATTGAGGTTAATTTAAGATTTCAGATAGGTTCAAAATACATCAATGATCTAATTTTTATATTCAGGAGTCCACTAGAATGATAAAACTTTCCATGTCTTACCTTGAAAAAGGCCTGAGCTTTACAGTTACTCTATTTTAACTCTGGCTAATAAAGGGTAAATCTTATTGCTATAAAATCATTTTTAAAGAGACATACATATCATAAGGGAAAATAAAATAACATTGTTAAAGGCAACACAGTTTTTGATCTGAGTACAGCATGTGCAGGGGGACTAAGCACAGTTTATAAACCATTATATTGAAACTGGTGCATGTATTGATCTTAATATGTGATCCAGCTTGGCATAACCTCTATTTAAACATATTCAGAGTATTGCAATCCTATTTCCAATCAGTGTATGAAAGGTATTCTTATATCGCTAAACATCAATTTTCACATTATCTATCAGACTATTACCTTTGAAGCTTTAATATATATATATATATATATATATATATATATATATATATATATATATATATATATATTTCTTTAAGAAAAAACAAAAACAGTCACATTAGGATTATAAATTTATTTCCATCCTGTTAGGGGTTTTGATATAAATCAAAAACACCAAAAAATAACAGGACTTCTTCAGATCTAACAGATAAAATAATTCAGAATAGACACAGGAAAGAAGGGTGGGAGGGAGTAGAAGAGGGGTGAAGAGTTTTCTCCTCATTTAGCCTACTTTCGTTTTTTTTGTTTTTTTTAACTATTTGGAATTTTAGTAAATTAATTCTTTTATTTTTAAAATCTAAATACATTTCAACTTAAAACTCCAGATTTAATACTAATTTAGAAAAATACAACTTTCTTTAATACTCTTACGTCAGGATACAGTAATACTTAAATTAAATTCAAAATTTAAATTTTAGTCTGATGAAACTCTTAGAATAAACAAGAAATATCACTACTACTAAAGTATAAGTGTTTGATTTATCCATTTTTCCACCTATTTTATTATATATATATATATATATATATATATATATATATATATATATGTTTGTATGGATACATAATGTGAAGTTTACACACCTAAGTTTGTATGACACCCCATAATATTCATCAAGATATGCATACATACACTCACACACACACACACACACACACACACACATATTGATAGATATAAGCTTAAAAATTGAGTAAGCTATAGTTGTTTCCAATTATATATTATCTGAATAGGTCTATACCTAAATTTCTCATGTCACTCTTCTTCTTCATAACGTTTGCAAAATAAACATATTTATCGATCCCACAACAATAGTCCAGGCAAACCCTCAATGGTAAATACATCTGAAATGGTGGATTCTGTTTTGGCTGATAGAAAAAATACAAAAGAGAACATTTCTGAACAACTAAATCTCTGTGCATGATGATCTTTACTTTTTCTAAGGTCAGTTGTTAAATATCGGCCTAGTAAAGTCACAATTCAAACTTTCAGTAATATTTTGTTCTAATTTTATATTTGTTTACAACTGGTATAATCAGAAAAATATCTGCTAACACTCATGTAAAATGAAAAACTGAAATCCTAAAACAATGAAAATGAATGCACCAGTTTAAATGAAAAAACAATTTTCAAAGAGAGAGTCAAAGTCTAATAGTTTTCTTATTGCATACAAAAAGAACCCTCTTGATTTTTAACACAACCAGGAAAAATCCTTGTAGATCATTAATAATAGCAAATAAAAGGCATGAATGTTAAATAATCAACTTTGTATGAAGACAGTAAAACATTTTTTCTATATATGGAAACTACATCTTCCAAATCAGCAAATAAAAATAAATCATTATTAAAACTAAAACCAACAAATCGAATCATTAAGTTTGAGTACATGAGTCACCAGGAGCTGATTATAGAATATTTATATGACAGCTGCTATATTGAATATGTAGTACAAAGCAGGTCACATGACAACTATATTGATTAAAGAGTCATTCACAATCAGTCAGTTTTTTCTTCATTTTGCAGTCCTTGTGAGTTAATGTTAAGATATAAATAAGGGAAGAAAAAGCAAATAAAAAGTCAAGAAATAGAAGTTCATCACATCATGTAGACAATACTTTCTTACCCAGCCATTTTTTCAACTATATATGGACAAGCAACATGCTTAGCATAAAGATTATTGTCATAAGAAATGGAATCTGTGATATTAGTACAAATCTTGGACAAAGCTGTTAGTATTTCACTTTGTGTTATTGCTCTTAGAAAAAGTATGAATCCATTGATTTTGTCTTCCATTTATGGATAAATAATACAGTTGATTCTTTAGCAACTAGTCCAAGAGAAAGAAAACTCAGAATTCAAGTCATCTTTACTTTATCTAAAAATTAATCTTGTATCACATCCTGCTGGTGATGAAGGGGACTCTTAGATACATACAATAAACAGTCAAAAGTCATAAACTTTTTATGTTTATTTTTATGCCAATTACAAACACACACACACACACACACACACACACACACACACACACACACACACACATATATATATATATACATTAGAAATATTAAACAGACACATTAGTATTTCCCAAACTCAAAGCTATTATCATATGGAATTACTGTCTTGCTAAAATTCATTCTGTTTTCATATTTGTTCATGTTTATTAAAATGTTTACACACACACACACACACATACACACACACACACATATATATATATATATATATATATATATATATATATATATATATATATATAATTGATTTTAAATATTTTCTTTTTGCTTGAAGCAGATAATCTTGAATCTTGTCTTGTCAGTGGGGCTTAGAATATGCTGTCTGCATCCTCTACAGAGAGGTAAGACATCTCCCCAAATAAGGGGTGTCCTGGGTATGACACTAAACTGCATCTGCTGGTGAGGTTCTTTTCCAGGGCTCAGGGGAATGGAGTACCCCTTCATTGCCAATACTCCATGTCCATTCTGACCCTAACTAGTTAGGATTCCATGTATAAATCAAATAGATTTTTTTATAAATTATTACTTTTAGACAGGAATATGCGAATCCAAATAACAAAACAAAAATTTTATCAGATAGGAATACTTGAAACCATATAACTGTTTGTTAAAAAATGATTATAAAAATAAAACAAAAAAATGTGAAGTAAAAATTTTGAAAAGATTTTTAAAATGATTGCTATGGAGCATTGAAAATATGAATAGTTATAATTATAATCAAACATTTAGAAATGAATCAAACACATATGGAGTTGATTGGCTGTTAAACAAATGAAACCAAACTAATCCTGAATCTGGAAAACAAAGAAGAAAAGCCCAACAACACATAATAAAAATGCAGATCTTTTGAAATCAATGTCAAATTAAAGCAGCTGGAGGCCCTAAACTAACAGGCATTCTATAATTACCCCCTACCCGACCTACTTATACTTGACAGAGAACATTGTATGTACCTATAAACTTTCACTTCTCAACTTGTATTGCTTAAAGTGTGTTCAAAAAGTCTTATATATATATATATATATATATATATATATATATATATATATATAGGTAAATATTTTGTGTTTTAAACAAATTGTTTTAGGGTGAGACAAAGTTTACAGAAATTTTCCTTTACAGGCATATGCTTTGTAAATGGTCTTGTTTTATACATGTATCTTATATTTCATATATATATATATATATATAGAGAGAGAGAGAGAGACTGACAGACACAGAGACAGAGATAGATATATATGTATATATGCTAGATTTAGGTTTACAATTATGTTGTCACTTTCAATATTCATACTTTCAACACTAGGATCTATTTAGGGTTTTGCTTGATCCTTGGGAGTTGTATAGTTTTTGTTTATTTGTATTGTTTGTTTGATAAATTTTTCAATGATTTTTTCAGCATGTTTTTTGTTGGATGAATTATTTTTTAATGATTTTTTCCTTGATGTTGAGGGGCCGCTAGATTAAAATTTGATATTTTCAGTTGTTTTTTATCAGTGCTTGGTTGAATATCATTTATTTTGGATTGGTGAGAAGATACAAATTTGGCTGGGATAGTCAGAATGTGTTTTGGGTTTTCGTTTTTTGCTTTGGTGTTTGATTTGAATTTGTGATATAGGTTTTTCCAGTGGTATCTATTTTGAAAATTAGTTGGTAGATTGGTCATTTGAGCAATCTTCCTTTTATGGTACTAGTCTCAGTTGAAACTTTAGAGTTTTCTATAAATATTTATTTGGTAATGGTACATGTTTTCATTGTGTTAATTTGTGTTTGTGTTTCTGTTTGACAGATTTCAGTTGCGTATAGTTTCTTTAACTGTTCTTGGAATTTTAGCCAATCATTTAGTCTAGGTCTAGTTGCAGTACTTTTTTTTTTATCAAGCTGGTTGTTGTAGTTGTTAGTGTTGGTCTTTCTGCTGTTGATTGGATTTGCTCTCTGTGCTACATTAGCTTAAGTATTATCTTTATAATCTTTCATAGAGCATTCAACCATTTTCCTAGTTTCCAGAAAAGTTATATTCCTTCTATGCTTTACCTCCATGATTTCTTTTTCTCTTTTATATAAATTGCGAGTGTTTTAAAATGGAGGGTAATTCTCTTGGCAATCTAAGCATTTGGCTTCATTGGAACAATCTTCTTTTGTATGGTCTGGGTCTTTAAGGTCACATCTTCTACATGTTAGACATCCTTTGCAGCTTTCTTTGCAGTGTCCATATTTCTGACATTTAAAGCACCTTAAAGATGCAGGAATATATGGTTCTACATTTTTGAGGAAGTTCCCAATTTTTGCTTCTTTTGAAATTATTGTTAAATGTCAAAATGTATGTGTGAGTTGGTATTTCTTCACAAGCCCTTTCAATGGTTATCCTTTTGTAGTTTGAGACTTTCCTAAAGATATTCTCATTTCCTCTGGTGTAGCTAGGGATAACTCCTGATTTCTAATAACTCCCTTTAATGTATTAAACTTTTCCAAAGGGTAAGTATTTCATTTTAAGTTGTGGAAAGTTTTCATTTTGATTAGATTTTTTTTATCCACCACAACAAGTAGATTTTTTTCATAGTTCATGGGTTCATCCAGCTGAAGATCATTCTTTCAATCCAGAAAGAGGACAGTTTAGTCCAAGAAGTTTCTTCCATTGATTCAATTACAATAAATCTTGGAAATTCTATAGCTTCATTTTCCGAGAGATTTCATTTGGTTATTTTTGTTTGTATTTGTTTTTTGTTTTTATTACTGGCCTGGTACTCCGCCACCTAGCATAGAATACAACTGTTGGAAATTTAACTTGAGGAAACCAATTTCCTTAGTTGAGGTATACTTGTATTGAGAATGGCATTTTGAGCCCCTGCCTCTGTCATAAGTTTTAATAGTAGTCAAAGTTTTGTTTTTCTCAATGTGATTGACCCTCAGCACTTTCTAGTACCTTTAAGATAAAAAGGGTTGGGTGTTTGTTTGCCACAAGAGCAATTTGAAGAATATGGGTATCATTTGATTACATAGGTGCTAGGACTTGACATGACCAGCCAACTGATCATATCAGGCCTCTCCAATCACCCATCTAGTCTGGTTATAGCCAAAGTGAATTGTTGCAGGTTATCTGACCATTTTGGTATCTGGGTCACAGACCACTCAGCTACCAAGATCTACCTATGGCCAACAGATGACCTCAATGGGTCATACTCCACTGCAGAGGTGCCATCGGCATATTCTACAGTGATAGCCAACAGGGTGGGAAGTCTGGAGAGTACATCAGTTAAATCATAGTGATCAAAACAATAACTTGAAATAAACACACTTATTCCATCAAGTTTTTCATTGGATAAAACACTTCTTTGGAAACTTCTCTTTTGATATGCTGTGAAGCAATACCATCTGCTTTTTTGTATCTTCCTTCCTGTTTGGTTACACAATAATAAAATTGTTATATTATAAGAATTGACTTTTGGATTTTATGTTGAATGAAACTGAGAATTCTATGAAAAGTGTTTATCTATGAGTTAAGAAGCCCATAACTATAGTACAATTTTGATGAGAATACTAGAAGAATTCCTAGATGAATATCAGAATTCACAAATTTTTACAAACTTTTTCTTATTTTTATTAGAACATAAAACATGAATTTTTCAGGGATTCACTACCTTTAAGAAAGTAATCAAGTTTTTAAAAATATTATTTTCAAATGGAAAATCTATTCCTCAGCAAATTATTAAAATATTCAATCAGTTTTTATTGTTATTTTGTTACAAGGTTTTCTTAAACTCTACTTAAAAGGCTGGAGGCTAAGGGTTCAAGTACGTTATATCAATAAGAATTAGTACTTTTGAGAGAATTTTAATGTTTAACTTTATTTGCTAAGAGGTCAAAAAATAGAAATTTTATTTTCTTCCTTTTATAATTTTTTTTTTTTTAAATCCAAGTGAAGTAACATGAAGGAATAAATAGAAAGACTAAGTGAAGTTTTCTAAAACCTCAAAATAAATCAATAGAAAATGGGATATATCATTCAAATCTCTAAAAGCCAACAACTGGAATATGTTAGGCTTCTTAAAAATTGAATATCTGTTTACATCAAAATACACTCTGAGAATATGAAGTGAAGTCAAAAGTATCAACTCTGAAGCTGTATTTATGAAGACAGAAATGAATACTGAGTGAAACATTGACTTACTTCAAAATAATACTCATGGCTTTTAACACAGTTATTTCATCATGCTTTTCATTGGTCAAAGAACTCCTCCTTTGATATGGGGAGCTTCATTTTGTTTTTCTTTTTTTGTAACCTTAATCCTGTATTGGTTGCACATAAATAAAGTGATATCATGAAAAGTTCCTCTTAGATTTCATGTTGAATAGAACTTAATTTCCTTTAAATAGTGTTTGTCTATGAGTTATAATTACAGTACAATTACAAATGTATTAACAAACTCTCCCGAGGCTTTATTTTATGCAGGACTCACCTATGTATAGGTCAGTGGTACAAAAAATAGTTTCAGCTCAGGCATCAGTAGGCATGTGGCTAGCAACTCTACACCATAAAAATCTAATTGCTATAGAAACCAGAGCACTATCATTGATACGATATAGATTCAGCCCAATGCTTCACAAGGAGTGGACAGAAATCCACCACCACCACTACAACCACCACCATCAGATATTAACTCTGGACCTTCCTATTTTAGAACTCTGGGGAAGAATCAAACTTACTACAGTAGTGATGTTCTTCAAGTGTAGTCAAGTAACCATTATTACACAGGGAAACTCAAAAGTATTTACTAAGCTTGGATTAGTAATAATGTGAAGCACTTAGTAAGTTGGTTTTCCAATATATCTAGTAAACAATAAATGAATGTTACTGATTCCATTGAGTTTTCTATTTGTCAAAACATATCTGAAAATCCTTTTTTAATATGAGAAGAAGCTATGCCATCACATTTCTTTTAATATCAAGATGGAGCAAATACTTCTAACCTATGATCTTCCTAAAGAAACTATCACAGCCATAATGAGGCTCTATAAAAACACAAAAGTAAATGTTCACTCACCAGATGGAGACAAAAGTCAAGGGTGACCCAAAGGCTTCTTTTTCAATAGCTACTACACCTATGTGTAGAGGAGGGCACTACTCCATTCCCTGGATTGCTCTACTTTACCCTTATAATACTGAGTGTTAAGCAAGGTGGCATCAAGTACCATTTTTTGAGACTTTGGTATGACTTGACCTGGAATTGAACCCCGGTCTCCCAAACTATTGGCTAACACTCTACTCATTAGGCCAGCCCCATACCTGTTCATAATCTGCCTAGACTACGTGCTTCGAATGTCAATTGATTCAATGGAAAAAAATGGCTTTACACTGAAAAAGGCAAGAAGCAGACAATAACCTATACAAACTATTTCAGATGTGGACTACACTGATGACATAGCGCTACTGCCAAATACACCCATCCAGGCAGAATCCTCACTGCATAGTCAATGTGGACAAAACAGAGTACATGTGCTTAAAATCAAATTAAAATCAAACAAGAGACATCTCCACCCTAACAGGTGGCTCCTTGAAACTAGTGGACAAATTCACCTTCATCGAAAAAAGTGTCTCATCTACGGAAAATGACATCAATATGTGACTTGCAAAGGCATGGTCAGCTATTGATTGGAAGTCAGACTGATCCAATAGAATAAAACGTAATTTTTTCCAAGCAGCAGTCGTGTTCATACTACTATATGGATGCACCACTTGGACGCTGACTAAGCACATAGAGAAAAAGCAATTGCACAAGAATGCTACAAGCCATATTGAATAAATCCTGGAAGCAACATGCCACAAAACAGCAGCTATACAGTCACCTACCTCCCATCTCTAAAACCATTCAAAGCAGACCAAGAAGACATGCAGGATGCTGCTGGAGATGTAAAGATGAGTTCATTAGCAACATTCTCTTGTGGACTCCTTCACACGGATGTGCAGGTGTTGGGATGTCCAGCTAGAACTTATCTACAACAGCTTTGTACAGACACAGGATTTAGTCTAGAGGACCTGCCAAATGTAATGGACGATAAAGACAAATGGAGAGGGAGAGTCAGGGAAATCCATGCTTGCGACATGATATGATGATGATGATATTGCCAAATCTTGGCCATGAAAATCCTCTTTTGATATGATAAGAAACTATGCCATCACATTTCTGTTAATGTTCAATATTTTCTCAAGTCTTGACCTTGAAATGCATTTTCAGCTTAGGAAACAAGAAAAAGTTACATAGAGCTAGGTCTGGTGAGTACAGAGAGTGCTGCATTCTGTGTTTAACCAAAAGATGCTGATAAAAAAAACTATCAAGAACTGATACTGCCTTATCTAGATTTCATTTAGATATCATCACTAAGATGTTCAGCTGTTCTCACTTGTTTATTTTACTTGTTAATTAAATTTAAATAATTAAATTTAAATAATTTAAAAAATCTAGTCTTGATATTATTTTTTATTACATCTCTTATAGATGAAGTCAACTCCCTAAGTAAAAAGTCAACTATTTGTTTATTTCAAGGGAAAGTAGGACAGCTTGTAAGATTGACTGGCTAAATTCTGCTTACTGGTACTTGTTATCATTTCACAGTAATTGTCATGGAAAAGACATGACTCTAATCTCTCTGGTCCTATAGTCAGTAATCTTACATATAAGTGGCATACAATGATAACAGATATCAAGGAGCAAGTTCTTAAGCAATACACCTACTGCCCCTTTTCATAGCAAGCTAAATGGGATAATAACAGTATTGAAGGTGGATATATTTATTATAAGTCAGGAGATGGTTTGGTTTATTTGTTTAACAGAATATTACCTCCTTATGGGTTATTCAATGTCAAAATTTGATTCATTTCTAAATATTTTATTACAATCATAACAATGTTTGATTGCATTTTTTAAAGTTGCACTTTTTTTATTTTTCTATAATCATTTATTTGTACAGACTTTTATGGTATCAAGTATTCCTATTTAATACTAATAATTTACACACAGTTGAATGGTTTCTAGTATTTCTATCTAATACTAACACCTTATACACTGTTACATAATTTCAAGTAACTACTTCTATTTAATAATAATAATCATTTGTTTGCACACAATTAAAATAGTTTCAAATAACTAATAATAATCCTTAGTAAACAATTATATCGTCAAGTTATTACTTTTAATACAAACAATTTATGTAGTTATATGAGTTCAAATATTTCTTTCTAATACAGAAATCTTAAAACTAATAGGTTTTTTTTACAATTGTATGGTTTCAAGAAACTAATATGTAAACAATCATAAATTCAAATAACTATGCTTAATACAAATAATTTTCAAACAGATCTAATGGCAGAAGTATTCCACAATTCCCAGAGCTTTAGAACAATTTGTACCAATTTTATTTAAGAGAATAGTTATTTATTCCTTTTATATTGATTTTAAAAAGCAGAAGATTATCATGGGTTTTTTTATTTGATAAGCCTGGGGATGCTATGTTTCCCTAATGACAAATCTTTTAGCTGTACAATTTTTCAACTTTCTATAGCATTTTTTGAGCAGGGAAAGGCTAATGATTACATCTCAGAACTAAAGGCATAAAAAGGTTTAAAACTACATTTTAAATATCACTTACCGAAAAAAAATTCACTCTAAAACTCGATGATATTTTATCCAGAACAATATTAACTTCCTCAAATAGTATAAATTCTATAATTGGTAAATTTCTTTTGTGTTGTAGGGGTTTTTATTCTATTATAGCAATTACCATATAGTATAGCATTAGTCCAAACAATGCTATGTAATTATTTAACATTTCCAGCTTCCAGTAGAACTACTTAAAAAACTAATTAGCAATGTTTGATTAAATGGGGAAATAATCTGTTAATTCTTTTTTTAAAGTTTGAAAATTAAAATCCTGTATGATTGTTATATCTTGAAGCAATGTGACTGACTACTGAGTTTTGTTTATTGACAAAAAATCCTTCTTGATGAGAGTCCATCTTTCCTCATTAAGAACAAAATATTTTTTAATTTCAAAACTTTTCTAAGGTTCAATAAATATTCATAAAAACTTTGGTAATCCTAAATTAAACCTCTGCAGAAGATACAGTCTGCATATACTAAACTCCAGCAGCAGGGCTTGAACAATTAGATTCACTGATTCTGATTTGTGGGGATTAGATAAGAAATTAAAAAGCCAATCACATAAAAAAATAAAATAAACACAAAATAAAATAAACATGAAATAAAATAAATAAATACAAAATAACAATCTTCCAGGGGGCCTCAAACAAGAAGTGCAAGCCATGCATACCTGAAAAAATGGGTTTCCTGGTGTTAAAAAGAAACTCAATGTCAGTGCCCTTGATATACCTCAACTGAGTGGATGTCTCCTTCTTCTCTTGACAGCTAGTTGGAGTGTGTCAGTTAAGGCCTCTGGTCAAGTAGCATGTTGTGTCTCCTGCTGGTAGCAGCATCAGCTGAACATACCGACTGAACTCAGACACACATGGCAGACCCTGAAATTTACAATTTGCTAAAATGACCCTCAAACCCTTTATACTCTATACCAACAATTCACAATTTGCTAAAAATGATTGCTGAGATTTCATTAACACCTTGACCAGGAAGTATGGTTATTTCTACTGGTTCAGGAAAACATCCCTCACCACAAAATAGTCATAAACCCTAAAAATAAAAATTGAGGTTAAAAGTAGCCCAATCTTTTTCCTTTCTATCCTTAATTCTTTTGCAACTTCAACCAACAAAAAGAAGATAATAAGTGAATGGGGATAAGAAGAAAAGCCAGTTATCCAACATCATAATTTCCCAACACCCCACTACCAAAAGCTTTCTTATACCCCATAGATTCTTTGGCTACTATAACTAATACTATGATTAAACTAATTAACAGCATCTTATTAAAGAAAAACAATGGAAATAAAAGGCATTAAAAAACTAAAATAGGAAAAAGAATATATGATCATAATTCAAGTTTCTAGAAGAGAAAAATTCCAACAGTACATTATTGAGTTATGTATGGAAAGTGAAAGATAAAATTAGTAAATTCCCAATAATTAAAAGGGAAATTGAAAAAAAAACTCTAGTATACAGAAGTGGTTAAAAACAATTGCAGTTTGTGTCTTGAAAAAAGACTTTGCATTTTGGAACACTTGAAACTTAATTGTTGAATAAGAAAACTGAATTAGTGGAAAAACTCAAACAAGTCAACACTAGCTTATTGGAGGATTAGCCACATGAAACTCAGAGATGGGAGTTTTTATCCTGTTTTATTCTATTTTATATTTGAAATATGTGTATAAATAGATTGATATAGATAGAGATATATTAGATATGCAAAGAAAATAAATTAACACTCATTGGCGCAGAGGATGTTGAGATCCTCTGTTGTTGAGTGCTGACTACTCTTAAACCTGAAGCTGTAGAATAGGAAAAAAAAACAGCAATATGTTGGAAAAAGGTGTAGGTTTTCAAGTGGGGTAAATGAAATGAACTCTGTGGATGTTGAAATTTTTGATGCATCATGCAGTTTTGGAAGACACATATGACCATATCCTTCCTATTCTCTTAGTGTCCTACAGCACCGTGGTTCTCAACCTTCTTCATTTTAATTTCCTTTGTGAATTCCATGTGAGGATGTGTTTGGTAATACTGTCAAGGAGTTTTCTCAGTGTGTATCAAAATTATCACAATTTACTTCCATTAACCTTAATCAGAATCTGGTTGATCCTTTGCCATCTCACAGTCACAGAATACTTACTATCACTCAGACCCCAGTGGAAAACCAGCAGTTAATACTAGTGGGAAAAACCCATATAGCATAAAAAAAGTAAGAGTAATAATATTTTTAAATAGTCCATAACAGCTATTCAATATTTATTTAAACCATTTGAAAAGCTGTACTAAACATTAAACAACTGTTATGTACTATTAAATAAAAACATGGATCAGTGTTATATATATATATATATATATATATATATATATATATATATTCTGTTACCAGATATTAATGACTTGAAGCATATATGAACTTTGAGTCCTTTTCATCTTCCAAAAATCTCAAATTTTTCTAACAAGGAACAAATAAAGAAGAGAGTGAGACAGTCAAAAGTACATTGTTTTTTTTATAATTATATACATACACATATACAAACACAGTATTAGTACAGAATTATGACAAAACTAAATGTGTGTGTGTGTGTGTGTGTGTGTGTGTGTGTGTGTGTGTGTGTGTGTGTGTGTGTGTGTGTGTATTTTTACAAGCTGATTGAAATGTTTCCTCATAGAGATAATAAAGATTATTCTAAGTTTTTGATCTCACAAGTTTATACATATTGGTATATTCTGTGACCTATGTTAGCTGACGACTGTAATTAGTGAGTTTGATTCTCACAGGATCCACCATATTTCTGGTTGTCCCAAAATTGGCAAAGTTTAGTAAATTACAAAATTATACATACCAGAATACTAAGCTGTTATAGATGTACAAATATTTATCATCAAAGACACACAAAGTGTGTAAAATAAACTTAGTGAAGAATAAGCTAAGTTTCCATTTTATATTCTCATTTGTTTCAGTGACAACTATCACTTAACCAAAAATATCTTCTCATTGCTGTTAAGATTTTTTATTGCTTAGCTCCTGGGAAATATTTCTCATTGTTTGATAAACACCACAGTTTGGATGAGATTAAATTTTTGCTCATTTTTTTTATCCTATCAATTAAATCAAATAGATACTGTAACAAACCTTTAAAACAACCTGACCCTGCTTAATACATAGCCCCAGCATCCCTCTTTCAAGCAGTTCTCAACCAGCTCATCTAATTTTGTATTTTCTTGCTTAATTTATCAAAAACAATGCTTAATACAGATTACTGAATTTGCTTTGAGTGTATTAAAGCAAAAACTCTTTTTTGTGAGTGTGATTATTGTTTTCTTCTTGATGAATGCATCAAGTGCTTCTCAAATATTTACTTTAATGAAATCCTTTTAACATAGACTTCACCATGAAGATAACAAGTCAAGTTCATGTCAAGAGCAAATTAAGAAGATATCATTAACTAGGCTACTATCTTTTTCTTTTTCTTTTACTGAATGATCAATTCAAGTTTCTATAACAACTCTCAAAATTGACTGATATCTAAAGAAAATAAAACATAACTTTGAAAAGAGCCCAAACTTTTCAGGAGTCAGCAATTGATGGGAAGTACTTCATACACATCAACCATTAAAGCTGTTGAATTTAAGCAGTTAATTCATGACGTTTTTGGCTTTTATCTTTTTGCTAATTCTCTTATTTTTTAAAATTTGGGTTATAATGGTTAGTGAGATAGGCCTAGCAGACCTAGTGAGTTTAATTCTCACTGGGTGTTTTACATTAGCTTTGTAAATTATTACTAAAAGTCCATTAGTCTTGGTTGGGCATCCAGTCTAGGAGAAGAAAAAACTCTGAATTCAAACTAGCCTTCATCCACTTAAAATTGACCTTATGTCACACCTTGCCCATTATAGAGGGGTTGTGTAAATACACACTACAAGTAGTTGAACTAGGTGACTTTTGAAAACCCATGGCAATTCTGAATTTCATTATTCATATTTTCTTAGGCTGCTTAAAAATAAGCTTGGTTAATATATATTAGGGATGTGAAGAAAGTTAATAATTTATCACTTATACATTTCAAAGTAGAAATAGATTCATAGGATTCATAAATATAAATACTGGTAAATTATATTGAATTTTTTATTAACTACATGTAGTGATGATATTAATAGATAAAAAAAATGTGTAATGTATGCTAAAATATGAAGGAGGAAGCCAACAGAAAACTAAGTGCATTTAAGAGTGATTGCCGTGGGTATGTAGTAAGAGTTTCTTGAATGAATCACACGAAAATAGACAATATAAGGAGTGGCAAATAAAATCACTAACATAATGTGGAAGAAAAAATGAAGTGGTTTGATCAAATGGTATGCAAAGATAGTGCCAGCTATGTCAACTGTTCACCAAAGAATAAATTTATCAACTAAAAATCCAGAAAATATCAAATTGATAGTGTGACCTAATAAGCAAGGATTTAAAACTACCTATGCTAACAGCAGAAAGACTGGCAAAAGACAGGATAAAATGGAAGTCTGTGAAGGACAAATATGTGTGCGAAACCGTTGTGAGTTTATGTTGATGTTGACAATATTAACAGAAACGACTTAGAAACAAACAGAAAATCAACAATCAAATTATCTAAAAGAATGAGAAAACAAAAATGAGAAGAAAAACTATGTGGATACTTCAAGTAACAAGCTAAGGAAATTGCACATTCGGTCATCTGGCCATAGCTAAGAAGAAGAAACCTGAAGATAGAAACTGAATCTCTTTTAATAACTGCATAAAATAATCCTATAAGAACCAACCAATTTTGAGGCAAAGATAGACACTATGCAAAAGTATAGCAAGTGTAGGTAATGTGCTGACTGAGCTGAAACAGTTAATCACATAATAATTGAATGCAGCAAACTAGTACAAAAGGAATACAAGGCTAGACATGACTGGGTGGGAAAGGTGATCCACTGGGAATTGGGCAAGAGATTAATCTTTCACCATACTGACAAATGGTATATGCACAAACCAGAATCTGTCCAAGAAAATAAACCCCATAAAATTCTCTGAGACTTTGAGATACAAACTGATCACTTAATCATAGCCAGAAGACCAGACCAAGTTTTAATAAAAAAGAAAAGAACTTGTCATCAAGTAGATTTTACTGTTCCAGTGAACCACAGAAAATAAAAGAATGTCAAAAGATAGACAAATACCTGGATCTCAGAGAGCTGAAAAAGCTGTGTAACATTTTGGTGTCTTTGGAACAGTTCTCAAAGGTCTGGAAAAGAAACTATGGGATTTAGAAATTAGAGAAAGAACTGAGACTACACAGTAAAGTTAAAATCAGCAAGAATATTTAGAAGAGCTCAAGAAACCTTAGGAGACGTTGTCATTCAGAATTCAATGAAAAATCAACTAAAACTGGTGAGAAAAAGTCACAGCAATAACAAAAACGATGTAGTAGTAGTAGTTTACTCTGCAATATATATGAGAAATCGTGCTCAATTAAAAAATATGCTCAGTTTTAGGTCTTAAATTATAACAAAAGTTAACAAATTTATCCAAATGTTACTCGCCATAAAGTACAACTCTAGCCAAATAAAATGAAATTAATCTCTGCCCAGCAAAGAGGGAGAGAAAAGTATAAAAATAAAGGAGATAAAAAGCGGGGAAGGGAAACTTTCTTTTGATACCTGAAAGTGAAGCGTGTCTATATTTCTTAAAAACGAAACCAGTTCCCACAAAGTAATTTAATTCAAGAGAAATAAACTTTACAAAATCCGGCTTTGTATATTTTCCCCTATGCTTGTCAAAAACATTGAATAAGGTAACAAAAATAATATACATTCAAGTAATGATAATATTATACCCCCCCCCAAAAAAAAGAAGGGTATAAAGAAGTATAACAACTAACTTGCTCGAAGCCCTGCCGTCAACCACCTACAATCAGTTTAACTTCTGTTAATGATAAAATACTTTTCTTAGGTATCTTATGTCAAAGTTTATTTTGAAGCCAATTTTAAGGGTTTATTCTTCTTCTCTGCATCTCCTTCTTGTGTAGAATCAACCTTGGCAACCATGTTCTTCTAGTTTCCTGTGTAGACTTGTTGAAAACGAAGTTTACTATTTCTTTAAGTGAACTTCAAGTAAACCACCACTTTCTCCTCTTAGATATATTTCGTTTCAACTCATTTTCTTCTGTTGATCCTACGGAGGCTTTTACCACATTTTCTGATCAGCAACAGCTTCCTTTTTCGGCAAAAGACCAATAATACCACTTCCAGACCTTAGACTTAATTTTCTTTTGAAGGGGACAGTATACCAAAACCACAAATAGCTTACAGTAGGCTTATTGTTTTGACAAGTAATCATAAAAACCCTGTAAGAAAAAGAGGCTTAGCCTAAGACTAATGGGCCTATTTTGCTTAACCCACCTTGCTTAAGAAAAAACTGCCTAAAGTCGAAAGTGAATAAACAAGACCTCGCAAAGTAAAAGGGGCGAGCCAGACAGCGGCTTCAGCTCGTGTTGAAAAACAAAAAACAAAAGAAGAGAGCAGACCCTTGCAGGTCTCACTTAAATAACAGTAGGGGTGGGGGCTAACGGCACAACTTCAAAACAGTCATTCAGATTCGAGCAGAGGGGAAAAAATATTGAGCAACTTTCATAACAAATTCACTATTTTTTGGCTTTAATCACACTACTTTCTTCAATTTAGATTTGGTAACCATGATCAAGTGTAGTGAAAAAGATTTTTACAATGTAAAACTAGGTGATAAAAAGAAGAGAAAATTCAAAGTTAAATTCACCTGTGTAGTTATAATGTGCTTCGATTAAATGGATCTTCTAATCTGAACAGTTTCTGATGTGTTGTTTTGTTACAGAAGTGACAAAACAGTTATTACTTCGCCTCTTTTCTTTTCTTCAATCTTGTATCTAAGGCTGAAACACTGCTTGGTTTTCTTAAGTATCAATAAAACTAGTATATTAAATATAGTGGTTAAAATTGCCCCTTTTCAAGAAAATCAAATTCAAACTGTCATTGCTTGAAGAGTTGCTGATTCTACCATGGCATCTATTTTGTCTGAGAGGTAGATGTCTTTGGAGGAGGAGGTGGAAAATAGACAAATAAGGGCTTCCACAGTAGCAACTGGATCATGGGAAATAGCATCAGAACCCTTGCTGAGTTGAATGTCACTCATGCAATGAAGGCATGAATGTAGGTTTCTTTGTCCTTGAAGCACCGAGTGGTACCTAATTTGTTCTCAGCTTTTGATATTTTTGCAAAGTGATTCTGCCAGCCACTTGCATTGTATGTTTGACCCCATGCCGCACATGACTGCTGATGGCCATTAGTTCTAGTCCTACCACAACTTTCATATCGTTATGGTGGGGTTGTGTGTCAGTTATGTTATTTTCACAATTCCAGTGTATTTGTTCAGTATTTTGAGACTGTTTTTGTCAGCAATATGTTGATGTTCAAAGGCCCGCTACGTCCAAGATGCCTGATATTTTATTTTGGTCTTGCAGAGTCATTTCAAATGCTTCTACATTATTTATATTTTGCTCTAAGTTTTTCAGTGATGCTGCTTTCAGCCAATATGTATGCCTGTAGCACATCATTGGCCATTCCCCAAATCAATTGATCCTTTATATACACGGTGGATAGATTGTGTTCACAGTCCTGTGCTCCAGAAATTGGAAAAATTGAAAAACTTTGAATGGATACATCTCCAACATGCAAAATAGATAAAAACAAAATGCAATGCACCATCAGAGTTGATTTCTGAGTCACCAAAAGTTCAAGAATGTCATGGTTAGGATCAGTACCGAAAAAATCTGGGTAGCTGTTAATTATAAAGTTCTGGTTAGGTTCGTCTGCACAATTGTATAGCTGAATTCTTGCTTTTGCAGGCAGAAGATTCATTATTTTTGTAAATACATCCCTGTCCACTTAGAATTTCTAGAATTGTAGCACTGTCATTTACGAGTGAAGCTGCAGGAGTTCTGCAACTGGTGCCTTCGTATAAACACTTGGTGGTAGCGACAATATTGGGGGTCCCTTAGCAAGTCCCAGTATGGTGAGCACTTCACCCATGGTTTTTATACCTAGCTCTTTGAGCATTGGATAGTTCAGCATAAGTCGGCTGTCTTTCGTAAGCTTCTTATTCATGAAGTTTTGCTTGTAGACCTTAGCAGAAATATGCCTGCACCGATATAAATATTATCCCAATACTGTGCATTTAATCCTATTTGCACCACCACGCAGATGTTTATACTATATATATATATAAATATATATATATATAGTCATGTAATGGATATCATCATAGGAAATGGACTTGGCGACGCAAATCCAAATCCTAGATGAGACTATTCGCAATTCACACAGTGTGAATTAATCTTAGGAAAGGTATGAATCCAACAATCCTCTCTCCAGCAATGGGTAAATAGTAGGGTAGAGTGAGCTCTTTATCCTTGGTATGGCAACGGGTCTTGGAGATGGAAAACTCTGAATACAAACCTGTTAAACTTTGTTTAAAAATTAACCTTTTGTTGCATCCTGCTGAGAGGGAGGAATTGGTAAATACATATATATATGTGTGTGTGTGTGTGTGTGTGTGTGTGTGTGTGTGTGTGTGTGTGTGTGTGTGTGTGTGTTTCTCTTTTCAAATGTTTGTATATGATTAAATATTATTGGAATTTTGAATTGAAATACGTTTTAATGATTCATATCTTTCAAGCAATATCTTCCATCAGTAAAGGAAAATGAAAAATTTCCGAATTTATTTAATATTTTTCCATGTTATTCAGCTCTTCATGAGGTTTATAATAATACCTAAATAACCAGTGAACTTGTTGGATACCCATTGTAACAACTGAACACAATGATATTGATGCTTCCATTTTGGAAAGAGTGAAGGATTTTAATTAGCATTTCATAGTTATCACTGTTATATCAAGAATTTGGATGATTAAAACATGATGTTCAGAGATAACAACAGATCCTGCAATATTATCATTCAGCTGCAAATTTGACTGGAAATTGCTTTATTCTCTAATTTCGAGCATATCAAGAGTATTTCCCAATAGTGTATTGTTTACGCTGGGTTACACTTATATATATATATATATATATATATATATATATATAATCTTGAATAAAATCAGATAACTTGCCAGAAGATAGACTATCTCAAATAGTGTAGCAATCAGTAAATGAAGTGAGTAAAAAGAAGAGCACCTCTAGAGCTAATCTAAAAGCTGACAGCCAAGAAGAACGAATACTGATGTGAAAAGAACATTTCAAGAATCTGCTTGGAAACTCCCCTAAAGTTACAGATAAAACTTAAATCACGAAAATTATTAAGAACCAACTTGACATCAGACTAGGACAGTTTACTCAAGGAGTACTTGATGTAGTACCAACAAAAATTAAAAACAAGAAAGCCGACGGTCTTGATGAAAGAATCAAAATGGCTTCAGAGAAAATGATCCACATCATCACAGATTCTGACAATCTGTCAAATCATAGAAGGGGTTCGTGCAAAAGACCTTGAGGTGACATTCTTATTTGTATTTTTTTTTTCTGGGCATTTGACTCCATACACAGAGGAAAAATGGAGTAAATACTACAAGCACATGGTCTCCAAAAAGAAAAACTGTCGCAGCTATAATGATGCTTTATAAAAGTAAAAGTTTGCTCACAGGATAGAGATACAGACTTCTTTGACATTGTTACAAGGGGATATATTAGCCTCATAGCTATTCATAATCTGCCAACTCTATATACTTCGAACGTCGATAGATCTAATGAAAGAATGGCTTTACATTAAAAAAAGGCAAAAAGCAGACAATACCTCACAGGTGACATAGTGCTTCTTGCAAATACATCTACGCAAGCCGAATCCCTTCTAGATAGTCTGGTAGCAGGAGGCATTGGTTGTCATGTGAATGCAGACAAAACAGTGTACATGTGTTTTTATCCAAAAAAGTAATCTCCTCTATAAACGGTGGCTCTGTTGTGGAGCCGTATAGCGCGTCGACTCCGCAAATGACTTAAGTTAAATGCCGGCGAGTGTGCATGGCCAAAGACAATGAAGGGAGACAAAAGGCAAGATAACAGGATACAACAAAAGTGACGATTTTATTGCCGGAATTACAAACGTGGATGTAAATGTCCGTGGCAGTTGAATGTAGTCTTCAGCTAGGATGGGTTACGTCGTTAGCTGGTATGGTCGCGTTGTAGATGTTCGCAGCTGGACGTTCGACGAGGGTAGCTGGCGTAGGCCGAGTCGTGGAGATACAGCTGGATGCTTGATGCTGGTAAGCTGAGATCGGTCGGGTCGCTGGATACAGTTGGACAGTCGTCGCGGGCAGCTGAGGTCGGTCGAGTCGTTGCGGAAAGCCGAAGTCGGTCGCTGGTAAATCGATGTCCCGGTTTTGACATTTCGTTGGTATGGTCGAGTCGTGGTTGCTAGCTCGTAACAGTGAGTCGTTATGTGAGCTAGTTGTCGCAATGCTAGGATAGCCCGTAACAGTGAATCGTTACGTGGACTAGATACTGCGTTGCTGGGGCAGTCCGTAACAGCGAGTCGTTACGTGGACTGCATTGCAGGAGCGTCGTGGTCGGTAGACCGATATCCCGGTTTTGACAGTACGTTGGGTTAACCGGGGGGGTGTCGATCTGTTTGCTAGCCCGTAATAGCGAGTCGTTACGTGGGTCAGATGCTGCAATGCCAGTGTAGTCCGTAACAGCGAGTTGTTACGTGGACTAGATGCTGCATTGCTGGGGTAGTCTGTAACAGCGATTTGTTACGTGGACTAGATGCTGCGTTGCTGGGGTAGTCCGTAACAGCGAGTCGTTACGTGGACTGCATCGCCGGAGCGTCGTGGTCGGTATCTATGGCTTTGTCGTGCCAGATAGCTGTGCGGGCATATCGTTTATGGGAGCTATGGCTTTGTCGTGCCATATAGCTGTGCGGGCGTATCGTTGTCGGTATCTATGGCTTTGTCATGCCAGATAGCTGTGCGGGCGTATCGTTTACAGTAGCTATGGCTTTGTCATGCCAGATAGCTGTGCGGGCGTATAGTTTACGGTAGCTATGGCTTTGTCGTGCCATATAGCTGTGCGGGCATATCGTTGACGGGAGCATTGGCTTTGTCGTGCCATATAGCTGTGCGGGCATATCGTTGACGGGAGCATTGGCTTTGTCGTGCCATATAGCTGTGCGGACGTATCGGGACGGTAGCTATGGCTGTTTCGCGCCAAAGCTGTGGGGACGTATCGAGGCGGTAGCTAAGGCTGTTTCGCGCCAAAGCTGTGCAGACATATCGAGGCGGTAGCTAAGGCTTGTGCGCTAAAGCTCTGCACTGTCAAGCGAACAGGCCAGGAGGCCGAGGCTAAGATTGGCGTTATCTTAGCGCTGCACGGATGGTGGAGCGGTAGCTAAAGGTCAACCCCTGCCTTTAGCGCTGTGCAGCCAAATGGACGAGTGAAACTGAGCGATGGTTAAGACCGGCTGGTCTTAGTGAGTCCTCTTCGTGTTTGCCTCCAGGCCGTCTATTTCGACTGATCATTAATGACCGCCAGAGATGCACCGACCCGCAGAAGGTGACCTCTCATAGCCCTTAGAAAGGACCGTCATAAAAAGGTTGTTGAATATACCACTAGGAGTGGCGGTGAGGTGGGTGCAACCACGATAACGTAGGACCTGAGCCTCGTGGAGCCGAGTGGCCCCAGAGAGCGTCCACGTAGACCTCTGAATTTTCGCCGCCTGAAGCCTTTTTATATGGAAGAAAGGGAACTCCACTTCTGTCGCGCCACGTGGATCGAAAGTTCTTCTACAAAAAATGGACGCAGAAAATAAGTATTTCTTTAGCCCGGTATAGGCTAGCAAAAAGTATTACTTCCATTTTTATAGAATTATTTCTGGCAGAAGTGTTTTGCAAATGTTGATAAATATTAATTTATCCCTTTCTTAGCTGTAACGGCCGGTTAAAATCGAAAAAGGGCTTCATCATTTCCGGCCGCGCCTGGATGTTATTTCTCTAGGGCGAAATGTAATCTGATCTGTTTATGTTCATAGGCCGGTCGCGGCAGCTCTCTGAAATTAGTGGACAATTTCACATACTTCGGTAGCAGCGTCTTTTCTACTGAAAATGTCATCAATATGCGTTTAGCAAAGGTATGGACTGCTATCGATAGGTTATTGATCATATGGAAGTCAAACCAATCTGATAAAATAAAACTCCATTTCTTTCAAGCAGCAGTTCTACTATATGAATACATCACATGGACACTGACTAAGCATACAGAGAAAAGCTTGACGGAGACTGCACAAGAATGCTATGAGATATATTGAACAATTCCTGGTAGCAACATTCCATGAAACAGCAGCTGTAGAGCCATCTACTTCCCATCTCTAAAAATATCCAAGTAAGACAAACAAGACATGCTGGAGAAGCGAGGGTGAACTCATAAGTGGCGTTTTCATATGGACCCCAACACATAGATATGCATGTGTTGGTCGACTAACAAGAACTTATCAACCACAGCACTGTACAGACACAGGATTTAGTCTTGAAGACTTAGCGAAAGTGATGAATAATAAGGAGTAATGGCAAAGTCAGAGAAAGCAAAGCTATCAGCATGACATTGTTATATAGCAGGGTTCAGATCTCTCCCGATTTACAATTTCATTCAAAAACATACACGTGCCTGGAAAAGGGTAGCATTCGACCGGATGTTAGCCTGACAGCTGCTACCGAGACAAGGAATAGAATGTGTCTTTGCGCAAGTGGCTCCGTGCAGGACTTCTGGGCGAGAATGCAAGAAATTAATTCACATTAACAAAATACCCTTTTTCAGCCAATCATAAATCTTTTCCCTGAAAAATTCCCAGAACCAACTTGATCCAAAGGGTAGCTATTTAAGCAGTGAAAATCTTCAAAGACCATGAGGGTGGAAGGGAAGAACATGCCATGGCCATAAGAACTCATCTGACGGATTTTTTGACACACCACCTGCTGTGAACAACTGCTGACTTAGCTACAACGCCACCCCGTCCACGGATGCTACTACCACCATGATCATCTGATACCCTTACCATCCTTATACCACCATACCCACCAAGTGAGTTTCTTAACTTATAACATATGTGACCGTACATGAACTCTGGTTTCACATACACCTAGATTCACTCTTTCACTTGATATTGTATGCTACAAATTTGTACAGTTGATTCTTCGCTTTATCACTTTGTTTTTCCTTTTGTTAATATAATTATTTAAAAAACTTTCAACCTGTGTTTGTCTTTTCCTTGCTACCATACACTTAATATTACAACATGATGATGATGATATATATGATTTTAATGAAAAATTTGTTAATACAGATATGAAGTGATAAAAAAGTATCAAGACTAAAGACAGAAATGAATACTTCATATGATATTCAATATATAATCAATATATTTTTTTCCAGCAAATTTACCATTAATGAAAGTATTTCGCTTTTACGGACAAAGAAAATATGTAAACAAAACTGAAAAGAGACAAACTCGTGGGTGTACATTTTTGCAGTAACTGTTTTGCACACACAGGCATGCATACACACACACACACACACACACACACACACACACATACATATATATGAAAATGTCCAGAGATGTAATAACCCAAGATTTTCAGATGATTTTATTTATAGAAATATTCCCAAGATTAACATTTCAGTTTTAAACCTTTGTCTGGGTGTGTGAGTTATAAAATGAAACAAAAAATGATTAAAAAATTTTAAAACATTTGATTTCAGTTATAAATGTTCTGTTTCAAATTTGTGTTATTTGGTTTACATTCCAAAATTTATTTTTGTAATACTAATTACACTTCACATGTGTGAATTACAACATTCATGCTCTCTGATATTAAGCTTTTCTTACACTTACATCTTAACATCATGAATATACTTTCCTACAAGATAGTGACATATTTGCACAAAGATCTTTTACACATACAAAATATATCAACTAGATTTAGACAATAAAAACTGCTAAATTGAATACATAAGCTTTTCTTTCTAATAATGTAATATTGGAGAATATTTAGGCTCAAATACTATCTTTTCTTACAAGAAATGACTTTGTAACTTTGGTTTTCCAACAAAATTTTCACTTAAGGAAATAAACTTGATCAAATTTGTATATTCTGTGTTTTATTCAATCATTTACACACTTATACTCCCCTATGGGGGTTGAGCTCTCTGGCAAAGGAATTTTCAGCTGCCACTTGCATAATGCAAAGCTCTTTGAATGAATTGAGCACTCTGGTATCCAGTAAGGTATAAAATGTAAACAAACGAACGCTGCTTCTGCTGTTGCGACATAATACCTTATAATTCCCTAGCCAAACGTGGTACGCTTGTTGGCCGAGTGGACTGATACTAAGTCTAATGTAAAGTTGGGTAGGTTTTGATCCCAGCTTCAAGCATCCTACAAGTCTAGCCACACTGAAGAGTTGTGATACAATGAAACAGTCAGTCTGTGGATGACAATATATATATATATATACATATATATATATGAGAATTTTTGTAATATACACATTTATCAGAAATTCAACATGTATCATTTCTTGATACCTACTATACTTACTTTCATCAAGTACAATTGTTGTCTACCATTCTCAGTCATATATCAACAAAAGATGAGTTAATATATAAAATCAACAAAAGTATTCAAATATCTGAGGCAAGTATTATTCAACTCAATTTTTAAAAAATAAATTACCAAAACTTAACTTATTTTTCATTCTATTTTTAACTTGGTTTCTTTACACATTTAAAAAAAAAGAATTTCAGTTTCATATATCTTTTTGTTGGCATATAGATATTTATAAGGCTTAGTTTAGTCTAGTATAAAGCTACAAGCATGAGGCACTTTTTAAGAACTGAACTCACAACTCAATAGTAAGAGTCTGCAAGACTAATTCACCAGGTGTTCCTCAACAGCTAAATGCTCAAGAAATTTATGAAATTTAATTTAGTCTGGCACAAGCCACAAATATGGATCCCCAAAGAAGATCAAAGTCATTCCATAGAGAAACATCATATTTCATTAAACATGACCCAACAGCATGCTGATTTACTAAGCTTAATCTACTGTGACATAAGGTTACAAGTATGAAGCATCCACTATGAGTCAACTTCCTACACAGTTGTAAGAGTCTGAAAAGCTAGTTCACTAATCCTATCTGATATTTACAAAGATAAGCTTAGTCTGGCACAGAACAGATACCAGTGAAGATTAAACTTAGAACACAATTGTAATGGTTAGCAAGACTAACTCAGTAACCACTCAGCCTAGTTGGCTGGGGCTGTAGAATATGCCAACTGTATCTCTGCAGAGGAGTAAGACCCCCTGTTATAATGAGTGTCCTGGATGTTACACTAAACCACCTGATGGTGATACTCCATTTCTAGAGCTTTGTGGAATGTGAAGAGCTCCTTCATTGCCTTTACTTCCAGGTCCACACTGACCTGGAGTGGTAGTTCCTTTGAGGGTTCCAAAAAGAAATGTGTACTCATTTTCTAAACCTAAAACCATTTAAATGTGTTCAAACAAATTACTGATGTAAAATTGAATTAGATAGTAAGTCTTGGAACCATTTAATTGTGTGCAAATAAAACTATCAGTGTTAGATGGCACTACTTTAAACTATTTAACTGTGTGCAAACAAATGAGCTTGTTTTAAAATCATATATATTTGATATGTAAGTAATAAACAAAATTTGGCATTAAATAACCGACAAGGGTTGATATGCCATAAAACACAACCAACCAACATCACTAACCACTGCTCAAGAATATGTCCCCAGGTATTGACAAAGTTTAACTTATTCTAGTATAAGGAGAGAAGTGTCAAGCATTTAGTGAATATCAAACTCAATTCACAATAGCAATGGTCCTCTAGACTAGCTTGCTACATAATATGACCACCTATTCTTGATGTTTGAATAAAAACAGGTTTATTAATTTTGTTATTTTGGGGAGAATTTTTTCAGACAAAGAAAAAAAAAAAAAAAAACTTTTCAAACTTTTTCTATTTATGAGTTTTTCTCTCATTAACTGGGTAGATTTTTTTCTACTGACCAATTTTTTATTGAAAAGTAAAAATAATAACCTGTGAAGAAGGGAAAAAATCTTTCAAATGCTTTTACTGGAAAAAATAGATGGCATTAGACTTCAGAAGTTGAGTATAAAAATAAGACAGATGGTATGTAAATTCAATCATAGACTTTCAAAAAAAGATGATAAATTTAACAAAAAGATTTACCAAGTTTGGAAATATCTTCCTCAACTTTGAGCAAAACTATCATGATCACAGAAAGATGAAATGCAATAAATGTTTTTATTATGTGTGTGCATGCTTCTAAGGTTTACAAAAAGCTATAAAAGAATTAATTAATCATGTTAGTTTAATGAGTCAGCTGATAATCAAACATTTCATAATATAATTTACTGGAGAATCTTTGGTATATCTTACTCATATTTATTAATCTCGTCAGATGAAATAATTTTCTTCATAACTAAAAGTAAATTCTACCATAATTATTTTATAACTAGTTTTTAGACAATACCCTAGTCAGATATTCCTTTTATTATTTATATATCAAATCCATTATAACTTACTACTAATTTCATCTTCAGGTTTTATTGTATACAAGCTAATAAGAAAAAATATAGACTAAGCTAACCACCATACCCATATATGTATTCTTTTTTTTAAGCAAATTCTAAGTTAGGTGGATTTTTGGTGAATAAAAGAAAGCGATTTCTCCTTTACAATTAGTTGAACTTAAGCTTCCTGATGATCCGATAAGGTGAAACTTTAGTAGAAGATTTTCGACTCGCGATTTAGGTTAATTTTATAATTGGCTCCACTTGTGTTGAGCACTTTAGTAATTGTAGCATTGCAGGATTCACGGAGGGTTTTTGGTTTTCTTTTGACCCCTGACTGCGTATCCCTTGATTTTTTTCAAGGGGTTGGACGAGGTTGGCCTTTTCTTTCTTTTTGACCCAAAACTTTTTTCTTTTTCCCCTGGGCGGTGATTCGAGATACTTTTATCTCTTGTTCCTAGCAGGGTTTTTTTTGTTTGTTTCTGGTACCATGAATGCTGGTAGATATTAGATTAGTAAATATATATATATATATATATATATATATATATATATATATATATATATATGTGAAAAAAAGTTGAAAAAACAAATAATCCAAAATTTGTTATGAACGTCAACATTGAACTTTTAGGCTGTAATAACCTTCTTCAAGACTTTAGATTTATGAAAAATATTGTTAAAATAGTGATTGATGTTTGATGAAATCACAGGAGAAAAGAAAGTGCATATAAAAAGAAAGATTCATAACAGCATATTCAGCATTCTTATTTTGAACATATTATTACGTTGTTTTTACATGGACTGATGTTTGAAATTTGTTGGGTTTTTCTAAGAAATATAATGGAAGATGATGAAAACAATGATATATTATTTCAAAAAAAAAAGGAGGAAAGGAAGAGAAAATGAATATGAACATATTGTTCATGAGGCTAAATTTAGATTTAATATATAGGGCTCAAGAAAGTATAAATACCTGAGGAGAAAAAAATTAATTAAAACTAGATATTTTGTAGCCATTTAGAACTAACTTACCAAGAAGGGGTAAGGATTGAAAAACCTGGAATGAATATTAACGGAGGATAAAAGCAAAATAGCATTGATTTCAAAGATTTGTCTTATGCTTTTATTATGGATATGAACTAATATTGTAGCTGCATTGAAATTGAAGTTATGGTTAGTTTTAGATATATGTAGGAAGGGTGCATTATTAGAATTGCCTAATCTAATATTGTGTTTGTGCTCATATAGACATTTTTAAAAGTTTCTGGTGGTGTCGCTAATATATTTTATTTTACAGTTATTACAAGGAATAGTATTGGATTTAATATGTTGATGAGATTTCATGTTAAGTAAGTTATGAATAGTTTTGGAGGGTAAAGTAGCAGTTTTAATATAAAGGTTATCAAAATTATTTTCTATAAAGTTAATGGAAGAATTAATAGTTAAAATAATGTGTTTATGGGGAAGTCTTATTATATTAGGAGGTGTATAGATGCCGACTTGAGATCGTTTTCTTTTGTGGATTTTGAGGGCTTTAGATTTAACAAAGTGTATAAAAGGTTTAGGGTAAAGAAGGTTTAGAATAAATTTTTTATGTAATTAAATTCATCATTTAAGCATTTTGGGAAGCAAATGCGTAGGGTCCTAAAGTGAAAACCTATAATTCCTCTTTTGGTGATAGTTTTGTAGTGTAAAACATCCATTGCTATTTAACAACACTTTTCATGAATTTAAAGTCCTGAAAAAGGTTATTATAACTGAAATATTCAACATCAACTTTCATAATAAATTCATCAAATTTTGGATTATTTGTTTTTTTCTACTTTTTTTTTCATATATATAAGCAGTGTGTGATTCATAAGTGCATAACTTATCACAGATGTTGATTTGATGATAAAAATAAATGTTCAATTTATAAGAGCTTTAAGCTCTTATAAATTGAACATTTATTTTTATCATCAAATCAACATCTGTGATAAGTTATAAGGAATATCAATAATATCATATTAGAATAGATCTTACTTTTTTCTGCTTCATAAATAAATATATCTATAGTGATAAAATTCATATCATTTTTACAAATGTAAATCTAAATCTAAAGATTTTGTAAAATCCCTAAACATTTTAATGATTAAATGAAATCTAGGAAATCTTTAGAGTTACATTGTGGGTGTCTTGAAAGTTGTCACTTGAAAAATATGATTCTTGCATATTGTTCCTATTTTTAACTGCCAAAATCAAACAACTTGTTTGTTTGTTCAAATACTTATGAGTGGTACTATATATTTTCTTGTAAGGTTTTATTTACTTCAGACACCTAGGAGATTTTAAAAGGAAAAAAACATTAAGAAAATAGTCTGATTGCAAAATGTAGGCCAATAATTTCATATTTATTACCATTTTCTCAAAGGTAGACATCTTGCAAATGGGAAGCTTTTATTTCTGCTGACTTTTTCTGCATGCCCCTTTTACTTTGTAAAACAGCAAATATAAATTATCAACAAAAAAATTTCTTGTCTGATTTTAAGAAATTTCTCTAAAAGAATTCTAAATTTGGAATGTCTGGTACTTGGAGGAATTGTAAATAAATTGTAAATAAAATGATCTCAAAATGCATTCTTTCAGATTTAACACATCTATTGCTACAAAATATATATATATATATATATATATATATATATATATATGGAAGTAAATAATGGAGTGTAATCTGACAATATGTACAGAAAAATTGATAACAAAGTAATCCAAATAAGAGGTGAGATTTATTGAAAAGCAAACTTGACACTATATCATTTTTGGTTCTAATGAACCATCATTAAGTCTGTGAGGGATGATATTAGTGATGTTATATTAAAGTACGGAGAAATATTATAAAAGCCCAGATAAGTATTTAAGGAATTACAAAGTAAAATAAGCACTGGCCTTGAAAATTCATCTTAGTCTTTTATTGAAAATGTAAATGAGTATCTTTGCAGAATTGAAACTGAAGTTATGATTAGATTGAGAAATGGGTTGAAGAAGAGCCATTCTAATGTCTCTCTGTACTTGAGCAAATCCATTTCAAATAGCCAGAATATATTCTATCTTTAGTTAATACATTTCACATATATCATAATATTACACTTTCTCTTTTTCTCTTTCTTTTTCTTCCTCCTTTTGATTCAAAATCTTTCTCAATAAACAAAAAGAAGCATAAATTCTATACAATATTTCTAAGAAGTCAAATGAAGTAATTTAAAAAAAAAAAATGCTGATTCACTAATTAAATGGCTAACTTTTCTTGATATACAAATTTTCCTTTAGTTTTTGTATTTTGGATTTTTAAACATCCATTGTTAATTTAACATCACTAATATCATCCCTCACAGTCATGATTGTAATATCCTAACTAACAAAAGGGAAATAACCTCTGATGCCACAGGGGTTACGGCCCCTACCACATCCGGGGCATTTGGTCAATAAAGGAATGTACCAGGCATAGCAGCAAATATTCGTTCTCATTCTGTCTTTAATCACCATCCATCCTATCGATTCATCTTGGTAATAGTCCATACCTAGCAAGTATCCATTACCTCAGATATAAAGACTTTACATTGGCGACAAAGAAAGAGTCGTTTACTCACCAATAACAACAAAAAAAAAAGAAAAGAACAAACCTGCCCACGTGCCGAAAAAAAAAAACTAACATGGCCGCTTTACCACATTACCCAGAATTTAACCACGAATCAAAAAACAAAGCAGCAAAATGGACAAAATATGTCAACAGACTGAGAAATTACTTCACTGCATACAACATAGAAGACGATGAACGAAAAAAAGCTATGCTTTTAACTTTTGTTGGCGAAGAAGTAAATGATATTATTGACGAACTACCGTCTGAACAAACCACACCAGAAAAAAATGAAACACACTTCGATAAGCTCGTCCTGGCTGTGCAAAACCACTTCAACCCAGAAAACAACACTGAGTATAACAGATTTATATTCCAAAAAAAAAAAAAAACCACCCCAAACATAGAGGACTTTCATCGGGAATTAAAAGAGGCAGCAGCTATGTGCCGTTTCACAGACAGAAATGCAGAAATAAAATCCCAGCTAATAACGGGCTGTTTATCAGAAAAAGTTCGCCAAAAGGGACTGATGAACCCAAACATGCTCCTAGGCGATCTAATAAACCATGCCAAAATGACAGAAACCATATCCAAACAAATGGAACAGATGCCCTTAGAAGACGCCAACTCTACTACAAAACCTACCACATCCATTAATGCAGTAGCCAACAAAGTCACGCATGAACAACAATGGCCACGCAAATGCCCCCAGCAAAACCGGTGCAGAAATTGCAATGGGAAATACCCACATGAACGGGGACCGACATCCTGCCCTGCATTCCAGAACCAGTGTGCCTATTGCCGGAGATGGGGACACTTCGCCTCTGTCTGTTTCAGAAAACTAAATGACGAGGACAGACGGCGAAGAACAAACCGCCCCCCACGCCCACAAGCTCAAACCAGTCGACGACCTGTAAACTACATTGAGGACCATCAATGAGACTCAAACAGCGGCAGTGACACGGAATATGTATTCCATACAGGTAAAGTGAAAAACCTTCCTTACTTTGACTTATCTTTTGGTGATGGCCATCAAATGTTCAATGTGTTAGCTGACTCTGGCGCCACCATAAACATTTTGTCTGAGGCAGATTACAAATCCCTAAGACCAACGCCCCTCCTCCGACCCACAAAAACCGTAATATCTGGATTCGGCGTCAAGGAAGCCACCCCACTTCTAGGTCAATTCAGCACACTTCTAAAGTTTAGAGGCATCTCCTGCGAAGCAGACATACATGTTATAAAGAACCCAGAAAAACCCATTATTGGCTGGGAAACATGTAAAAGGCTCAAACTACTGTCAGCAAACACTCATTCAGTCAACCACATCAGTAACTCTGATGCACAGACCCCACTCACCACTCTTAAACTTCTAGAGGACTACGCAGACCTATTCAATGGTCTGGGTAAACTCAAAGAAAAAAAAGTTCACCTACACATAGATGAAAACATACCACCCATCGATCAGAGATACCGCAGGGTCCCCTTTCACATAAGGAAGGATATAGAAGAGTTAATAGCCAAAGATGAGAAACTGGGAGTGATTGAAAAGGCAGACGGACCAACCCCATGGGTATCTCCTATTGTTGTAGTACCCAAAAAGGGTCAAAATAAAATCAGGAATTTGCATCGACATGAGGGCAGCAAACAAAGCTATCAAAAGGAAACGACACCCAACCCCCACACTCAATGAACTGAAAACTATTCGATCGGGAGCTAATGTTTTCAGCAAATTGGATCTTAACCAAGGCTACAACCAATTGGAACTAGCTGAAGAATCCCGATATATAACCACCTTTGCAACACACCTGGGCCTGTACAGATATAAAAGACTCTTTTTTGGTGTCAACTCCGCAAGTGAGATATTCCAGGAAGAAATTAGTCAAGCACTTACAGGGATCAAGGGAGCCATCAACATCAGTGACGACATCCTTTGCTTCGGATCAGACCAGCAAGACCACGACCAAAACCTCCATGCGATATTCAGACGACTTCGCGAAAAAGGGCTCACCCTAAATGGCAGCAAATGTGAATATAACAAGAGGTCACTGGAGTTCCTTGGACACACCTTCGGTAATGAAGGCATCAGCCCAAGCGACCTCAAAATAAAAGCAATCCTTGGATTACCCGACCCTAAAAACGCATCAGAAGTCAGAAGCTTGTTGGAAATGACTAACTTCTGCGGGGCAGAATTCATTCCAAACTATGCAACCTTCACCCATGAACTACGTCAACTAACAAAAAAAAACACACAGTGGTCCTGGACTGAATGCCACACTGAATGTCTAAAAAACATTAAGGAGGCACTGAGCAGAGCATGCTCACTTGCCTACTTTGACCCGAACAAACACACTGAAATACATACGGATGCCAGTCTGGGAGGCATTTCTGCCATGCTGTCACAAAATGGACGGATAGTACAATTTGCAAGTCATGCTCTATCCGCAGTTGAACAGAGATACTCCCAAACAGAACGTGAAGCACTCACCATCACATGGGCGTGTGAACACTTTCACATATGTATCTTTGGAGCTCCATTCACTGTCTTTACAGACCACAAACCCCTAACATCCATTTTTAACAACACCCGCTCCAGATTATCAGCACGCATTGAACGCTGGGTTTTGAGAACGCAACCATACGACATGACCGTGATATACAGACCAGGCCATGACAACCCAGCTGACTATCTCAGCCGCCATCCAACGCACCTACCACCAAGCGACAGAGAACAAAAAATAGCAGAGGAATATATAAACTACATCCTCTCAACCTCAACCCCCAAAGCAATGACAATTGATGAAGTTGCAACGGAAACAGCAAAAGACAAGACACTCACCATTGTCATCCAAGTCATCCTTACCAACAAATGGCATAGTGTCGAGGATGGCATAAACAAAGCAACATTCCACACTCTGCACGCCAATCGTGCCGAACTATCACTTGCACACAAGGATAGCATCATCCTCAAAGGGCACCGAATAGTACTGCCTGAAACACCACAAAACAGAGCTGTCAAAATAGCACATGCTGGACACCAAGGCATTGTGAAAACCATGGCTCTCCTCCAAGAAAAGGTCTGGTTCAAAAACATGCAGCCTCTAGTGGAAGAAAACATCAAGAACTGCCACACCTGTCAGATCAGTACCCATAAACCGACAAGAGAGCCACTGCAAATGTCCCCACTACCAGCAGCCCCATGGGCAGAAGTCAGTGCTGACTTTGGACACCTCCAAAATGGAAAGTACCTCCTCGTTGTCACAGACGAATACTCATGCTATGTTGTTGTTGAAATCCTGGACTCCATCTCAACAACATCAGTCATACCCCGCCTAGACAAGATATTCGCCAAATTTGTTGTGCCAGTCTCCCTCAAAACGGACAATGGCCCACCATTCAACAGCCACGAATTCAAAACCTATGCCTCCATCACTGGATTCAGACACAGGAGAATAACACCCCTATGGCCCCAGGCTAACGGGGAAACAGAACGCTTCATGCGCACTGTAAAAAAGTCCATTAAAGCTGCCTTAAATAAAGGTCGAAGCTGGAAACAGGAATTATTCAAATTTCTGCTGGACTACCGGATGACACCACATTGCACCACCGGCGCACCCCCAGCCACAATCCTATTTGGCCGGACCATAAAAAACCGCCTACCACACCTGATCACACCCATTGCTGAAGACCCCAGCATTAGGGAGCGTGAAACCGAAGCCAAGAGAAAAATAAAGCAATATGCTGATAGAAAAGCGTACGTGAAACCCAATGATCTCAGGATGGGTGATGCAGTCATCGTAAAAAGTGACAACACCTCAAAGGCTCTCACACCTTACCAGCCTAACCCAATGACTATTATAAAGAAAAAGGGAACCATGATCACCGCCACACACAAAGGTAGCCAAACTACAAGAAATTCCAGCTTCTTCAAAAAAATCCCTAAGCCAACAACAAACCCTGCACATAACCTACTGGATTACCCCTCATCTGAAGATGAAAGCTACACACATACGACAACACCACCAGAATACAAAGACAACCAAACACAACACACAACTCTAAACCTCAGGTGTTCAAGTAGAACAAAACGGCCACCCAAAAGATTTGACCACTAACAAAAAAAAAATAATAATAAACATACCCGTACACAATAGTCTGAACCATCATCATTTTCTTTTCTCTCATTCAGGTTAACAGACATCTCCTCCGACATAGAGTCCAAGCCATCTGTTCAAGCATCCCAATCACTTCACAGACTGAATGATCTCCCTCACCAGATAATTATTACCACCACTGTCATTGTTGTTATCATTATTTAAAAAAAAAAAAAAAAAAAAAAGAGCATTGTAATATCCTAACTAACAAAAGGGAAATAACCTCTGATGCCACAGGGGTTATGGCCCCTACCACATCCGGGGGGATTTGGTCAATAAAGGAATGTACCAGGCATAGCAGCAGATGTTCGTTCTCACTCACTTTAATCACCATCCATACTATCGATTCATCTTGGTAATAGTCCATACCTAGCAAGTATCCATTACCTCAGATATAAAGACTTTACAATGATGATGGTTCATTTAAACTGAAACACTGTAGCGTTGACTTTGCTTCTCAATAAATCTCTCGTTCTACTTGGATTACCTTGTTAATAATTTCTCTTTCTCTCTCTCTCTCTCTCTCTCTCTCTCTTTCCCTGTATATATATATATATATATATGTGTGTATGTGCATGCATGTGTGTGTACAGAGTTTTGATTAGTTGATTTTAGATTATACTTACTCTTGTTGAGTTATTTTGTGCCAAAGTCAGTTTAATCTTTACAATCTTTTATTATATTCAATACAAAAATGTATCATCACCATTGTTTTAAAATGGTAAGCCCTTCATCATCTCATAAAAATCTACTTGACCCATAGATGGGAACATACAAGCTCAGAGTAGACCTGGGAGTAATGGCAGCAAAGGGGTAAATCATATTCTCCAGTGCTTCAGAACTGGAACCTCATCACCTGATGTAGTTTAGTGTAATATCTTACCAAGGATATGCTTTCTTAGGGGGAAGTCTTACCTCTCTAATGGGGATACAGTTGGTTAATTCTAAACCTCACCAACAGTTCTATATGTCTGGGTGTGTGGGTTGGGGTCAGGTGGGGACTATCCATGGTGTAATGGCTAAAGTGATTGATTTCAGCCTTGAAGTAAGCAAGTTTGAACTTCAGTCATGCTATTGCATTTGTTGTGGAAAGGAAATTTCGTATTTTGGTTTGGCACGCAATTTAATTCGACACTTAATTTCACCCAATCAGGATGACTGATCCTATTCAGCCCGGACCTTCTTTTCTGGGCAGCAAATTGGGTAAGCTGCCAAACCTAGACTCTTTAGCTGGACAACGCCACCCAGTGCAGACGTCTCACAGGGGGCTCTTAAATAGCAGCAGCAGTAGTATGGACATATGAGGGAACCTCTCTAATTTATGGATTCCTTGCAAGAAATCCCAGTTGAATATAAATTAGATACATTCAACATGCCACGCACAGGCACAACTTTGTCACACCCAAAAATTGGCTATGTCAACGTGATGCCTTCATTTCACTCTCGACACCTAGCTCTCAATTCACCTCTGGACCACTTTAATGGAGACAATGCACGCCTCTCCACCAGACGCACAAAAACCATGGTGACTCCAATGGCAACATGGCTTTCGCTAAACTACAGTGAACACAATCCCTCGTACGTCCAACAACACACGCTGCCATCTCAACCTTCTCAACTTCTCATAACTCAATTTCATCTCCATACTCACATTCTTTCCACGAGTCTTGCAGCACAAACCCAAACTACATTTTCCATGCTGCAAATAAAAACTATTCCTAAACACATTTCGACTATCAGCATCTTACTTCTTCATCCTTCCTTTATTACTCTTAAAACATTAGCGAGGAGACTAACAACACTAAACGAGGAAACAACACAACATAAACACACATACGTTACAACCATCTTCCTTGCTAACAACAAACTTTCCCCCTCGCTCAACAATAACAAAATATCTTCTCGCCTAAAATAACACAACAAAAACCTATTCCTAAACATTCACTTTCAGACTAATATACTTGGAAAAGGTATGAACACCCTTACCTTCCTAACTATGAGTTAAATAGTATTACTGCTGTTCTTCAGCAAGGAAAGCTTTAACATTAAATAACCCACAAAGGTTGATATGCCATTCAACAAACCAACCAACCAACTCATAGTTATGAGTCATTGATACTTTTTACTTTGAAATCCATACTTGTTAATTGTTTTTTGTTTTTAATATCATATTTGCTTTACACTTTTTGTGTATGGAGCACTTGCATTTTTAACAGAATTTACCAAATGATGGGCATTCTTATTTTTATCATAAAGTGATATGACAAATAAAAATATATTTCTTTGAAGTCATTTATTTCTTAATTGTTCTCAACTTGTTTCTACTGTAGGTCATTGTCAAGAAAAAAGTTTTTGTGAAAATAGTTTTTTAAAAAGTTGAAATTGCACTAAAGAAGCAACAAAAATGGACTGGCAATGTAGAATATCCATTCACTGAATATATACACACAAATACATATATACATACACATATACAAATGTTTTAGCAGCATATTCTATCTACTAAACAAATTACTGAAAACTTTAACACTTTTTATTTCAAAGAAACATTACAAAGCCCTTTTCTGTTTATATGCATTCATCCTTGTCATAATTGACAATGAAAGTAATAGCTTTTTACAATTACTTTCTGAGCAGGTAGTTATGCAAGGACAGCTTGCTTAATTACTCACTCATTCACTTTCTTCTGTGTCCTTCTTATAAATGATATGACAACAGTTAAGATAGCAAACAAAAGTGTAAAGTGTAGGGAAAGGTAGTTTCATGCTTTTCTCAAACATACTTTTATTAAGTGAATATAAACTACCTCAAATAGAATGTGAACACAGTTTTCAGATATTATGTCACTTCCCACTTCCATGTATACATACTTATAAAAACATATTTTTATGTGAGGTGTGTTCAAAAGTAAGTATTTACCAAGACAGAAATGAACAATGAAAAAAATTTATTTCCTTCAAAATAATCCCCTTGGCTTTCAATATACTCATTCTGGTGAATAAAGTCATCTAGATATAATCACTTTATTATATAAGTTGCTTCACTGTGCTTGTGCCTTCATTTAAATTTGAAATTAATCAAATTAGAATAAAAGATCCAGGCTCAGTACTCTTTGATTATGCAGCATATTTATCAAAGTTTCATTGGCAACTCAATTTGAGCTAACCAAGCTCAAACCAAACCAAGATCATTTTACAGCAAGGAAGATCAAATATATAAAAATGTTCTAAGATACAGCAGAGGTATTCTCACAAGGGGACAGAGAATCATCAAGATCTGTAAATATCATGCCTTGAGATTTTTTGCACAAACTCCTTTGGTAGTTTGACAGATTGTTAGAATATATAATGTTGTTGGTTGATTTCTCCAAAATCCATTCTGATTTTCTCAATTTCAAGTTCAATATGATTGGAAAGCAGAGCATTATAAACCTTTGCTGCTATAGAAGTAAGAGTTTTGTTTTTGTAGTTCTTGGTGATTCTGAGATCACCTTTCTCAGGGAAGGAGAAGATGCAGCCTTTTGTCCATCACTCTATTGTGTTCTGATTATATGCAGCATTGCAGTATTGGAGCAGTAAGTCATTGAATTTCCTTGTCTTCCATACTTCTGGAGGGGTTTCATCAAGACCGGCAGCTTTCCTGTTTTTAAGTTTTGTTAGTATTACGTTGAGTTTTTGAGTAAACTGTTCTAGTTTGATGTCTTGTTGGTTATCAATAATTTTCACAATAGGTTTATTTGTAACTTTCAGAGAGAAATTCTTGAAATGTTCTTTTCACATCTGTGTCTGTTCTTCTTGACTGGAGTTCTGTAAGGAGATACATTAGCACTGTATCTGTTTATAATCTGCCTAGACTAAATATTTCAAATGTCAGTAGATTTAATAAAAGAAAATGGTTTTACACTAAGGTAAGAAGCAGACAATATCCTGCAGAAACTATAATGAACACAAACTATACAGATGATCTAGCACTTTTTGCAATTACACCTGCCAAAGCCAAATATAATCTGAAGTAGACAGCAGGAGACATTAGCCACCATGTGAATGCAAATAAAACAGAGTACACAATGTGTTTTAAACAAGGAGACATTTCCACTCTAAAATGATGAAAATAATAAATACTGTTTACACAACTCTCCAAATAGAAATAGTGAATATCTAGCAGAGTTTTCTCTTGAGAACAGGCTGGTAAGCCTAAACATTAAACACATCTTGTTTTAATTTTTTTTTAAACTAAAAGCCTTAGCCATATGTGCGTGTGTGTGTGTGTATACATATAGGTAAAGCATGGACTACTATTGACAGGTTATTAACTATATGGAACTCTGAGCTTTCTGATGAAATAAAATGGGAATTCTTCCAAAGTGTAGTCATGTCAGTACTATTGCATGGCTGCACCACTTAGACTCTAACAAAATGCATGGAGATAGGAACCACACAAAGATGCTGCATGTTGTTTGAACAAATCTTGGAGGTAGCACCCTATCAATCAGGAAAGACTTATATTTATTAGTTCTGTGCAAACACTAGATGCCATTTAGAGGACTGTCCAAGAGTGATGGATGATATGAATGGATGGGGAGAGAAAGTCAAAGGAATCCATGCTATCAGCACAACTTGGTCATCATGATGATATCTATCTCTATCACTCTCTCTCTCTCTCTCTATATATATATATATATATAGAAAGAGAACATTTATCAAATTTCTACTTTACTCTAGTTTTTTAAACTTACATTCCTTATTTTTGGAAATTTGTCTTTTGATAAAAAACTTTTCTTGATTTCATTATGAAAACTTATAACATTATCATTAGCAACTGTTAAATTGTACAGTTAACATGGGTGATGACAATTTACATGAGACAACTGATTATAAAATGATGATTGATCCTCTTGGGGGTCAGAAAAATCAGACATAAAAGAAAAAAATTGGATATTTTGTTTAATAGTGACACTTTCATAAGCAGGATACTTGATAGTTGTTTTATTTTTCATTTCATCCAACCTCTGTCATTCTTCATTATTATTCTATGTTGAAAAATAATGACCCATCGATTTTGATAAAATATAAGAGAAATAAGATCAAGTAAATATGTATTACTAAAAATAATGACAACATGACTGTAAAAAGAATAAGATGCAGGACAAAATTGTATGCTTTCAATGCACCAAGTCTCTGTAAACACTAAATGTTTACAGAGACTTGGTGAATTAAAAAGCAAGCTATTTCATCCTATATCTTATTCTTTTTGTTTTTTCACCATATCAAGTTCTAACCACTTTCAGGGTCACTTTCCAATTTGACTATTGACAACATTTTTAGGCCTCTATGTTTTCATCTTGTCATCCAAGTATGTAGGACAGTGTTTATGTTATCTCATCATATAAAGCATTCAAGTTCCCCTAAACATAAACACAGCATCACCTACGAACAAATGAACTTGACATATCAATAAAACAAGCCCACAACCAGCTACCACCTCACAAAGCACTTTAAACACAGTGACACCTTCAAATCATATTACTATAATATCAATATATCATATTTAAAACAATTCATATAGCTTTTATCAGCCATAGAATAATGATCTGTGAGTTGTGATAAAAAGCAATAGGAATAAAATCAAACAAAAACTAATTAACAATCATTAATTACTAATTTGTTTCATCACAGAAATTTTTTGACTATTACATCTAATACTACTAGGTGGAAAAAAGCAACAGAATAACATTCAGAAGTATTAATTCAGAATTTGGCTTAAAATAATCAACAAAAATATACATAAGGACATACTAGAATTTTTGGATCAAAACCGCATTAGCATTGAAGTTACATTTTTATGTTTTTCAACCAATCAGCTAAAAACATAGAATAAGAACATTCTAGAAAATCCAGATCAAAAACTAATTACCAGAAAATTTTTAGGCTCTAAAACAAATAAGTAAAAATACGAATCTGATTGGTCAAGAAATGTCTACGCGCTTAAATTTTAGGACCTGCAATAAAACTATTTTTTGATCCACTACTAAAGTATAAATAACAAAGAATTTAATCAACCAAGTCAGTTTTCGGTCATTCAATTCATTTCTTCCACGGCCAAAAAGTCATTCCGTCTACTACCCAAAAAGACTTTTCGCTAGAGGTCATGAAACGGGCAACAGGAAAAGGCTGGCAACTTTCTTTCACCAATGTGACATGTCGTCAAAATCTTAAGAAAACACACAGGTGGACTTAAGGAAAGCAAAGACCCATACTTACGGTCCATAATTCCTATACACACGCACATACCAATATATGTAAGTAAAGACAATTATTTTTTTCTTACTTACTTCGGCCAACCATGGAACCATTTATTTGATAGACTTTATTAACATGTAAACACACACACACGAGGGAACAACCCTATTTTCATTTAACTGGCCATAACTGTATTTCAACAAAGGCCATTTGCACATTATGTTTCTCATCTATTTTCATTCCTGTTTTGTTAATGAATATTAAATTGTTTATTTCTTAATGTTCGTTGTTGTCATATTCCATTTGTTTTACTTGCTTGTAAAAATTTGTGTTATATTTGTGGTGGAACTAAACATGAATGTAATAACCGTGAAATACGGATGAGAACTCACTCTCACTTGCTACAAATTGGAGAGTAACATATTCACTAAACAATAACATGCACCCACTACAGGCTCATCATTTCCCAATTTGGTAGATTACTTATCAAGTTTATTTAATCAGAAGAAAAAATTCAATAAAGATTTTAAATAAACATTCACTCTTTTTATAGTTGATCTAGAAACTTTCTGACACTATTACTTATGAGGCAAAAATTATTAATAATAATAATAATAATAATAATAATAATAATAATAACAACAACAACAATGCTTCATATAACAAATTCATTGATTATTACATGTAATTTTTTATGAAAAACTTTAAAAAGTAACTAAATCCAAAAAAACTTATTGTCTTTAAAACTCTTTTTCTTGATAATATCAGGATTTAGTAATCTTAAATTAGTCTAGCACAAAATCTCTATATAGAGCATAGTATAGCTATTGTAATAAGCTATATCAAATTTTGTGAAAAAACTATATGAAAAAAGTTTATCAAATGGTCATTCATGAAAGAGTAATATAAAAAATTTGCCACTACCATTACATGCACATTCATTGTAAGAAATAAGAAATAAAATATCATAAGAAATAAAATCAGCAACTTGAGTTTAATTTATGAATGAGGTTGTTTGCATTTCACTTTGAGCAAATAGTAGGACAGACTGGGTTCTTAACACTTGGTTAGGCAACTAATCTAGGAAACTGAAACCTCTGGGTTCAAACAAGCTGTATTCCATTTAAAAATTCACCTTTTGTCATATTTTACCCATGGCAGAGGGGTTGGGTAAATACATAGCATTAAACTTTCACTCACATCAGTAATTGGTTCCTTGTAGAGTTGCTTTTAGTCAAAATCGAGACAATTTTTTAAAATGTAATTTTAATTCATTCCAGACCTATACAAATAGAAGAAAATTGAAATAGTTTATAATAAAACACTGCTTTAAACTTGAAAATGGTGATAGCTGGAAGCAACAATCAAAAAATCAAAATTAAAAAAGAACCATGTATTTTAAAATGAAATAATGTAGCTTCAAATAGTGAGAATATCTAGTGTGTTTGATTCAAATTGAGTGAATTATACCAAATTTTATTTTTTTATTTTATTTATTTTTTTATTTTTTTTTCAATAGTACCTTACATTAAAAAAATTTCAAAATTATCATTTCATAACAGCATATATTCAATGTTTCAACTACTTTCTATGCCACTTGAAAACTTCAGGTCCACTGGAGAGCAGCAGAAATCTATATTATATTAAGATGAAAGCCCTACTAACCAAACAATTAATAATCATTGACAATGCCTCATCTAATAAAAAAGAACATATATAATATTATCTCTAATAATAAGATTACAGTAAATAAAAACAATACAAAAATATGGCGCTGATCAATCAGCAGTTTTGATTTTGGTTTCTTTATTCAATGGTATATCAACCTTTATGGGTTATTTAATGCCAAAGCCATCCTTGTAGAAGAGCAGTTTATACCTTCCCCAAGGGTATTAGTCCAAATTTGAATGTAATAGCATGACAAGAATGTAAACTTGCTTAATACTGTCACAGTCCAGCACATTAACCACTGAACCACAGGGACTCCTCCATGATCAAAAGTAAAATAAAGAGTATGACTATAAGGCTATGATATTCAGAGCAGCTGGCATGGTTAACTGTGTTTTTCAAAACAAAAAGATATGAATTCCATTCTTACTGAGAGTTCATCCTTTATATACAATCTGCAGTGTTTACTTACAGCTGTTGAGTGACAGTATAATTAGTTCTGATAAAAAGTAACCAAAATTAAAATAAAAGAAATAATATTAACAGTTATTGGCAATGCTTTATTCAATAAAAAAAACAATTATGTTATAATTCTATTGGAGTTAGAAAAAGAACGTGAGTTTGGATGAGTAACAAGGTTTCTTCTTTAATTAAAAAGGGAATCATGTCATGAAAATAACCTGATAAGACTGAAGGGTAGAAGAAATCTTTTAACTCTTCATCTCTGCTGCTCTTGCTTTTACTCAGCTATGCTTGCTGACTGCTGTTGTTAGTTGATCACTTTTTAAATGCATTTAAACCATGTAATCATACATATACATAATGTGACTAGATGAGAAGCTTTACTCTAAATCCACCACATGTACAAACATGACTTTCTGAGTTCAAATCCCACAGTTGAATATATTACACCATTTTCACCTTGTAGTATAATGGTGATTGTTATAGGAAATAGAATCAGTGATTTGAGTTCAAATTCTGGACAAGGCAGTTTGCATTTGGGAAATGCATAAAGCCATCTCTTCTTTCTCCAGCTGTGAGGAGAGAAGTAGAGCAGACTGGGATCATCAGCCTTGATTAGGCAACCAATGTAGGAGAAAGAAAACTGCATTCAAAGCAGCTTAAAAATTAAAGTTGCATCCTGCCTGTGGTAGTGGAGGTGGGTAAATACACCTTGTATCAGAATGAAAAATGTATCAGAATAAAAAATCTCATAAATGCTCCTTAGAAATGTCAATACCTTCAGAAAAGCTTTAAATGTTTGAAAATAATCTTCTAATAAAAAGAAGAGAACAATGTCTTTTGTGGAATGGAAGAATCTTGTTCAATGACATGCCGAAGCTACTGTAATCAATAACTTTGAAATTGTTAATGATGGCAGCCTAAAATGGCTATTGTTTAAGGTTAAGGATAGTTATCTTCAAACAATAAAAGAAATCAATTAGCATGTAATCATTAAAAAACATTTCAGTTGAAATAACTTGAATTCATATAGTGAGAACTTTTAGTGTATTTAATTCAAACTGAGTGAATTACATCAAATATTTGATGCATTTTATTTATTTTTGCAGGGATCAATAGTAGCTTTTTTCAAAAAAAATTTATAAAAACAAGAAAAATTTTTAAATTATTATCAGTTCATTAAAAACACATTCAATGTGTCAGCCCATTTCTATGCCATCTGAACCCTTCTGATTTCTATGCTATTAAATTTTTTTTAGAAACACTGGAATTTATAATGCAAAATTTGAACATTAATCAGAATATATGATTAAAAACTGAGTTTAACTAAGATAATAGAGAAAGAGAGTGTAATATATTGTTGTGGTGGGTGTTAGTATGTTCAGTAGGCTTAAGTAGGTTTAAGGACAACATAAGGCGTACCTGCTTTAGTTAGGGCATCTTTATTCTGAATGGGCAGAGTGTGTGTGTGCATTCCTATGTCCAAGGGGTTGTAATCTTGTTTGTAGAGAAATAGTCTATGTTATTACTACAGAGAGGTTATTAATGAAGTTAGTCTTTATTTTCTATCCTAATTTGCATAGAGACATCAAGTGATATTTTCTCTTGTAATCAGCATCTAAAAACAAAAATAGAATACTACTACTGCTAATACTAATGCAAATACAAGTAATAATAATACCACTACCACCACCAAATTTTATGACTGAGATATAAGGTGTATTCAAAAAGTATCAGAACAGAAGCTGTATTTACCAAGACAGAAATGAACAATGAAGAAATGTTTAATTTCTTCAAAATAGTCCCTTTGAACTTCAACATTTTTACTCCAGCAAGATTTCTATTGGTCAAAGCATTTGTAAAACTATTATTTTGATATGCTGTACAATGTTAGATACTTAACCAACTTTTTCTGATAGGGGTGGGAGGTTGATCCCCTCCCATTACTTTATCTTCTTTGCTGAGAAGAATAAACATGAAGAATAAACATGAAGACACATCTACTTTTGTATACAGACATTCCTTTATTCCTTACTTCTTAACTCCAGATGTATTGTGCATTTTACTCCAGATATATTGCACTGGCCATGCAAACTAGGAGTTAACTCTTTGGAACATTGATGGAAAATATAACCTCACAATTTTCACTGATGCATGGGTCTCAGCTAACTTGAAAGTTAAGATCTAATTCAACTTCTGAAATTTGTGGTCACATGACTGTAAAATCCTACAATGAGAGCTAAACTCTCAATTGACCTCAGAGGTGACAATATTTTGTTGACCTCAGTAAAATATAACTTTTTTATTCTGAGTACAATGGTTTAATTCTTTTGTTTTTGATAATCTACATTTCATTCCAAATAAAAGATTCAGCCAATCTATGAAGCTCTTCTGTCATATTTCTTTTAATGTCCTCTTTGTCCTCAAATCTTACTTTTGAGATGAGTAATAGTTTAGGAAACAAGAAAGAGCTTGATCAGGTGACAATGGACAATGTTATACTCCTTCATCTTAAAAACTGCTGATCAAAAAGTGTTGGTACTGACTTGTTTAGACAAGTGAAGACATCGAGAGAACAGAGTAGATGTTTATATATTATCACTTTATTTATATATAAGTTGCTCATCTGTGCACATGTTTCAAATTTCAAATATTTAAAAATTAAAGATTTAATCTTGATATTTTTTTATTCTAACTCATATCATAACAATCTTACTTCTTCTATTGTTGTACATATTAAACTACATTTGGTGATTCAACTTCAAAATGGACATTTTGATTCATGTCCTCTGAGATTCAACATTTGAAGCTGATAATTTAAACTCTGCCATATATATATATATATATATATATATATCGGCGATAGACTTACTGATGATCCGATAAGGTGAAACTTTCATAGAAGATTTCCGACTCGCGATTTAAGTTAATTATATATATATATATATATATATATATATATATATATATATGTGGGGATTTAGGAATTAAGAGTAAAACTCCCAACCAGATATTGACTCGTCGGCTGCCAGATACAAAATGTATAAACGCGTCGCCACGCATAAGGCTCCACGCATCCATCCGGTTTAAAATCAGAAAAAAGAAAATAATAAAAAGTAAAGTAGCCAATGGGAAGCGGTCGCGCCAAAATTTGAAGGATTTTGGAGTGGCGAATTTGGAGCCGGTGTAGAGAGATACATACTCAGGTTTTCTGTGAACCGACCCCTTTTTCGGGTAGTGACGTCGAACCGACAACACCGATTTTGCCGTCTGGTGTTTTGGGCACCACGCTATGTCTTGGGACGTAGCGTTGGTTAGTCCATTCACCAAGTAAATAAAGGAAAGTATGGAAGAAATGTTTTCGTCTCTTATCTGTTTCTATCTTTTCTTCTTGTATATTTCTTTTGGACTTTCTTTAAGCAAGGCATTGCGTCAGCCAGTCAACGTGGGGTAAAATAATATAACCAAAATATGGAGTCAGATATCTTATGGCAACACAGTCTTGCCCTTAGCCACTGACCTTCCTAAAACCCTTTCAAACTCCACATTGGTGACTTCGACGCTAAGTACCTTCAAACCCCACACATATATATATATATATATATATATATATATATATATATATATATATATATATATATATATATATATTGAAGAGGGTATATTTTTATCAACAAGTTATTATTCAAGCAAGTTTTGTTAAAGACGATGAAACTGTTTGTTTACTATTTTTAAATTTATTTTTTCAAGACTCCTTGTTATTTTTCTTATATTGGGATCTTGATAGTAAATGAATTGTCCCATATCTTCTGGCCAAGCGCTTTCGACCATACTTTTGGCCGTCATCAAGGGTAGTGTAGTTTTGAGTTGACTGTTGAGTTTTTACTGTTTTAATAATTTGTAGTGTTTTGTTTTGAAGTTGTCGGTTGGAACGTTTTCAGCATTTTGTTTTATCTCAATGTCTAAATAGCGCCATAAAACAACATTTAATTATAAAACACAACAATACCACTAACCAACTTACATCTTCTGATGTAAGGAAGATTCCCACAGATAATACGAAAATTATATATAAAAACAATAATAAAAAAATTATAACAAATCCTAGAAGCAATACACATAACAAATAAAAAAAAACAAATATAAATAAAATAGCATTTAACACAGGCATCAACTTATTAAATATCTTTAATAACGAAAAATCTAACTCTATTAGTAAACCTTTTTCCAACCAAATGTTTTAAAACAAAACGCTGAAAACTTTCAATTGAACAACTCTTCCTACTTCCTTAAATTTTGTTATTTTTTGACAAATTTTAGAAATAAACAGACTCTAGAAAAATAACAAAGAGTCTTAAAAAAATAAAATTAAGAATAATAAACAATGTTCTCCCGTCTTTAACAAAAATTGCTTAAATAATTACATATATATGTGTGTGTGTGTGTATAACAAAATAATTTGACTAAAATAAACATAAATAAAATTCCTGTTAAGAATATTTTATTTGTTTAAAACTTTATAAAAAACAATATTTTTTTCACAAAAATATTTTCTCTTTTATTGCTCTGACTTTCTTCAATGATGGATTGTACAAATTTCACTTTGACATTGAAAATAAATGAAAATGATTTTTAGAATTTTAAGAATAGAAAATCTTGAACTTATGAATAAATGCTGATAGTCTAAGACTGTCGCTACCTTCCATCATATTTAACGGTAGCTATATGATATGTCGTCAAAATTTGATATGTGTGTATTTGATCTTTAAATATAGTTAAATTTTATGGAATTAAAGAAAAGTAACGTTAGTTACAATTTTAGTACTGCTGTAGCAGTACTAGAAATGTAAGTAAACATTACTTCTGTAGTGTATTGAAAGTGATAAACCATAATAGAAGACAATTAGTTGGGATGTTGCATTGAAGTCATCGCGAGGAAAGCTGGCGTACTAAGTAATAATTTCTTTAACTAGTTCCCTTACTTATCTGTATGGTAAAAATGACATGTGTAGGTATTAAAATTTAGCATATTCATCTTTCAAAATTCCAAAACTTGGTTTTTAGTGAGTGTTTGATTTATAATGTACGTAAATTACTTCATTGGACCCTTACTTTGTGTACATAAAGTTAGGCTAACTGAATTTTTTTGTTTAATCATATCAAGCAGACATTTTATTGAAAATTTCTTTAGTCATTACAAAAATATACAGGATCAACCATAAATAAGTACACCTATGGTAATTTATTTCATCAGTAAAATTCAATGAAAAAGTTGATCTATAGATTCTGAAATTCAGTCATATATACTATTGTCTCTAATAACTGAAATTGCAAAACCTCTGTAACCAAAAATAAAATTGCTTAACCATATATGAGGTGTATTTATTTTTGGACTGGTGGATATACATATTCTGTATTTATGCAACTGCTCCACCACAAGTAGGGTGTGAAACATGGTCAATTCTTAAGCTGGAAAAAATTTGTTTGAATCTCCTCTACTATTTACTCATGGTTGAAGGAAGAGGAGATGGATTCTCATGGATGGGTATTAATGTGAAGTGAAACACAAAACATTTTGTTTAGGATTTGAACTCAGGTCACCTATCCCATTTTCTACAACTATAGAGCTTGATAATAGAAAACACCTAATAATACTCATTTTATTTTTATGTTTTGCTAGAAATAAAAAAAAATTGTTACCTTTAAAAGAAAATCAATATTTTATAAAAGAAAAATTGGTTGGGTTGTATTTATTTACAGGTGATACTGTAATTTGTCATTAAGTCTGAATCAATCACTGAAATAAAAATTAGGGGTGGAGATAAATTTATGGTCAGTTTATGTAACTCAAAAAGTTTGTACATAGGATAGGTTTTGAGCTAGTTCATATTTTTTTCTAAACCAGCGGTTAGAGTGTTCGCCAATGGCCCGGGAGACCTGGGTTCAATCCCAGGTCGAGTCATACCAAAGACTTTAAAAATGGAACTTGATACCACCTTGCTTAACACTCAGCATTATAAGGTACGGTTCAAGGGTAAAGTGGAGCAATCCAGGGAATGGAGTAGCGCCCTCCCCTACACCTTGGTGTAGTAGCTATCGAAAAGGGAGCCTTCGGGTCACCCTCGACTATGGTCTAAACTTACTTATAAAAACAAAAAGAATAAGAAATTATTTTCAGGCTCAAATTTTCTTTTTCAAAGATTTAGATCTAAAATTAATAATGCAAATTGTATATTCTAACTTTCTTAAATTTTAATACTGACTAAACATAGACATCAAAATCAAGCAATGTTATTAAGAACCAGACAGGTATTCCTAAATCAAAATAAGTCAAGTGAGAGTGTGCTGAAGGTTTCAGGTTCAATCCTGGCTTTTGGTATTAATACTGAAATGCATCTTGTCTGAATGATAATGTAAAACATGAGTCAGTTGATTCTTTCTAATAAACAGAACAGGAATCAAAATTATAAAAGTGTCAAATGTTAGATATATTTGGAACTTCTTAATATCTAATGCTACTGGGATCCTAAGATATAAACTTGAAAATATGGTCTAAAAAGTATGAATGTATCAATTCTTGTCTTAAATATATAGCTGGGTACTCTGTATTGCTCAAGAGAAAAATGAGAAAAAACAAAATGTTTTGGTAAAATAATTCTGAATTAGCAATGTTCTATAGATAAAAAAAAAAAGTGTTTCACATAAAGAAAAGTTTGGATTAGATATTTGTAATCCAAAACTAGAATTTCACCACCAGATGCAGTTATGTATCATTGCCAGGACACCTATTTTAGAAGTCTTACTGGGAATGCAGTTAGTGTATTCAGCTCTGCCACTAGGACTGTTATTTATCTTGTATTTTAGAAGAATCTGTGACCTACCAAAAGATTTACTAATTTGTTTTCATTTCAGTTTAACACATTTTAGTATATCTTTATGACAGGCTAAATCCACAATGTTTTTTCTTTCAAAAGTGAAAGTCAATAGAGAAGTTAGTTCAATTCACTGAATATATTTTAAGTTTAACAAAAATAAATAAATAATGCAGCAAGAATAAATAATATGGCAATTAATAATATCATTGGAAGTGTAGGAACAAATCCAACAAATTTTAGCCATGGAGGCATGAAGGTCTTAAATTTCTTGAATTCCCTACTTCTAGTTTTCTGCAAATATCTTGGTATCAGCTAATTTGGTTCTTGAAACCATGATGTACTTAAAAATCACAAAACCTTCACAAATATGCATTAATGTTTTTCATGGAAGTTGGAAGGCACAACAAAGTAATTATGATGGCTAGTAGAGATTCTACTTGAGATTCTTCATTTATACACATTCTTTTGACAGATATGCATACAAGCATCAGCAAAATAATAATAGTGCTATATATATATATATACATATATATACATATAATCTTTCTATAATAAATTACATTAAAGCATTAATTTGAAAACAGGATTCCAAAAATAACTTTTAATTATAATTACAGAGATTCCTCCTCTGTGGTTTCATTTACTTTTGATAGATTTCAAAAATAGATTTCCATATCTTTTACTTAATAATTGTCCCAGATCATGTGAGTTGTAATGGAGACAATTTAGATATGTCATAGAAAAGTCTTATCAAATTTGCTTTACATGAAAAGTAAAAATTCTGCATTTAACGAATGAACCAATGAAATTGGTACATCTGGGGAGCATTAAGCTTAAGATCTAAAGTTTTAATTCTAAACTCTAAAATTAAATAATATTTTAGGTGAATAACATTTGAATTAACGCAATATAATGGCTGAGGGATTTCGTTTTATATATCTTGCCTTTGGGTTGAGTTAGGCTGAGAACCTTTTGGCTCAGTACATGGGTTAGTTAGGTGCAAACTTGAGCACAGGTGTTGATGCGTGCGCGAGGAGGATGTGTTGTTCACAGATGTCCAAAATAAAAATCCCAGATAGAAAGGTTGACCAGTGGATGTGAATGATGTCATGCACCGGAAGCGCATGTGGAGGATTTTGGGGATTTTGAAAAAGTCAGTTACTTGGGTTCCTGGCTCAGAAGAAGGTTGACTTTCGCTTGCTTACCAAAGCCAGGCCAGTGGCTTTGTGGCAGGTGGCGCATGTGTTTTGGGGCAGATGGAAAAGCCAGAATTGAAAGAATGTGTATCTCTCTCCTTATGTTGAAAAACCTTTAAACTCAAAAAAAAAAAAAAGTTTTGTACCTGAACTAAGAAGTTGTCAGTGTTTTTTGTGTTTCAGGATTCCTATGTTCTATGTATATATGTTATGAACATTCTATGTACGTTTCACATATCCATATCATGGGTATGGCACATTAATAAGAGAGTTTGAAACCTCCTAACTTTAATGATAATTACTTGTATTGCTTCAATCTAATGAAAGTCAAAGGAACAGACTTTCATTGAGTGGATTTACCTCAGAGAGATCAAAAATTTCCTGAGATTTAGCTATTTTTAAAAAGTTTTCTTAATGATATGAATTGTGTACAACTAATGTCATGACTCAAGAAATTAACTTGAATTACTACCCATAATGCAAAGGGAAAATTTTTGGTGATGTTTTAGAGAAAACTTAGCTAGCAAAATATTGGCTTTGATCTGGGTTAATATCTCAGATTTCTAAGTCAACTTATACACCAACACCTGTTTTACTCTTCTCTTATTCAAACTGGTTTCTTCTTAATGCCTATTTTTTCTTTTACTTCTAAAGTAAAAAATTAAGCACTTCATCTTTGCTCATTTTGAAACCACTGAAATGAATTTTATTGAAGAGTACCAAGTTTCTTTTAGAGCTCCTTTTCCTTCCCTATAAGTCACTCAGTTTTTATCCAGTACAGTTCCAGGCCAGCTACTGTAAGACTTAGTATATATAAATAATAGGTTTAATCTATGCAAAAATTTCCTAGGATACTAGGAAATTACCAGGAGACCTTGGTGAGTTTTTTCAAATTTATGCTGATACATCTGGACAGCTGTCTAGATATCTTCACATCATCATTTCATTATATAAGTTTTTCAGCTGCGTACACATTTTCATTTGAATCTTATATGTTCAAATTTTAAAAATCTAAAGCTTTAGACTCAATTATTTTTGATCACATATCATGATTTAACACTTGAATCTTCAAGGTGTCAAAATCTACTCACAAAATTTTTCCCCACAATTTTCTAAGTTAATATTGTTTTTTATTGTAAGATTTTATTGAATGTTATTTGTATTATTTTCAAAATGCTATTCTAATGGAGAAATTATATGAGTTGTTTCATTTCTGTCCTTATAAGATACAGTTGAGATTATTATGTGAAGAAAACTTCTGTGCATCTACTTTTATGTCAATGTTTGTAATGCACAAAAAGCAAAAAAAAGTCCTGACCATTCCTATGAATTCAGAATTCCATTTATCAACAGTTGGAACCAATAACACAAAAAATATCCAAGAAGAAAAATTATGGATTTCATAAAAAAATTGAAAAAAAAGACCTACAAAAAACAAAGATATAACTCATGAAAGAGATAAGATGAAACAGCCATAAAATGAGAAGAGATAGACTTTGTAAGCATAAAAGGTGAATAGGCTACTCTGTGACACACATCTCAGGTCATGAAAAGCTTCTACTAGGCTACAACAAAGCTGAATAAAAAAGTGAACCAATAAAAATCACTCAAAAATATGAACAAAATACTGCTAAAAATGGAAGACATTTGTAAACATAGTCAGATGTATAATAAAATGATAGGAGGTTGTCAAAACAGGTTGATCAGAGTTTTATTCATCACTGACAGACTAATCATTATATTGCAGTGTTTGGTCAAAGAAACTGATTTCAAATTAATATTCTCATGGTTTCATCTTCATTTGGTTTGTCTTTTAACTGTTTTTTTCAGAACAACAATCATAGCTACTGAGTCACAACATTAATCATCAAAGATTAATAATCCTATAAGTAATAAGTGTGTGTGTGTGTATGTGTGTGTGTGTGTGTGTGTGTGTGAATATAGAAACTAAATCACTAAGTCCACACTTAAATAATGAAAAAAGCATTCATTTTTACATAATATTAGTTTTCAACATTCGCTGTGAATGCACCTTATTCAGTAGTGCATATTAATGCTATAAATAAATTATTACATAGCGAAATATTCAGATCAAAATTCAGCTAAAATCTATATATCAGGCAATGGACTTACTGATATACTCAAGTATATATGTGTATGTATGTGTATATGAGTTGATAGAAGGAGGTATATTGTGTGGTGTAATGGTTACTGAGGTAGGCAAGCAGACCACTACTAGTGTGTTTAATTCTTCCTGGGTACCTCATAGTACTTCAGATTTTGTTACAACTAATCTATCTATCTATCTATCTATATATATATATATATATATATATATATATATATATATATATGATCAAAATTGTTAAAACAAACAGGAATGTTTCTTTTGTGCTATTTATTTTTTTATTGTTTTCAACTAGTTTCAATCAGTCAGGAGAAAAGTTTTTATGAAAAAAGTTTTCTAAAATAGTTTTTAAACACATTGATATGCTATAAAAGAAATGACAAAAAATGAAGTGGTGATGTAGTATATCCAATCATTAAATGAAAATTATTTTTTGGTATCCAAGTTGACCTTTAGATAATCTATGCTATCTTAGACACCTGGTACTAAGCTCTCTATTTAGGATATATATTAAGCATGGGTAAGGTATGTTTCAACTTAGCCATAACTGCTTTGGTCTGGCATTTGTTTATGTAGGTGTTTATGTGTCAATTCAACTCTCTCTCTCTCTCTATATATATATATATATATATATGTGTGTGTGTGTGTGTGTGTGTGTGTGTGTAAAGAGAAAGAGAATGTATGTGTGCCTACTCATTATCATCAGTATCATCATCTAGGTATGCTGACAGCCTGGATTCCTAAGACTCTCTTGTCATCAATCCCCACTAGACATTGTTCTGGGCAAGTCCTCTAGACGGCATTCAGTGTCCACACAGAGCTGATGAGTGTAAGTTTTTGCTTATCAGTCAACACTGGTATGTCCATGTGTAGGAGAGAGAAATGCCATAAGCATCTTTAGGAAAGGCATGAAACCAATTATTCTTTTTATCTCTCCTGTAACGAGTTTCCACTCGTATTTTTGATTTTTCGAGATATGGACGGAGTCCTATGTGTGGGTTACTAAGACCGCGGACGAATGAGGGTTTGAAGGTTAAAGAGGTCAACGTGATGTGAATGGATACGTGGGGAATTCTGAACCGGACAAACAATATAACGCGGAGTTGTTTTTTTTCTTTTCTTTATATATGTATCATTCATACATTTTTTTCATTTAGAAGAAAGCACAACTGTGACAACAGACAAACAAAGAACAAAACGAATACAACAAAAAAATATACAGCAATGTGGAGAACAAGTCGCTCCCAATAGTATCTGACTAGGTCCTTCCAATAAGACAAAGTATTTTTTTTTTCTTCTTTCACCGAAGAACAAGAGTCTCTCCTCTTCGTCTTTATGGATGTACAGATTTTAACCAAATAGGTTTTCCGCTGAAACTAGCCGCTGATGAACAGCCTCAAAAATGTTTCTTTGGAATAGTCTTGATACGGACCTTTATTTAGGTTATGTATATTATTCTTGATAAAAATTTTGACTAACCTTTTTTTTTATCTTTCCTTTCTTTTGTTAATTTTTTCTTTTTTTTCTTATACTCTTTAATCTCCTATTAACGAGTTGCAAGGCACCAGTTTTTGTTTCCCTTTTCTTTTACGTTGAGCCTCAGGTTCTTACCCAATGGAGCTAAATGCTTCTATATGCCATTTTGGGACTAGGATTTCCCCTTTCACCGGACCCCGTAAAAAGGCGACCTTTCTCTTCCATGGCGAAGCTCGAAAACTGACTTTTTGGGTTTCGTTTCTTTTTGGCGGTAAAGCGCCCTCCCTGTCTCAACCCATGGCATGTCTTCTCCTTATCCGGGTCAAGACCTTTGCCCCTTCTCGGCTGCTTCTTCCCCTGTTGCTAGGGCTCGAAGACTCGCCAATCGCCTTCCCCCACTTCCGGTCCACATAGTAGTTCTTGCACTATAATCCTACCGTGGCCGGTGGCCGTAACACTCCCAATGCCGAATAAATTTGAGTATAATCATAATTGGTCATCATCAAGAAAAAAAGAGGGAGAATCCAGTATTTTCATATTGTTAATAATAGTGTTTACAAAAATGTTTTATTCTAACTGTTATCGTGTATTATGTGTTATTCACTTCATTTCAGTTCTGGGTGTTAAAGTGCATCTGGTCACAGTATAATCAGTTTAAATATTATTTTATTTTTGCTTTGATTTAATGTTGCTAAGACTGATTGTCTTTAAAGATAATTTCATTTGTCAACTGTATTTCTTGAAGAGTATGAAATTCAGATTTTTCAGCTTATCTATATTTCCTTCCATTCATTTTTTTTTGAAGGGGTAACATTCTAACCACATTCTAGCAATAATATTTTCTGTTTGGTACATAATTTTGTTAGCTATTTGTGCCATATAAAGTAAAATGTTATGAATGTTGGGAAGGGTCATTAGTAAATCCAATTTATGATTCAAACATTTGACCTAAGTAAAAGAGAGGCCAGATGATCAGGGTTGGTGTTAAATTGAGGTCAAACAGTTTTCTCCAACAAACATGAGAATATGATAATGCATGAGAATAGGGCATTTCTAATTTTATGCTTTTAATGCACTGAAAGTACAAATGCAGTCAAAGGTTGACCGACTTTTGTTAAATTGTCACAGCAATATGATCAGAAAACTAAAAATTGATGCAGTATTTTTTTTAGGTGTCATGAACATTCCTTTTCCCCACTGGTTTTTGTTTTAAATTGGACTGCTCATGATTATTAATAATTCCTGTTTTAGTAACAACTCATATATGCTAACTAAAGCCTAAATAAGGTTTCTCTGCTTCGTCTCATTTATTCATTACAATTTATTCAACATACATCCTCTCTCAAAATATTGACATAATTCTGTGACCTCAGATATTTGAAACTTTCCCCAATTTGAGTAATGCTGTTAAGGATTGGAGGCACTGGTTTACTACTTTTGAGAATTTTCAGCAAAGTATAGAACAATATGCCCCTGACTGATGAACAGTGCACCTAAACTTTATAGTTTCAGCGTATGAGTTAATCTCTGACGATGAGAGAGACATCAGTAAATTCCAGCAATTATATGACAAGGCTAAGAATGAAATCCATGTTAGGTATATGCTATTGATACACTGGCAAAAACTAAATGAGACACTAGATGAATATCTTCTAAATCTGAGGCTTTATATAAGAATTGCAACTCCAAGGCAGTCAGTGCTAAGGAACATAGTGCTGAGGCCATATGAGATGCCTTCATAAGTGGACTTCTGTCCTCTGATATTCACCAATTACTTGAAATTGTGACCCTGAACATTACCACTGCATTTGACCAAGCCAGAGCTCTTGAACAAGCTCAGAAAAGTCCAGAGTTCTACTCTATCTCTCAAACAGTTTTTAGTGCTACAGCCCCCTCTGAGGGTAACCACCACTACTCAAATGGAAACAGAACATCCACAGCAGCTTCTAAAACTCCAATGTATTTCTTTTGTAGAAATAATAAGCATCCTTGCCATAACTGTCCAGCTCAGAATGCCACATTGGCCATTATGCTAAAATATGTTGTTCCAGGACTTCCACTTCTTTTCATTCTCCTAATTCTGTGGTAATGGCAGCATCGTTTACAGATTTGTTTGCTGTAACTACCCTGATAAAATTAAATGGGAAGAAGGTCAGAGCTCTCAAAGACATGGGGAATACTAAGAGCTTTATATGTGAATCACTGGTTCAAAAACTTTCTCTGCCTAACCTACCAGGGAATAAGACTATGTCAATGGTATCAACTTCTCTGAGCTCTCAAATATCAGGTTATTGTCTGGTAAATGTGTAAGTGGAAAAGCACAAATATTCTGATGCTAAATTGTCTGTGCTTCCTGATTTGTATGCTGCTGTCATTCTTGGGAAAGTTTTTAAGGTCAAACATAAAAGTATCTGTGGGAAATTTGGTAGAAAGAAGCCCTCCTTAAGTGTACAGATGGACTACTTTCCACAACAACTCTTTCCTAATCTTGCTGAGAATTGCAAACTGATAGCTGTTAAATCTAGAAAATACAGTAAGCAAGATAAAGAATTCATTGCTACTGAAGAAAATAGACTACTTTCCAAAGGAAGCCCAGTACATCTCCTTGGCAAGTCCAGGTCATAGTGACAAATGACATAAAAAGAAAACGGTGGTCAACTATTCTCAGATGGTTCACAGATTCACTATGCTGGATGCGTACCCTTTACTCAAGATTGAAGAACTTGTAAACTAAGTAGCACAATACAAAATCTATTGTACCGTAGATTTGAAATCCACTTACCACCAAGTCCTAATATCTGAAAAAGGCAAAATTTATTCTACCTTTGAAGCAGATGGCAAATTATATCAATTCTGCCATTTAGAGTAACCAACGGAGTTGCTTGCTTTCAAAGGATAATTGATTAGTTAATAACTGACAATTTACTCTCTCACACATTTGCCTATGAAGACAATATAACTATCAGTGGTAAGAGGCAGGAAGAACATAATGAGAACCTCAATAAATTTATGGAAGTGACCAAGAAGTTTAATTTAATTCAATTCAATTTAAAATCATAATAAATGCTCTTTCTCAAACTTTACAGTGGACCTACTCAGGTACACAATATCTGAGGGTACAATTAAACTAGACTCTGAGAGACTATGGCTGCTTAAAGAACTTCCCCTTCTTCATGATATTAATTCTCTTCATGGTGCATTAGGAATATTCTCTAACTATTTCCATTGGATGACTAAGTATTCTGAAAAAGTGCCCCCCCCCCTCATGCAATCCAATAGTTTTCCACTACCCAAGACTGCTGAGAAAGCCTTTGAATGCATAAAAGCTTAAATAGTAAATGCAACAGTGTATTTTATTGACGAAACAGTTCCTTTCACTGAAGAGACTGATGCTTCAAACTACAGTATTGCAGCCTCACTGAACCAATTTGGTAGTCCAGTAGCTTTCTTTTTGAGGACTTTTGAGTACCTGTGAATGAAAACACTCTTCTATAGAAAAAGAAAACTGAGCTATCATAGAAGCCTTTCATAAATGGACACACTACTTAACTGGACATCACTTCACTCTACTTACTGATCAGAAATCAGTGGCATTCATGTTTGATTCAAAACAGGCTGGGAAGATAAAAAAAGATAAAATCCAAAGGTGGTTGATTGAACTTCCCTGTTATAGTTTTGATATCAAATACTAGCCATGGAGAGAAAATTTTACTGCAAATACATTATCTAGAGCTCATTGTTCTGCAGTAAGTTTGGACACCCTAGAGAAATTATACAACTCTCTTTGTCACCCTGGTGTTGCACAAATGATGCATTTTGTTAGGTCGAGGAACCTTCCTTTATTCGTGGAAGATGTAAAGAGATTATCTGCCTTTTGCACTGTGTGTGCTAAAGGCAAGCCTTCATTTTACCAACCTGAAGCTCTGTGGCACACAGCTATCTTGGCTTAAGGGACGAGCAATTATCTCCCCCTGGAAGAGGAGGGAGCTGCCAAGAGACGAAGGGAGCGAAAGAGGGTTGAGCACTTTTTGAGGGATCTCTTTGAGACGAGTCGCACGTGTTAACTCTAAAATAAAATATATATTTATCACATTCCTGCCTGGACCTTATTTATCTTAATTAACATTTGGTAGCAGAGACCAACATCTACGGCAAAAAAATGAGTTCGAGACTATTTGAACCACTGCTCTTAAACCCAGAATTTTGTGATATCCCTTTGTTGTTAAGCAAAACGGCAATGAAAAGAGCTCGGATGACCCTCAACTTTAATAATGACACAGCGGAAATGTTTGGCAAAATCCAGACCTCCACCGAACCGGGGTAAGTTACGACATATTTTATTTCTAAATAACATTGATAAAAAAGGCAAGGTAGAAAAATTAAAAATTGCCACCAAATTACATAAACAATTTAGCCTCCCCAGTGCAAAAAAAATTATGTAATCTTGTTAGAAGTGCCGGTTTAAAAGATGCTGAGTTTATTGACATCTTGATGAAACTTCCACTTACTTGTCAGAACTGTATTAGGTATAAAAAAAACCCTGCACCCTAACCTCTTGTAGGATTTCCTCTGGGGACTCACTTCAACCAGACTTTAGCTATGGGCATAAAGGAAATTAAACGACATAAAGTACTACACTTGGTTGACTATGCAACAAGATATAGTGTTGCTGTCAGGCTTCCAAGTAAGGAAAGTACTGATATCCTTGCTGCTATCTTCGAACACTGGGTTGCATATTTTGGTGCTCCAAGAGCCTTTCTTACAGATAATGGCAGGGAATTTGACAACCAATTCTTTCGAGACATGGCTCAAAACTTGAACATAGTAGTTCGAACCACCGCTCCACAGTCTCCTTGGAGCAATGGATTAAATGAAAGGCACAATGGTGTTCTGGGAGAAATGGTTATGAAGACGTTAGAAGATGCTCAGTGCAATTTTGAAGTTGCTCTATCATGGGCTGTCAATGCCAAGAATACACTTCACAATTCGCGTGGCTACAGCCCTAACCAGCTGGTTTTTGGGGAAAAAAACCCTAACCTGCCTTCCCTTTTGAATAATCAACTTCCTGCACTAAAAGGTGTCAGTAACAGCGAAATTGTCGCTGACAACCTCAATGCTATGCATGCTGCAAGAAAAGGTTTCATAGAGTGCGAAGCCTCTAGAAAATTAAGACGAGCCGTTCGTCATCAGGTTAGAACCAGTACAACTGATCTATACAAAAATGGTGATCTTGTCTTTGATAAAAGATGCCTGCAATGTTAGAAATGATTCGCCAACATGTTCTAAGGAAAGTTTACGAGCAGTCTTAGGAGTTATGTCAGCAAATGGCTGGATATGCAAATCCATGGACATTAAGACTGCATTTTTACAGAGCAAGAAGTTAGATCGGCTCATCTACCTTCTTCCTCCCAAAGGAGCTACTGTATCTACAGGCTACATTTGGAAATTATCCAAATGTGTGTATGGTCTGACTGACGCATCTCAATCCTGGTACTTAACACTCAGAGAGGAACTAGTAAAGCTAGGAGCCACACCATCAAAATATGACCAGGCAATTTTCACTTGGCATTTTAAAAACAAGCTCCAAGGCATAATTGCCACTCATGTTGATGATTTTGCTTTGCTGGGTCAGAAGCGTTTGAATACCAAGTCATTAATGAACTTCGTAAACTTTTCAAAGTATAATCTGAAGAAGTTGCTAAGTTCCAATATATTGGATTAGAAATTTTAAAAAATCCGATAGTAACATCAAGATTGGACAAGATGAATATACAAAGAAACTTAGGCATATTCCACTGCAGAATGGAAGAAAACTAGAAGACAAGCTAACACCAACTGAGATCACCGAGGCCAGGCAACTAAGAGGTCAGCTCAATTGGCTAGCCACCCAAACAAGACCTGTCCTCAGTTTTGATGTCAGTGCACTAAGTGCCATATTAAAACAGGAAAATGTGGAATGTATTAAACAAATCAACCAGACTATAAAAAAGACAAAAAAGGAGAAATCACAAATTCATATCCCAAATTTGGGTAACTCTAAACTGTTGCAAATTATAGCATACAGCGATGCATCTTTTGCCAACTGATGGTGTATCACAGGGTGGCTACATAATCTTTTTAGTAGGCAACAATAACCAATATATGCCCATAGCCTGGCAATCCCAACGCATCAAAAGAATAGTTAAAAGCACTCTCGGTGCAGAGACTCTGGCTATGGTTGATCTCACTGAAGCCTGCTTTTATTACAGAAAATTAATACTGGATTTGTTACAATTAGAAGACCACCCTACGAATATAAAGATAACATGCAAAACTGACAATTCTTGTTTGTATGATGCAATGCATTCTACCACACAAATCTTTGATAAAAAAAAAAAACTACGAATTGAAATGGCAATCTTTAGAGAAATGGCTGACAGAGGAGAAATTGCAGAGATATCATGGATACCCACTGACAAACAAACTGCGGATAGCTTAACAAAAAAGGGAGTCCCCTCCTTCAAAATTCTCCAATTCACATCTGAACCCAAGGAATCATCAGTCTAATTTTCAAGTATAGAGTCTTAAAATTTTGTTCAACTCTCTTTTTCTTTTTCCCTGCAGATAGCCATTTGATATTGCCTCCTAAAATGTCCCTCCTCAGTACCAGAAAGAAAAGGGGGAATTGTTAACATCCTATCTTGGCTTATGGGACGAGCAATTATCTCCCCCTGGAGGAGGAGGGAGCTACCAGGAGACGAAGGGAGAGGAAGAGGGTTTAGCACTTTTTGAGGGCTCTCTTCGAGACGAGTCGCACGTGTTAACTCTAAAATAAAATATATATTTATCCCATTCCTTCTTGGACCTTATTTATTCTAATTAACACTCTGCACCTAATAAAAGCAACAATGCCTTTTAAAAGGCACAACTTTGATTTCAATGAACTTCTGCCATTTTCTTCTCGTAAATGGTTTCTATTTAAAGTAATAGACGAAAATTCTTGCTTCCCCTTTGCCTTTGCTTGTGCTGCAACCAGCCAACCAACGTAAACATATCAGATTACTCGCTCGCCCTAGAAAGATTACATCCGGGCATGGCTAGAAATGACTAAGCCCTTTTTCGACTCTAACTGGCCGTTACAGCTAAGAAAGGAATAAATTAACATTTATCAACATTTGCAAAACACTTCTCCCAGAAATAATTCTATAAAAATGGAAGTAATACTCTTCGCTAGCCTATACCAGGATAAAGAAGTACTTATTTTCTGCGTCCATTTTTTTTATAGAAGAACTTTCTATTTATGTGGCACGACAGAGGTGGAGTTCCCTTTCTTTCATATGAAAAAGGCTTCGGCGGCGAAAATTTAGAGGTCTACACGGACGCTCTCAGGGGCCACTCGGTTCCACGAGGTTAGAATCTTACGTTATTGTGGTTGCATTCATCTCACCGCCACTTCTAATGGTAGATTCAACACTTTTTTTTGTCTACAAATTACCTTGCTACAAGGCAGAATCCCACTTCTTGTGGTCGATTCACTCTCCTTTTTTTTGCATCAATATGGACTAAAGGCTCTGCTCGTCCGTTCAGCCACGCAGCGCTAAAGGCACGGGTTAGCCTTTAGCTACCACCTCGCTACCTACACAGCGCTAAGATAATGCCAATCTTAGCCGCGGCCTCCTGGCCTGTTTGCTTGACAGTGCAGAGCTTTGGCACGCAAGCCTTAGCTACAGTCCAATGCGCTCGCACAGCTTTGGTGCGCAAGCCTTAGCTACCGTCTGATACACCTGCACAGCTTTGGCGTGCAAGCCTTAGCTACCGCCTCGATACGTCTGCACAGCTTTGGCGAGAAACAGCCTTAGCTATCACCTCGAGACGGCAAAGCCTTAGCTACCGTAACGACTCACTGTTGCAGACTGCTCCAGCATTGCAACAACTAGCCTACGTACGACTCGCTGTACCTACTAGCAACCAGATCGACACGCCCCCAGTTAACCCAACGAACTGTCAAAAACCATGACATCAATTCATCAACGACTCGACTGATCTCAGCTTACCCGCATCAAACATCTAGCTGTATCTCCACAACTCGACCTACGCCAGCTACCCTCGTCGACCGTCCAGCTGCGCACAACCACGACTCGACCATACCAGCTATTGACATAACCCATCCTAGCTGAAGACCATATACAACCGTCTCGGACATTTACATACACGTTTGTAATTCCGGCAATAAAATCGTCACTTTTGTTGTATCTGTTACCTTGCCTCTTTGTCCCCTTCATTGTCTTTGGTTGTCACTACTCACATGCATTAAACTAAAAAGCATTTGCGGGGTCGACGCGCTTATCGGCTCCGCAACACTTGTCCTGATATGTCGTCACAAACATTTATTAAATGTCTTCCCCAACTCTTTGTCAACTTTGGAATGCCAATGTATGAGGATTGGACAGGAGTTCCAGCTTCATGTTGATCAAAGTGAAAACGTTTTTACATGGGCAAGGAATTTCAACAAGCCATATCACTCCATATAAACCCCAAGGTAATGAACAGTGCAAGAGGCATAATGGCATATTGTGAAGAGCAATAATTCTAGCACTCAAAACACAATGCTACCTATAAATCAATGGGAGAATGTTTTGCTCCTTGCTTTACATCTAATTTGCACACTACTTTCAACAGCCACAAATACTACTCTTTATGGACAGCTATTCAACTATCTACACTGATCCTAGAGTGGCTGTTCTGTTGCAACATGGCTATCAACACCAGTAAAGGTTTTTCTGAAACAATGTCCGAGAATCGAAGTATGACCCTATCATGGAGGAGACAGAACTTACAGAAGCTGATCCTCATCATGTTCAAAACAGCAAGAAAACCATGGTATCACTTTGAGATCTTTCATCTGGTGGTCTAGTATAGAACTGTTCTTCTGAAATACAAGATTGACTCTGAGACATTAAATCTGAACGAAAGACTCCAATACCTAACAAGACTGAATCTATTACAGTTACACCAATAAAAGAAATTGCAACTCCTTTATGTTGATCAGAGCATTCACATAAACCTAAATTTAATGTATGAGTGAATATTTTGCTGTTTTTCTTAGATTGGATAAGGTTAAAAAGAACATTTTTGAAATATATCCCTTTAGGATTTAATCTTTTCCTAATGTCAAATGACTAACAGCCAGTAAAAATTTCTAGTAGCACAGGAGATTGTCATGAACATTCTGTGACGTTGCATAAATAATTAAATCCCAGGACGAGAGTCCATTTTATGCACATGTGGCGTTGAGGGCAGTCTGGCACTTGACCCTCCGCAAAATGAGTCCCAGTCAAGACTCCTATTTTGGACATATGGTACTGGCAAATAATGTCGGGGTTAATTTGGGGCTTGACTCATCTCCAATGCTGGCGAGGGGGTTTCCAATTTCACTTTCACATACCCCACCAAGTCCTTCGTTTTCTTACCCCCTCGGATAACGGAAAGCATGGACTTCTAGGTTAAAACAAAATATATTTCCCTGTCGTCAAATTTCCAAAATTCCCTTGTAATGTTTTTAAGGCAAATAAGACATTTAGCGAGAATAAATGAAAGTGATATGAAGCTGAAAAAGATATGTGCAAAAGAAGGCAACTCAATAAATAAACAACATAACCAATAGATTTCAACACAAGGGAGCATTTAGAATGTAACTAAGCTTTAATAAGCGACAACCAAACAAATAATTATGAGATTTAAGAAACAGTTCCTTTTTTCTTTTTTCTTTTTTTCTCTTTAAGGTAATGGCTATATTAAGCCAGCCGACAGTCTTAAACACAAATGTCTCTCGCTCAACAGTCCTTTTCTTCTTTCTTCCTTTTTTCTTTCTTTCTTTTTTTTTCTTTTCTCTCTTTTACTTGAGAAAGTATCAAAGTCCACTCTCTAATTTACGGTTGACGAATCTGAGTCCTTTCAATTTCTCTCTTTCTTTTTCTGAATGCATGTAATTCCAATATTTAGGAAGGGTAGAAGAAAGAGCAGTTTAAGCTGTACTTATCTTTTTGAAGGCTAGTTCTCAGGTTCCTTTCTTTTACAGGCGAGTGGCATTTCTCTAGAATCTGAAGGCGCCTTTCTGCTATCTTCTGTCCAGAGATTCTGTTCTACTCTTTCCCGGAACTTGGCTAACTCGGCGTCCATCTCTTGCCAATGTCTGTCCAGAACTAAAGATCCTTTTCCAAATTTACTCAGACAAAAAGGTATTATTTCTGGCACTACAAGCTCTGGCCAATCATTTGGCCTCTTTCTTCTTCCTCTATTTCTCCGGTCGTGCAACTACAATGACTTACATTCCCTTCTCTGTCCAACCAATTATAGGTCATGGACTGCTTTAGCAGTCAGTCCTTGGGACTTGATAGTTCAAACACAGAAGGGTAGGGGAAATCAATCTTACTTTTCCTCTTTCGGTGGCATACCACGTCACAATCTAATCATTACTCATTTACTTTTTACTGATAGACTCATAGGCTTATTAGCTGAGTTGAAAAAGAAATCTTTTTCAACTCAAGCAGTGTTTTCAAGTTATTGGAAACAAACTGCTGCTCGCAACACCTGGGTCATTTTAACTGAAAATTGATTAGTAGGGTCTAATTTGTCCAGAAGTAAATGTAGTTTTTGTCTATATGCATGAAAGTTTATATTAATCCAAGGAATGAATTTTGTAAAAGTCTAATTCAGACTGGAAACAATTCTTTTAAGTCTTGAGTGAACTGCTCAGCATTTAAAGGAGAACATCAACATTTTAGTGACTTTTTATATCATAGTAGATACATAGATATGAACAATAGAGAGAGATAAACAGGATGAGATAGATAGAATTTGTCAATTATACACATGTAATGATTTCTTAATGATGTGACAATTTTCCATTTTTTTATGTGTTGGAATTAAACAAAATTTTCACAGAATAATGACAACATTTACATGCCCATGCTGTGTAAAAACTGTGATATTCTGTACAATTGTAAATAAACTATTATTATTTGCATGAGTAGCATCATACTTCAATGTTTAAGATTAATGAGTGACTTCAAAATTATGGAATTATGGGTCACAAATGTGATTTGAATTTTATAACATTTGAACTTGCAAAAGATAAATCAACATTAGAAATATCCAAAATAATTTGGAAATATCAGCAAACTGTGAAAACATTTGTTGCAGCTCCCACAAAAGTACGTAAGAGGGCCAATAAGGGTCACTCAAGAGTTGTTTTCAAACATTATCTGTCAGGAATTAAATGTGAAATTATGAATAAATTAGACCTGACCAGCAGTGAACTTTTGGTGTGCATTGGAAAAACAAGTGTGTTCAGAACAACTTAATGTCATCTTCTGAAAAAGGTTAGAACATAAGTGAGACCAGTGATAATGCCACCATTGACAAAAAATATACTTACAAAAGCATCAGAAATGGGCAGAAGATAACATGAAGGTTGACTTCTCAAACATTTTATTCATGGATAAATCTCATGCTACCTTTGATGGCTCTGATGGTTGGAGTAAAGATTGAGTTGTAAATGAACAAGATCATCTTCAGTGCTTGAGATGCTAACAAAGATGTGGAAATATCAGGATTTGGGCTAGCATTGTGACATGGTATGTTACAGAGAGAGGGAAGGGGAGGTCAATTCCCCTATCTTTCTGTGTTTGAATCAACAGGCAGTAAGACTGACCGTTAAAATGATATATGAATGGAGGTCAGCTCCCCGCACTCTATGACCTGCAGTCTGTTGAACAAAGAAAGGAATCCAGGTCACTCGGGTATCGTGACCGGATGGAATAATGGTAGAAGGAAAATGTCAAATGATTGGTCCATAGACCCTTAGCACCAAAATGGCATTTTTCCATTAGAGAAATTTGGAAAAGAATCTTCAGTCTTTGGACAGAAGTCAGCAGAAAAAGATGCTGACCTCAGCTGACTCCTGGAAGGTCACTCGCTCGTAAAAAGAGAGACAGAAATCTGAACATTGAAACTCGTCAAAGATAAGTATAACTTAAATTGTTTTCCTTCTACAAATTCCTAAGCGTTGGGAAGTTATAAGTATTCAAAAAAAAAAAAGAAACTGAAAAGATTCTGTTTCATCAATAGTAAATTAGTGAATGAACTTTGTTACATGCTTCAGTCCAGCAACTTAGACATTTCCTCAAGTAAAAGAAAAAAGAAAGAAAGAAAAAAGGAGAAAGAAGAAAAGGACTGTTGAGAGACTTTTATGTTTGATACTTCCTGTTGGCTTAATATTGCCGGTATTATAAAAGGAAAAGAGAAAAGAAAGAGGAACTGTTTCTTAAATCTTATCATTATTTGTTTGGTCGTCACCTATAAAAACTTTGTTATATTTTAAATGCACCCCTGTGTTAAAATCTATTGGTTGTGTTATTTCTTCTATCGAGTCATCTTCTTTTACACATATCTCTTTCAGCTTCATATTGTTTTCATTAATTCTCGCTAAATGTCTTATTGCCACCTTAAAACATTACAAGGAATTTTGAAAATTTGACTACAGTTAATATTTTCTAACCTCGAAGTCCGTTTTTTCGCTATCTGAGGGGGTAGGAAGAAATTGTAAGTGAAAGTGAATTGGTACCCACTTACCAACATCTGAGATCAGTCTAGCCCCAAATTAACCTTCACATTATTTGCCGGTTTACTATATGCCCGAAATGGGAGTCTTGACTGGGATTTATTTTGCGGAGGGTCAAGTGCCAGACTGCCCTTGATGTCACATGTGCATAAAATGGACTCTCATCCTGGGATTTAATTATTTATGCAGCGTCACATTATTATTGGAGACATCATGGTTGTTCTGTGGGAAGTGTATGACTATTTAAAGATGCTTATATAGCCTTCCTGAGAGAGCCCCTTGAAACTTGGTTAAAAAGCAAAGGATAGCCTTCAGGAGAACCATCATATTTATGCAAGATAAGGTTCACTCACATTGCAATGTATAAAACTATGAAGTACCAGCAACAATTAGGTTTCTATGGACTTCAGGAAATTCTCCAGACTTAATCCCAATCAAAAACTTGTGGAGCATTCTGAAGTAATGTTTATGAGAATGGAAGCCAATTTAGAAGCAAGGAGGACTTTTTGTAGGCAATGGTAAATGCATTAAATGGAATTACACCAGAGAAGATCCCTACATTGAAATATTCCATGGACTAGCACCTTATCCAAGTCATTTCAATAAAAGGATAATATATCTCTAATTAACCAACCCCACTATCATTTTTTAACTTTGTTTACTTGTTGATTTCTATTCATTTCTTGTTGGTTACTTTATGTATCCATAACAATCTGTATATGAAGCAATCAAAGTATTATTTTCTTGTTTATATGAATTTTGATTACACTGTGCAATTAATTTGGAACAATAATAAATTAAGTAAATTTGTTGAATGACTGTAGTTTCTGTATAGTTTTGCATAACTTTATGATTTTTACACAGTATGCATATACAACTGTTGCCATCATGCTGTGACAAGTTTGTTAAATTCCAACAAGTAAATTTTAAACAAAATGACAAATTGTCACCTTGTTAATGATCCATTATATAGTGTATCTCATAACCTAACAGAACATAGTCATCATGTTGTATAGAAATATAGTCAGCTTCTTTTCTTTTCTTTTTGTTACCCAAAATAATGTGTGGGTAAAGTACAGAGTGTTAACAATGGATGAGATGCATACATAGAGGCCAATGGTATGGATCTTCTGTGAACCTCTTTCCTCTTCATTTTGCTTTTTGGGTCAAAGTCTCCCTAGTTATATAATATTCTGGATGGCCATACAAATTCTTGTGGTCACATCTCTTCCAATCTGCTCCATACCGTTGCATGGGGTCATGTCTCCTTTTAGCCTGCCATCCACACAATGAATATGATCAAGTTTTCTTCTAGTGTGCCACCCACGCAATTTACATGCCATTTTCACCAGGGACACCTGTGTCATGTTTACTTTAGGTATCAGGTGCATTTCATGTTATTTTCGTTCCCAGTGTCTGACTTCTGCAGATGCATTGACATATGAAAGGGTCTTCAAGTCCATATCCAACATTCCTCACCATCCTATTTTTAAAAATATTCACTTGTGACCATTTACTTAGCGCTTTTCTCTAACCCTCTCTATAACCCTTTTCAACTTGAAGCCTAATGTACAACAAAGAAAACAGAAGAAACAACAATGAGAAAATAAAACAATTCATTTCGGATATTTTGCTTATATAACATAAAAAAACAGTTCCTTTTTTTTATGACAATATGCATAGATTTATACAACTTTGGTTATTGTTTTTTTTCATAAGTGTTTTCAGTCACCATAAGTAGATACAATAGGCCCGTGTTTATTTCACTCACAAAACAGATCAAAAGTTCCATAATCTTAAAAAAATGTTTGTTTTCCTTCAAGCCGTATTACACATGGTGAAACCTCGATGCATGACCAACTAATCAATGGCGGTAACCACGCCTCAGTTTTAAAACTGACATCAGGTAAATGACATTCAACCAATACCAAATGTTTTTGTGCTTAGGTTCATAACACACATTACTGCTTAATTTCGAAACATACAATATTCAAATCCTGAAAGCTACCATCATGGGTTGCGCACATCGACCAGTAGAATAATAGAAGAATTAAGAAATAAATGAAGGAAAGAATGGAATAAAAAAAATCACTACAGACATGATTTTACATGGAAATGATGGATACACAACATGGCCAGGGGACTAATTGTATCACACAGTAATTCCTACTTACCAATCAAAGCTTATCAGTCAATAAGTCCACTAGGCATTTCAATTGCCATTTTTTGAATTTCCATTCAGCGATACAAACATTGGTTACATCCGTCCTACAAATACATTCATCGAAGGTCCTGTATATGTTTCAACCTTATTATTATTTACTTCACTACTGGTTGATCTATTCATGACCCCTTCCACATGCAAAAGTTGTGACAATCATCTCTCCGCGAAATCCTCCTTGTGAGAGGCCAGTCCTGGCTTCCATGCTTGCCTTTGTATCAACAGTTGAAATGTTCTTATTCACTGTTCTGCTTTGTGTCATAATCCGGCGTTCCATTAATGGGACATCAGACTCATCATCGGAGTTCTCATGCTGATGTTGACACAGGAAGGTCAGCTCGTTCTGCTCCAGATTCACTGTCAGAAGGGGTCCACATGCGTGTATCACTTATGAGTTTGTCCTTACTTTTCCAGTAGTGTCCTGCATGTCTGGCTCGCCTAACTTGGATAGTTTTCATGATGGGTGATAGATGGCTGTACAGCTGCTGTTTTGTGACATATTGCCTCCAGGACTTAATGCCATCTTTCTTTACGTCTGAAACTATCGGAAAACCTGATGGGTGGATGGATCTTTTGATTATGCCAGCCTGCATCATTTCATCAACCGCTGAATCAACCATTTTTCTTTGTTTAAGAGGTTTGCGGTATGGACGCTTCTTAATAGGTTCATGAGTTCCTGTATCGATCTGCATCTCTACAGTATTAGTCCTACCCAGGTTTATGTCCTCATTAACAAACAAGTCCCTGTTTCTATTCAGTAGACAATCAACTTCTGACAAACTCTGTGTGTACGTTTACTTGTTCCAAATTTTGTCTGTCAGGCAAGGTAATTTCAGTAATTCTACCCACCCCACTAAGTTTAGCCACCAAACAGCCATGTTTCAATGTAACTGTTTGATTAGTGTTGTTTATGGTGATTTAAAAAAAGAAAGAAAAAATAAAATAAATAAATTAAAAAATGTAGCAGTTTCCCCAGGAGGCTTAAAAAGATGGGCTTCCTGGCGCCAAAGAGAAATTCTCTGAGTAATTATTCACCACGGCTCTTTCACTCGGCTGCTAGCAAGGTAGAACTCGTGTTTGCCAAGTCCCAGGCTTAGCGGCAGGTTGTATCTCTAGTTAGTAGCCGCCTCTGCAAAACATATCTCACTAAACACACCTAATGGACACAACTTCAGACTATTAACCCACCGAAAATGACTCTACAATATTTCAACACTTTGTCTGGGAAATGTGACTATTTCTACTAGTTCAGGAAAACATTCACACCACCATAGAATAGTTGTAGATCCTAAGATAAACTTTGAGTTTAAAGGTATCCTTGTTTCTTTCCTTTGGTACTTAACTCTCTTGCAGCCTCCCAAATACAAAAGAAGACAAACAATTGAATGGGGTAAGAAGGAGAAAAAGGAGTTAGATACGAAACTCAGAATCATCCCAACAGAACCTAGCAATTCACCAACAACTACCACTACCACCACCAACCAATAAAAGCCTTCTTGTTCCTCATTTATTCATTAAGGAACCTACGAAATTTGTAATGTTTGACTACTGCATTAGCCACTGAGACGCCGTTAAGATTGTTAGCGTATCTGCTGTTTTGTTGTTCCCTCCCGTATATTTTACTACGACTGATTCGAAGTGTAGACTGTGCCCAGCAAATGTGTATGTGCTGGGGTTTTGATGTAATTTGTTGTACTAATCTAATGGACGAGATATGAACATCTTCCTTAAGAGCGTCATACTGTCCCGCAATTCTTAAGGCCCCCAAATCGAAATACACTCTCATCCCATTTTGAATGAACGAACGACGGCCAAATATTAAATTTCCAGAAAGATTCTTCACAAAGAAGAATCATGAGGGAGGGATTGATTTCCTATTCAAACCTGCAAACGAGAAAGGCCGACAACAGGTAATGGGCATTCATTATAGTCCGTATTTTAATGTCCTTCCTTTGCAGTCTCGGGCGAAAAGATTCATTAATCTTTTTACTGATTACTGATAATTCCGCTACCTTATTTACTAAAGCTCTATAAGTTCTACTTTCTATCCTAATAGAGACAGAATTCGATGTGCCCATATTACCAACTACGTGTGACGGTACCATCTTGTCCCGTTCGTTGAGCGTCTCACGAATAGACACCTGCCGTTTCCTGGGACTTGATTTGTACAGAATCTCCGTATATGGCTCTCTTTTCCACAACACTAACACTTAACCAATAACTCATTTCCCTGGCTTTTGCTGGGCCGTCTGACATTCGTGCCGGATGGGGTATCGAAATAAATGGCAGGTTCGAGGCCGAAAGGCCCTCAACTTTGGCTGGGCCACCTTCGGATAGGCAAGCTGCAACCTCTGTCCCCTATGTATAGCACTAGACCTTGCTGTCTAGTTCAAGCTATAACCCGGCATACGTGTCCGGATCCAGATTTGAATTCGTGAAACTGCTTGGCTCATTAGACCCACATTGCAGTTAGTGGGTCGATGAGCAGCACAGACCAGCAGGGTTTGAGTCTCGGCTCGTGCCCGACCTTCCCCTCCCCTTTATCTCCATTTTAATCGGTCTTCGAGCTTTTGACCTTGTGTCAAGTCCTGTCTCGTGGGAGGCAGCGACAAATAACCTTAACCAATACCTCACTCTTTCCCTTTTACGAAATTTGTGCCTTGGCCTATAACTATTTCCTTTCTTATACTTTTCTATACGCCGACCCTTGTCCTTTTCGGATTTAGTTGGACTTATGGCTTCGATTGGTTTTCGCCTTCCAAAGTGACAAATCTCCGTTGGCTCATTTTTATATTCAGCTTTTGCATCGAGCTGGATTTTCCACTTTAATTCAGAAAGAGATTTCTGATAAGCTCCCTCCAACGTTTGTGTTTCATCCTTCATCACAACTATCTTAATGTCTCGCTCCCTTAGGCTCTCTATAAAAAAAATCCTAGCACTTGTTTTGTAACTAATTAGTTTTCCCTGTCGACCCCCATATATACACTCTCTTCCAGATGCACCACTCTCTGCATGTAGTCCTAGATTCCTTCTATTCTACCCTGTTTAATATTTGCCAATTCGATTATAGGCGCATTGGAGTTGGACACATCCCCATAATATTCTTCCAAAGTTACTCTAAGTTCGCTCCATGTAAGCTGGGTGTTTTTTTTTATGTTAATCGAAAAACTAATAGTCTGAATGCTCCCCCTATTGTGCGAAGAGCCGCCTGGCATTTATCTTGCTCCGATAACCGTACAACTCTAAAATAGCGCAGCATATCTTCTAGCTACGTCTTGTATCCACTATTTTGTCTACGCACTAATGGACGTATATTTCTTAAAAATAACTCTTCTCTTAGTGTGTTTGTCACCAAACTGGCCACATTTCTAAACCCAGCAGTTAGACCTTGAACCAATTCGAAAAAAATGCGTGGTTCCATTTTATAATTTTTTTATATATACGTATACGCTAAAAAGAACAGAAATCACGTAAGGCAAAAGCGAAAGTCACTTACCTATTTTTTTTCTTTTTATGTCCTCTATGTTGATCGGTTTCACTCGTCTATGCTGTTAAGCCATGGTTGTCTATTCTTGAGCTTAGTCGCATCCCTGTTCTTTATCAAATACATCGATGACTTATCTGGTCAGTTAGAACCAAATCGAAGATGTTGTATAGCAGAGAAAGACAACAACTCTAATGTATGTAAATATAGTCAGCTTCTTTTCTTACCCAAAATGTACCGGTGAGTAGAGTACGGAGGGTCGTAGGCAGCTGAGATGCACACACAGTCCAACAGTATGGATCTTCTGTGAGCCTCTTTCCTCTTCATTCAGCTTTTGGGTCGAAATTTCCCTAGTTATATGATATTACGGATGTTCTCGCAAATTCTCGTGGTCAAATCTCCTCGAATCTCCTTACATGTTGTACGTGGACACGCCTCCTTCTCGCATGCTACCCACACAATGCCTGTGATCACGCTTCCTTCATTTCCACTGAAGACACCTGCGTCCTGTTTACTTTGGGAACCAGGTGTATTTCCCATTATTTTTGTTCTCAGTGTCTGACTTCTGCTGCTACATTGACTTTTCAAAAGGTTTTTCAAGTCAATATCCAACAATCATACTTAAAATATTTTTCAATAAAGGTCATTTCTACTAAAAATTGTATTACTAAAATACTGCAGGCTAAATACACAGTCTTTGATAAGTTAGACATTTTAAATCAATATGCTGGAATTTAACTTGTGATAATTCTAGTTAACTTTCTTTTGCAGTTCATAATGTCAAGCAAAAAATGTGCATGCTGGGAAGAATAAGTTTTTCTTTCGCAAAATCTGGCTGATGATACTATTATCTCATAAAAGAGAATATATACATATATACATATATATGTGTGTGTGTGTGTGTGTGCATGCGTGCATGCATACATACACTATCATGCTATATGTTACATCATAATTGGGAAACTAGTGATGTTATGTAATTCCTAAAAATTTCAGTAATTTTATAAGATCACAAAAATCTTCAAGTTTCTATGAATTCATTCAATATTGATTTACTTATGAAGTTGAAGTGATAACTAATTCAAAAATGATCCCTAAGTAATTCACAGCTGGTTATCATACTTTGAAAATCGATCTAACAAAAACAACTACTTCCCCATTCTTGGGGTCAACAGACACATATAAAGTTTTACAACTTATTTGCCCAATTTCAAAGAAAATCCCGATGATCACTCATGCAATAAGTTTTTTTGTTCCCATAAATCCACATACCGAGATTTAGGATTACAAACCTTAATTAACCAAGAACTGACTTTCTCTGAGCTATCACCATCATTGTCCTTGCTTAAGTTTGTCCTTTGTTAGAATTATTTTTCATAAATATACTTTAATAATATTATTAGATTATAGATTATATCATCTTAGTAATTAACAACTCATGGGTCTTTACAAATATGGAATACCTTAAAGCATGATACATATTAAAACTTTATCATCGCTGATGTATTTACACTTTTTTAATCAATGATAAGGTTCATTATAATGTAAAGTTGATTTTATAGTATATGCATGCAATCTAATAATTAATAAAGTCATTAAAGCTAGATATGCTTCATATTATAACAGAACTAAATTAATCATTGATTAAATTTTCAACCAAAAATGAAGAAACAGTTTTTTTTAGGAAATAGTGATTTTGCAAGGCAAAATATGAAATACACAATGTTTAAATCGTAAAATATTTCTAAATCCCTTTTTAGATATCATTCAAATTTTTGAAAAAGTTAACCATTATTTTTTAAATCTCTATATTTATGCAGCTCTTTCGGCAGGGCTTAAAATACAGTATCTCATAAAATGGGGTAAGACTCCCCTTTTGGATGTCCTGGATAGAACCCTAAATTGGATCATAGAGAGGCTTTAGTTCTGAAGCTCTTGGGAGTAAGGATTACCTCTTCATTGCCATTACTCCTTGGGTTACTCTGATTTGGAGTGGTAGTACCTGTTCATCTAGGAGTAAAATAGATTTGTTTGAAAATTATTTGACAGGAATTCTTGAAACTATATAAATGTAGATTATTTGTGTCAAGAATAGTTACTTGAAGTTATAGTTGTTTAGCTAAGGATTATCATCATCAGTAACTATACAACTGTGTGCAAACAAATGATGATTATTAAATAGAAATAGAAATTCTGAACAAATTAGTATTAGATAGGAATGGGAACTATACAAGGATTCTACACACTGTTTTGAACAAATCCTAAAAGCAAGTCATGCTGGGCACAGATGGTAAAGCAAGGATAAACTCATAAGTGACATTTTTCTATCAATACACATAGGTACACCAGTATTAACCAACCAGCAAAATGTTACATTCATTAGTTCCATGCACACTTAACAATAGGGATAGCTGATGAGAGAGAGTCAAAGGAATCTATGCTGTCAGCATGCTTTGATAATAAGGATGATGGTACAACTGTGTACAAATTATTTGTATTAGATAGAAATACTTGATATAATAAGTAAGTAAAAAAAAAACTCTGGTAAAACAACTACACAAAAAATGTAAATATAAGTGTACAATGAATGAGATTCCACAACTTCTAGGCATCCCAAACTAGAAATAAAACTGGTAAATCTTGTCATTCACAGTCAAAGTTTGGAAGAATATGTTAATCAGGACATTAAGGTCATGCAGACTGGGTGATTATCTGAAAATAATTCCAAAGACTGGACTAGTATGATAGAGTTTGTTTATTTTCAGAGGAATTCTTCCAATCATTCTGTAAGTGTCCACCTTATTCCTATTTGCTAGTGAACCTTAAAGTGGTCTTGCATCTTTATCACTCCCAAATGAATTAATGTCCGACATAAAGAATGATTTGACCTTTGTGATACCAGATATATTAATTGCTATACCATGCAGATCATACAGTATTGACATGAAGAGTCCATTTCCCAGATAAAAGAAGCTGAGAAGATAATGAAAAGAAGTCATGATGATCTTGAAACAGAAGTGATAAGTAACAATATTGCAGTGCTCTTCTGATGGTAGAGAGTGACAGAAGTGAGAAAGAAAACTTTCTAAGAGTTCAGGTAAACAAGACTAATAATGTACAAAATTACAGTGAAATTTGACTTAACAGAAATCAGTTTTACCTCAGTTCCCAAAATATGGAAATTATTTGAAGAGAGAAGTCTGTCTGTGAAACAGTGCCAACTATATCTGTCTCTAGTGGTCAAGGCTTCATCAAATACAACAGTGGTACAAAGCATTGCAAAAGAAATTGCTGCAAGCGCTTCATGACAAAGTTAAAATACAACTTTAAATAATACTAGAGTGACAAATGTTAGAGTGATAAATAGTCACCACAGTTGTAATGCAAAAACATTTATATCTTGTTGATGAAATTTAATTTTGGTCAAGAGATAGAAATAAAAAAAAACCAACTATCATCATCATCATCATCATCATCATCCTCTTGACAAGTTTTTCACACCAGTAGTAAATGTTGGTTTTCACTGAAGTCTGAATGACAGCAACTTTCTTCAACTCTCCAGGACTCTTCTTAGTATTCTAGCTGAAATCAGTAGTACTGTGATGTAGACTGTTGAAAATCTTCTTCAGATCTCTGGAACCCCCAGTTCCAAGTTTATTTGAATGTTTTAAGTTTGTTTCAAAGAGCCCTTAGAATAACTCCTCAGAATGGGGAAAATGGACTGCCATCATCATCATTACTTTTTCATAGATACAGTCATCTCACTTGTGAGATGACTACTAAGATGTGAACTTCTTGATGACTTATTAGAGGGGAAAGTATGTTCCATTGATTCCAATTTATTATTTGGAGCAGCAATTCTTGGCATTCTGAGAAGGGTTAATGTTAATGTCTGTACATTTATATGGATACATATATGATTTTACCTCATAAATAATGAAGATTTGGTTAATTTTTTAAATATCATTTTTACTTTAAACTTATTTTATTTACTTACCTTTGGTAATACATAAAAAAGATTTTTAAAAAACTAAAACATAAAGGAAATTTCATAAAAAGGTTTTTGAATAATGTTTATATTTAAATCTATTATTCAACAAAACAATCTTTCATGAGATAAAATGTTTACTTTTTGTCTTTGCATAAACTCATAAAATAAACCTATTTAAGTTCACATATGAAAAAAGATTAAAACTTGATTTGGTTTGGTTTCTTTGTTTTAATTGTATACCAGCCATTATAGTTTTTTACAACATTAAAGCAATCCTTGTAAAAGAACAGTAGTTTTATGACTTTTACTGTATTTAACTGTGTGTGGTCGGGGTGAGGAAAGGAGGTCTGAAAGTGAATGGAATAATGTGACTAGAGTTTGAACTTGCTTACTATGCAGTCACAGTTCAGCCTGTTAGCCACTATGCCACAAAGACTTCCCCCTTAAAAGTTAGATCCTAAAAATATTTACATATCTATAAGTGCCTAAAGAAATGAAATCAGATGAAAATTTTATCAACATTTTTTTCTCTAAGATGTGGAAAATATGCCTTTAAGACAGAAAATAAAAACTGCAATAAAACTAAAATAATGTTTTGTTTGGAAAGGTATGAGTTGTTTTTTATTTATTTCATTTTTAAGTAAAAGATATTGGAGATAATACTGATTAATTTTGCTATTTTTGAGATCATCAAACCAGTTTCTTACTTCAAACCAGACCACTGAGATTACTTAATGGCTGATGGATGTATTTCAAGAATTTAGAGCGAATGTCATCTCTTAACTAAAGCAGTCAAAGCTAGAAATGAAACTGAGAAGAAAATTTGCAATTGTAAATGTTGCCATAAATTGACCCAATGTTTTCAAGTTTGTATCCTTGACCACATTCAATGTCATTTTCTTGCTGAATTGAATACAAATTTGGCTAACTTTTCTGCTCAGGGATGTTTTCTGCTCAGCGATTTTCATTTCTATCTTTTTGGAGAAAAACTAATTTTTAAGGTTTTCAAATGCTAAATTTTTAAAAATCATTTTTGCTTCAATCCTTTTCTAAATCACATACATTTCATAATTCATAAAAAAGGAAAAGAAAAACTAAAACATATAAGTAAAGTACATCACAATATGATAATATATTTGCATTTTGTTTTTACGTAATTTATTTAGCATCTTAAAAGTAGTGTCTCATTCATATTTAATCATAATATGCTTCTTCTTTTTTTGAATGCATTAACTTATTCCTATGAAATCAAAAGTAACCAAAAAGTCAAGGTCATCACACAATGCAAAAATTCCAACTGCATCTGAATAAGAAATTTTATAAAAACTATCAACAAAATCATTGCTTATTTATAAACAGCACATAAGATCAGATTAAAAATGAATAAAAAAGCATAATTTTTCACAATCTGATTTTAAAGTTGAATGTAAAAACTATATATCTCTATGAAGAAAGAAGCATAGCTTTATCTTATATGCACACACAAACACACATCATTTTTTAATCTATTTATTGACTTACATAAACTCATCCAACTTGAAAGTGATAATGGTGACATGAAATATTTTGATAGCTTAAAATAGTTGAAGGTATTTTCCATTAATTGATCTAAACTTCATTATAATTAACTAATTTGCATGGCAACTGTGGTGCAGATTAATTTGCATAACAGTTGTAGTTCAAGACCATTGACCAACCAGATATGACCTTGTAGTTAAAATTATAGGTATATAAGCATCACATTTTGAAGTGTAAAATCATAAACAAATTGCTCTGGGCACCTCTGGTGGTTTAACGGTTAGCAAGCTAGACTAGCAGACCTACACGAGTGAGTTCGAGTCTCATTGGGTGCCCCATTCATTTGGCCTTATGCCAATTCAAAGCAAAGAGCTTCGTAAATTACTATAAACAAATTGCACTGAAACTGTGATGATCAGAGAGGACTGCAGAATTCCAACAAAGATTAGAGAACTGGAAAAAAATGTAATTATAATGATGATAATTATTATGATTTCATCTTCTACAACAACTATTTTTATTATCATCCTGATAAGAATTTTTCACAAGAGCATTAGCAGATAGTTTTTCACTGGAGTCTGAGTGATAGCAAGTTCCCTCAAGTCTCCAGTACTCTGCTCAGTATTCTGGCTGATCTTAAAAATGCAGTAGTTTGGATGGTCTCCATTCATCCTCATATTTCCAAGTCCTCCAGTCCCTGTACCAATCAAAGGATTGGTGACTGTACCAAGTGCACCAATTACAAATGGTATCACCATCACTTTCATGTTCCATAGTTTTTTTTCAGTTCTCTAGTAAGGTCTACGTACTGATTTCACTTTCACTTTCTTTCCGTTTTAACCTGTGGTCAGCTGGAAAAGCCAAGTCCACAATTCAGCAAGTTCTTTTTTTTTGTTGACTATCACTAGGTCTGGTCATCTGGTCGAGATTAAATGATCTATTTGTGTCTCAATATCCTAGAGATTTTTGTGTGTCTCATTTTCTAGGACAGATTCAGGGTTGTGCTTACACCATTTGTTTGTATGGTTAAATTTAAACTTCTCGCCCAATTCCCAGTGGATCACCTTCCCCACCCAGTCGTGTCTAGTCTTATACTCTTTTTGCTCTAATTTACTGCATTCACTTATGTGATTGATCGTTTCATCTCTATCATCACATAGTCTACATCTGTTTTTTTGTGTCTTGTCTATTTTTACTTTGACATAATTAGTCCTTATTGCACTGTTTTGTGTTGCTATCAGAAGAGATTCAGTTTATCTCTTAAGGTTTCACTTTCTTAGCTATATCCAAGTCTTCTCATGTGAAATTTTGTTTGTCACTTTAAATTTCCATACAGTTGTTTTTCTTCCCATTTTTGTTTCCTGGTTATTTTTGTTCTGTTGACACTTGTGTTGTCTGTATTTTTTCTGTCTTCCTCCACACTTTGTAGGGTTTCCAATTCTTTTTCATCTTTGGCAAACAGTTTGATGTTGTCCATGTACAATAGGTGATAGATTTTTTCTTGTGATTTATGAAGTTTGTATACACCTGTGCATTTCCTATTATTTTTAAATTTTTAACTTTACTTTTAGTTTCTCCAATCCTTCACTGGGTCTTTACCCAAGACCTAAGATGAGGATGGGGGATAGTGATCTATGTATTTAGGTTTTTTACTGCCTCTTTTGGGTTATATTTTTCAGTCACATTGATAGTACTCTCTTAAGATGAGCAGTTCCATTAAGAGTAACTTTTTTATATTTCATATAGGCTGAGACTGCCTACATGAAATACAACTTTTGATTTAATGGAAATGAGCTAATATATTTTGAAAAAAAAAAAAAGCCTACACTTGCTATTCTCTCTCATATTATCAATTTTTACTTTGATATGATTTGTCCTTATGACAATATTTTGTGCAGTTATTAAAAAAGATACAGTGTTTGTTGAGCTTTCCTATTCTTAGTGATGTCCATGTTTTCTCATGCGCAATCTCTCTAGTCTGTAAATATGTTTATTTGTCCCTTTTTTGATCATACGCAGAACTTCCACTAATAACTGGTAAGGTGGTAATTTTAAGGTGCCACATTTTTTTAAATTTCATTTTCCAGGTCTTATGAGTTTTTCACATCAGTTTTAATTGGTTGTCTTTCATAGGAGTTTGAGTGACAGCAAGTCCTTCAAGTCTCTGGGACTCTTCAAAGTATCCTAGATAACCTCAACAATCTGGATGGTCTAAATTCTTTCTTTGATTTCCAGTTCCTCCAGTTTTTCTTCCAAGCCTTTGGGAGACCATTCCAAGTGCACCAACTACAATTAGTATCTCCATCACCTTCATGTTCCTCAGCTTTTTTAATTCTCTTGCAAGATACAAGTATTTGTGAAACTTTCAAGAAGTTTTCTTGTTCTTCTGAGGTACTCTTTTCTTACTTTTTCTTTCATCTTTCTTTCATGGTGTCTGCTTCCAATATTTTCAAACACTTGTAATTTTCTTTTACTCTAAGATACTTTCCTTATTTGGTAGTTCTATTCCTTCTCTTGTTTCTCTTTTACATTTTTTCATTATCAGCATTGCTCATTTTTCAATAACAAATTTTATCTCTATATAAATTGTTAGCAACCTTTGTCAAGGGTGACCCGAAGGCTCCCTTTTCAATAACTACAACACCATGGTGTATGGGAGGATGCTACTTCATTCCCTGGATTACTTCATTTTACCCTTGACCCTTACCTTATAATGCTGAGTGTTAAGCAAGGTAGCATCAAGTACCATTTTTTGAGTCTTTTTTTAAAATCTTATCTCAATATACTGGCTGTATATTCTTATAATTCATAGTTTTGTATAAGGATTTTTAGTTCTTTTTCATTTTTAGAAAATATCTTGATATTATCCATATGCATAAAATGGATTATCTCTTTTTGATTTTATTTTGTAAATTTGTATCCCTAGTGTATTTATTAGTATATAACTCAATGGCATCCTTGCTATAACAAATTACAGCAGCAAGAGTGAGTCTCCCAATAAGATACCTCTTTGGACTTTCACCTCTGCTAGGGTTTGTCCTCTGGCTGATAATTCCACTTTCCAATTTTCCATGGCTTTTGTGATGAAGCTTATGATTTTGTAGGACAATTTTGTACATTTACAGACATTCTATTATCCAAATTTGCAGGACCATATCATAGACCTTTTTGTAGTCACTCCATGCCATAGCTAAATTTTCCACTTGGTTTTAACCACAATAGAAGTCAACAGTTACAAGGGATTGTTCCTTTTTGAGTGGGTCTTTCTGTATCAGGGTAGTTCCCCATCCCCCATTATCCATTCAGTTATGCTTGCTTCTTCAAAGCATTTACTTAGTTGCTAAGATAATCTATCATGGATGAACATGAATTTTTTAAACCCACATCCATGTATGCCATCATGGTTTGGTGTTTTCGAGTTTGGTACATTCTTGAGTGTTACTCTTAATTAATCCAGGTGTATCTCAGTCTGAGAACCTTCTCCAATTCCTTACAATATTTTTCATATTATTGTTATTATTAATATTATTTCTATTATTGCTTTAAAAGTTTTCACACCCATAGTAACTTGTGACATCACTGAAGTTCAAGTGACAGCAAGTCTCCTCTGCTTTCCAGGTATTTAAAGGTATTTTAGTCAATTTCAGTAGTGTTGCAGTCTGAGTAGTTTTAATTCTTCCTTGTATTTCCAATTCTCTCTGTCTCCAGGGGATTTTTCTAACAGCTTTAACTATCACCTTCATATTCAACTTTTTAGCTCTCTGACAAAGGTCCAGGTATTTATTTATTTTTTCCTTTCATTTACTTTTACTCGGTGATCTGCTGGAACAGTTTATTCTAGCAATTGACAAATTCTTTTCATTTTTTTTAACAAATGATATTTTGGTCTATTTAGGATAGAGTGACTCATTTTTATCTCTGAATCTGAGAGAATTTTGTCTCATTTTCCAGTACGGATCCTAGTGTATACACATACCATTTGTTTATATGGTAAGAGTTGAGACATTTATAGAATTCCTAGTGGTTCGCTTTTCCCAACCAGTCATGTTTACTTTTGTATTCCTCCTGTACCAGTTTGCTGCATTCACTTATTATGTAAATGAATTTCATTTCTCCCGTAATATAACCTATGCTTGCAATCCTTGGAGTCTAGCTTTTTCTTATAGCATTATACTGGGCTACTATTATCAGCAATTCAGTTTCTCCCTTTAGATTCTCTCTGAGCAGCCATGTTCAGATCATCTTGTGTGTAATTTTCTTAATTTATCTTCTCAATTGTCCATGTATGTATTTACCCAACCCCTTCACCACAAGCAGTGGGTGATACAAGGTCAATTTTTAAGTTGAGAACAGCTGGTTTGAATTGAGAGTTTTCCTTCTCCTTGGCAGGTTGGTTTTCCAAGGCTAAAAAAACTAGTCTACCCTACTATTTACCCATTGCTGAGATGGATTCATGCCTTTCCCTAGGACATTAGTATGAAGTTAAACCCAAACAATATCTATGTAATTGTTTTTATTCTCTTTTTTGTTTTCTTGATATAATGATTCCTGTTTTCATGTTTGTCTTTGTGGAGAAGCATGCTAAGATTACTTGTTAACTGGTGATACTAAATTAACGAGGATTTCACAACTGAAAATTGAAATTTTTCAACATTTTAAATATAAATATTCTCAGGTTTCATGATTGTCACCATTAACCCAATGGTATAACAAATTTGTCAGAGTCAACAGCACTTAGTAACTGTCAGTTTCTCACCTATGTGATCATTCTTTCTCTTGGTCTGATGATCACTTAGATGAGTCAATGCTATCTTTAGATATACATATGCTGTATCACTGATATTGAGCACACTTAATTAATAAATATAGTAAAGTACATTATTAATATATATATATATATATATATATATATATATATATATATATATATATGCAATTTAAATTATGAGATCCACCATTAGATAAAATCTAAAATGACATTAAAATTATGACAGTACTCTCTATCTAAAAGTTGTACTAATTTACAAAAAGTATAGAGCAAACATTACAATTTTTAGATGTAATAAAAAGTAGGACTAACTATACATACAACTGATGTTTCTTTAAAGAAGAAGCCTATTACATCAATCTCATAAAGAATGTCTATGAGCATGCATGAGACGCTTCAGATTAACTTCACTATTGCAAACCCTGCTGCATATGTGCCAAGAAAAAGCCTGTTTTTGGCATGGACATAAACGCCATGCACATATGACCTCTTATATCTGCTACAAACCCAAATATTTTGTCATAGAATCAACAGTAATTTTTTTACCAGTATTTGCTGTCATTAGATCTCATATGTCTAACAAGTTCAGCTTTGGATATAGAGGCACAACTATAGATGTCACAAACAGACTGAAAAGTGTCCTGAAACAAGGGATCAAGTACTGATTCTACAATACTTATTTCAAGGAGTGTTTAATTCTCCATGCTTCAAATGCTTTAGAAGCAATATAGTCTCATTTATATATATATATATATATACATTGACTGAGCGATTGATTGATTGATTGATTGATTGAGTTTGGCAGCATGTCAATCACCAAGGGTTATTTTATACTTAATAGTTAAGGGATTGTATTCATTATACATTAATAGTTGTATTTTTTGCACACAGTTAAGAACAACAGTAGTGCTATTTAACCTATTGCCAGAAAGATAAGGGGGTTTATACCTTTCCCAAAGGTATTAGTCCAAAAGTGAATGTAATAGCAAAACTGGAGTTCAAACTCTCATATAACAATGTTGTAGGCCAGTACATTAGCCATTAAGCTTCAGAGTTTCCTCATGATATTAAATATTCTTTTCTTATACAAATAATTTGCACACAGTAGCATAGTTTTAAGTATTCCTATCTAATACTAATAATTGTATGACTTCAATTAATTTTTTCTATTTAATAATAGTCATTTGTTTTCCCGTAGTTATGTGGTTTAAAGTAGCTAATAATAATCTTTAGTAAACAATTATAGCTTCAAGTAACTATTCTTAATACAAATAATCTGTAGTTATATGGCATCAAGTATTCCTTTTGAATATGAATAATTTTTAAACAGTTATATATAATCCATAGATGGAACCCTAACATGTACCACAACTCAGAGTCTGAGTGGTCCTGGAACTAATGGTAATGAAGGGGTAGTCCACAATGCCCAGATCTCCAGAATGTTAGCCTCACCATCAGATGCAGTTTAGTGTTATGCCCAATGTTAATTTGTTAATACTGCAACACTGACACAGCACATGCTTAGTGGAACACCATATTTATTAAAGAACTAACAACTACAAAACAAAAGAGACAATCATATATAAAGAAATACCAACTTAGATAATTCAAACTTCAACATTGCTGAAGTCATCTTGTGAAGAATACAGTTCTATTTAGAATTTTTTAAAATTATTTATGCAGTACATCTCTCAGAATATTAGAAGAGACTCCCACTTTTGTTAGGCAATCTGCAACCTGTTCTCACCTCCTGATCCATTCAGTTTGGATTTCCTTCAATGCCATTATTTCCTGCACTCTGCTCACATCCAAGATGCCAGTCACTCACAAGATTTGATGACTTTAAAGTTTTTAATAAAGATGCATTGTCTGTTTGATAAAGGACTTCAGACAACCTTAAAAGTTCAAATATCTTTTGCAGCTTGGCAGCAATCAATTCACCAGCAATAGCTGCCTCACTGTGAGGATCCATCCTCCAGGCTTGCATTGGTGGCATCTGAATAGCAAACAATATTCAGACCTGCAGGTTTTCCCAGCAGTGAAAAGGATATAGAACCTGTCTTTGATTTTAATTTTAGTTGTGACTTATTAGCTTTAAACAGTAACTTTACTTTCAGAGATTTTCTTGTTGCTCATCCTACATATATCAAATGATACATCAGGTTGACTTTGAGTGGCTACCCACATTATTTGATTTGTCAATTTTTTTAGAGCTATCTTCTCATGACTCAACTCATAATTTTTTTCTTTAGGACCTTCCTTTCTTTATGTCTGTTGGGGATAAATGAAATATATACATTTTGGTCAACAGTAATCCCATCTTTTGTTTGCTTAACATCCTATCTCAAAAATTTAAATGTTCTATTTTAAGGTTTTCCAACTTTTGAATATTCTTTTTAATTCTGAGATCACATTCCTCTGAAATGAATCCTTTCCTCAGAATATGAAATCATCTACATGCATTACCAGAATACTCCTCATCATACAAATAAATTTTGTCTTGCTTGTCCGTACTGACTTGTAACCTGTCTGTTTGGCCAATATCCGTTATTGCCAAATGACAAACACATTCACATATGTTCTGAAGCTGTGATAAAAATTCTGCTTGGTCCTGTTTTTCTTTTGGTAAATCAATGAATAGAGACCATATCTCTTTACCTTGCACCCATTCTGCCTACAAATCTTCACCTTGCAAAATAGGCAGCTGTTATGAAAACAAAGCCATCTTTCTTTCAAAAATGTTTCAATATAAGTTGAATAATAATGATTACTATCACATGATTGGAGACAGCTTTCACTACCAATGTCGATTTGTTAATACTGCAGCACTGATACAACACATATTTAGCTGGAGACCATGTCTATTCAAGAACTGCTACAAAACAACGGAGACAACAATATATAAAGAAATATTAAGTTAGTTAACTCAAACTTCAACACTCAAGACACTCCTTTTTTAAGTGTGTTTCTTACCCTCTACCAGGAATACAGTCAGCATATTCTAAACCTTGCTTATATTGGCCTACAAAACTGAGAAAAAGGAGAGACTGGGAAGACAGAAAGAAGAGAATTTGGTCTCAATTAGATTAGATAGTCATCGGTGGATAGGGCAGTAAAAGGTAAAAACAAATGCCCAAATTTACTAGCCAAAAGTTAAAATCCAATACACATTTCCTGAATAAGATATATGTTTTCATACTATCATTACACATGACCTGTAACTATCACATTCCATCTCTTTGATGATCTCTCAAAAAAACCATCAAGAGTTATGTTTAAGAATTAGTTATTATTTATTTGCTTTTCCTAATCACATTCATCCTTTGATGATAATCAGCCTAAACTGTTGCCTAAGTAACAAAACCTATGAAAAACAAAATATATAAATCTATTTTCCTTGTTTGGCCTTGGATCAGACTATAAAAAAATCTGAGTAAATGTAAACACTACTGTTTATTTGTTAATTCTTTTCGTCATTATCTCATTATTCAAAGAGTTTGGCAAAGTTAAAGAATGAGCAAAATTCATATCATAAAACTGAGAAGTGTATATTACAGCTTAATCTACAGTACCCCAGGTTATGGTGCAATTAAGATTCTACAATGGCAAAAAGAAGCAAAGATAATTATTAGATTCATATTAGAAGGATCTCATTAGCCTTATATAGTGTAACTGGCTGATTTACAAGATTCTAATGAAAGAGAAATGCTGATATATTATCTTCTTTGTAATTAGATATCATTATAGCCTAATAAAAAGCACATTAAAAACATCAGTTTTCATATGAATAGAAATATGGTTCCATTCTGTGGAAATTTAGATGAGAGGATAGTATTGTATTGAGGTTCACTTAGTATATGGGAACTCCATTATTTATAAAAATATCAGTGATTATGTTTTAAGAAAAGCAGATTTTTTTCACACCTTAACAAAAAACCATACAAGTGAAGACAGGTTGGAAAATAAATACTTTTTTCATCATTGAGCAATAGATGATATTAATTTAGATAGATAGATAGATAGATAGATATGAATTGCTATGTAACTAGATAGTTAGATATGTTATACTCTAAAAATCATTCCTCCAATTTATTTCTATGAAAACTATAACATGAATATGAAGTACAATAACACCAATAGATGGTACAAATTTTCAGCTATAAAACACTATTTTTCCACAGTCACCATGTCTGTTTATTTTCACCAGCAATGAACAAGAGCCTGCATGCTAATCTAAAAGTCATCATCATGTCACACCATCAGCACGGATCTCCCTGATCCTCTCTGCCACTCTTCTCTATCATCCATTGCTTCCAGTAGGTCTTCAAGGCTACATCCTGTATTGGCACAGAGCTGTTGTATGTAGGCTCTAGCTGGTCATCCTGCCTTTGCTCGTCCATGTGAAGGGGGTCACAGGACTATGTCACTTATGAGTTTGTCTCTACTTCTCCAGCAGTGTCCCGCATGTCTGGTTCATCTAACTTGGACAGTTTTCATGATGAACAATAAGAGGCCGTACAGCTGCTGCTTTGTGGGGTGCTGCCTCCTGGACTTTTTCAATATTGCTCGCAGCATTCTTGTGTAGTTTCGGTCAAACTTTTTCTCCATATGTTTTGTTAGCATCTATGTAGTGCATCCATACAGTAGCATTGACAATACTGCTGCTTGGAAAAAACTGTGTTTCATTTTATCAGTCAGGTCTGACTTCCATATGGCCAATAGCCGATCTATAGCTGCCCATGCCTTTAGTAGTCAAATGTTGATGTCTGTCTTGGTTAATGAGACACTGCTTCCTAGGTAGGTGAACTTGTCTACTAGTTTAGAAAACTACCGTTTAGTGTGGAGAAGTCACCTATTTGATTAAAGCACATATGTTCCATCTGGTGTGCATTAACATGGTGGCCTATGCCGGCAGCTGCTTGTTCCAGACTATGTAGCAGGGTTTTGGCTTGGGTGGGTGTATTTGTCAGAAGTGCTATGTCATCAGTGTAGTCTGCATCTGTAATTGTTTGTGCGGGATGCCTTCTGCTTCTTTCCTTAGTCAGCTTGAAGCCATTGTCTTTCATTTTATCAATAAACGTTCTAAGCACGTAATCTAGACAGGTGATAAAGAGGTATGCAGCTAATGTGGTTCCTTGCAGTACACCTACTACAATGTTGAAGTAGTCTTTGTCTCCATGTGGAGAATGAACTTTCACTTTAGTGTTTGTATATAGCATCATTATGGCTGCAACAGTTTCTTTTCATCGGTTATAGGTGAGTTGTATTTGCTCCATCTTTCCTCTATGTATGGAGTCAAAGGCCTTGGTGAAGTTGACAAATAGTATTGTTGCCTCTAGGTTTTTTGCACGTACACCTTTAAGAATTCAATAGACAGACAAAATTTGTGATGCAGTGAATCTATTTCTCTGAAAGCCATTTTGGTTCTTCCTAATTATGTTCTGAATTTTGGGTTCTATGTGGTTGCATAGTAGATCATTGTATATATTGGCTGCTATGGATGTAAGGGTTATACCTCGGTAGTTCTTTGCTATCTGAGGTCACCCTTCTTAGGGAAGGGGAGGGTGCATTCCTTTGTCCATCTGTCTATTGTATTTTGATTATATACAGCATTACAGTGTCGGAGCAGTATGTCAAATTGCCTGGTCTTCCATACTTCTGAGGGTATTTCATCAAACCCTGCTACTTTTCTATTTTTAATTTTTCTTAGCACTGAGTCGAGTTCTTCTAGTGTAAACTGCCCTAGTTTGATGTGTAATTGTTTACTAATAATTCTCATGATTGGTTCATGTGTAACTTTTGGAGGGTTTCCTAGTAAGATTAAATCTAAAAGTAATTTTATTATCTTGATCCATAACATGATGGTGGTATGCCAGTAGAAGTTAGATCTTGCTGCCAATAACCCATAATATCTTTGATTTATTATGCATAGAAGCTTAATAACATAATTAATTAAAATAATAATAAAAATGTCACTCATTGCTATTTATTGATACTTGCAGAATGCTTATGAAACCAAACAGTGGATCTGAGCACAGTTAGATGGTGGTAACATGTGACAGTGGTGTGCACTACAATCCATTTCCAATAGAGCTGTCCACTCATAAAAGTAAGCGTACTCAAATCAGCATAATGAATCAACTCAATGAAAGTGGAACTATGTAGACAAAGATTTTCTGACAAGAACATTGCCATTGCAGCTGTAAAAAAAAGAGGCAAGGTGTCATCTTTGTGGGTGCAAATTTTAACAAGCATGGGATCCAAGCCATTCATTGCTATTGAAAATGCATTGTTGATAGCGGTAACTAAAGGAGAAAATAGTGTTGTGAATCTGTGTGTATTTATCTGTGATATTGTGTTCCTTGTATCTGTTATATTTTAGATGGAAATAAAGAAGAAGAATTTTCCATAGAAATAAGTAGGAGAAATTTCACATGGAAATAAACTGGAGGAATTTTACATGGAAATAAACGAGGAATTTTCCATTGAAAGAGAGAGGAGGAATTTTACATAGAGATAAACAAGAAATAAATGGGAGGAATTTTCAATAAAAATTAAGAAAAGGAATTTTATATGGAAATAAAGAGGATGTATTTTCCATGGAAATAAAGAAGAGAAATTTTACATGGAAATAAACAATAGCAATTTTTTATAGAAATAAATTTTCTATAGAAATAAATGTCACTTGCTGATAGGGAATAGAAGACTTAAATTGCTGATTTATGCAATTTTAACTCCAAACTTATTACTCTATGTTATTTGTATCTAATATAATGAGCAGAGAAAAAAGTTCCAAAAATCTCATTTGTTATTCAAAAAGAAATTTTTAAGAAAAAAGTAGTCATTTACCAAACTTAGCCAAACGCAAAACTCTATGAAAGAAAATGTAGGATATACAGATTATGTTAGATCAATCTTTGAATTGGGGAGGGCAGAAATGCAGTGAAAATCAGCCTTGTCACTCAGTTCAAAAAACAAACCCTAGGTACCAATAGTCAATACACAAGACAAAGCCTTTTCTGTTTTAAAGCTACTGTAAGAACAAGATAGAATTTTCTCCCTTGTTCCAGACTGCCATAAATATAGAGCCAGCTGCATTTTTATAGAAAAATGAACATAACAGCAATCGCTGGTGACAGATGTACATTATCCAGTTTATACCCACATGTTTCAAATGAATCATATCTCAAAATTACCTATATTTTACAGCAACAGTAGATAGCTATCCAATGAAGATCTTTTCTCCAGCCATAAATCTCTTATTTAAACTTGCTACTCATGATGAGCACCAACTGATCAAGAGTCTACATGCTAATCTCAAAGTAAATATTAGAATTTAGGAAAAGTAAATGTATTTGTTGTTAAGGCTTCATATTCAGCAGATACAATATAAAATCCAATGGGGAAATGATTTTATTTCAATGAAAAATGATTTAGGAGATACTGGTCAATAATTAATTTTGGTACAGAAATTAGAATGGAATATAAGAAATGATCCAAAACAAAATTTATTTAATATAAAATCACCAGTCACTTGCATATAAGACAGAAATGAATAAACTGAAACAGAAAAGGAAGTAGATATCAACAAACTGATAGATAGATAGATAGATAAGATGAAACAAACTAGTTACAAATAGTAGTTATTTTTCCAAATTTTTATTCTTGTAGCAAGTTTTATTTGAACAACTGAACTCTCCTTTTTTATACAATTGATACTGTTATTCCAGCATTGCCAGATGGGGAGAGGCACTCTACTTTGAAGATCAGGATCAAAAACTTGGCTTTTAAATGCCACCCAGATGGGAATATACAACTACTACAGTGACAAGACAGAGGTATCATGTTAAGAGATTTACTAAGCTTAGCTTAGCATTGTATAGGTTTCAATAGAGAGAAAATGTCTTAGGAAGATTGCATAGCTTCAATCTTCCAAGTGAAGAGGACTAATGGCACAGCAAGCCTCTAGATAAATATTTCCTGAACTTAGCCTGGTACAATGCCAAATGAAGTTTGAAGACCATATGAAATTTGAAAGATTATGTCACACAAATCTTTCAAATGAGAAGGGACTACATGCCTTAGAAATTATCATTTAAAAATAGACCCAAACGAGTACCAACAAGAAATAGATGTTTAGTATCTATGTGTGAACAAGCACCCTTTAACTAGATTCCTTAACTGATGTCCAGAGCTTTCATCCTTAAGGCCTTTTTTTCTACTGCTAGAATGAGAGATGAAAGTTCTCAAGCTTTTAGATGTACTGTCACATATTTATCTGTCCATTCTGTACCATATGAAGTTTCAGCAGATATCTAAGTATATCTCTTCATGGGACAACACTGACAAAATGACACTTTGACACAATGAAAAGTAGTCTGTATGCAGCTTATATAACAGAGTTAATTTATTTTCCCCTCAAAATAACTCAAAATATAACCATTAAAAGCTAAACACCTGCCAACAAAAGTGAGTACACCCCTTAGGGAAAGTTGTCAACATTAACTTACACCGTATAAAGTACCAGTGAGATTCAAACTCAGTAAACTTCCTAAACATTATACCATAAAAGTGCTGCCAAAAATTCAATGCAAGGCCTTAAATATAGGATACCTAGCGAGGACCAAACTTAGTATTTTGTAGTAACTGACCTGCAAGACAAACTTTGAACCATTAAAGAAAAAGATACACTTAGCATAACAATCATCATCATACAAAATGAAATCAGAAGCCTGAGTTCAAGTTCTGGATGAAACTGTTTGCATTTCCCTTCGCATTCCTTCGCACTAATGCCCTTGGGAAAGATATGAACCCATCTTTTCTCCTCCCTACAAGCATTCTTTAGCCTTGCTAAGGCAACCAGGCAAGGAGAGGGAACACTATGAAATCAAACCAGCAGTATTCTACTTAAAAATTGACCTTATACCACCTCCTGCCCAATGTGGAAGGTTTTGGGAAAAACATACATCATGACAAGGCCTTGTTGACTGGGATTTTAAAAGTTAATTGACAGTGACAATTTCAGACTCACCTATTCTGGATTGATCTTAAACTTCAGTCAATCTGAACACTTGAAATTATTTTGGGCATCTTGAGCAATAATAGTTAGCCATCTAGACTAGCAAACCATTGTTAATGAGTTCATTTATCACTAGGAGGCTCATACTTCTATCATTGCTAGACTCAACTGCATAAATGAGAATAATTGAAATTCATTGCACACCTCAATTTAGCTTTGCAGAAAGAGATTCCGGTTCAATCCTTTAAGAAACTAGGCAAAAACTTAACTGGGGTTTCAAAATTACAATTACGGAGAGAATCTTTGTAAAATCCAGTAGATAAGATGTCATTCATGCTAGGTTTATGAGGCAATAAGATTTTTTTCAAACTGACAATGAATTAAAACGTATTGGGATTTTAGGAATATTTGCACAAGTTAGGATTTGAAAAAATAATTTACAAAAATGTTATTAAGTCTGTTTTCATAAGAGTAAAAATATTCCAAGTTTGAGGAAGATATCAATTCTTAAGATCTTGTCAAAAATTTTAAGAATATTTTGAAAACAAAATCAGAAACATTTTGTTCTTGAAATTTCCTTAGAGCATTTTGCACAAATTCATCAATTTTTTTCTTCTCTCATTTGAATAAATTGAATTATTGATATTATTTAAAGATAGTATGTTTGCAAGCAATAAAAAGTTTGCAATTTGAATTTTCTTTTAAAGAAATGCTTTGAAATCATGGTAAAATTAATTTTGAATATAAATTAATAGTTTTAATACTCACACACATAAAAATGAATATATACTATTAGACTTAGATATGTAGGTAGATACAAATAGATTTAAATTAATGCCAGGATCAAAAGATATATGCTGACCACACACACACCTACACAGAGAGGCATAGCTGAATATATGCATAAATAAATTTTTGAAAATATTGTATCATATACATATATGTGTGCATGCATAAATATATATATATATATAGAACTTTAAATAGAATAGAACAACTACCGGAGCTTACTGCATCTGCCATAGATCCTAAAATAGACACAATATGCATACAAGAACACAGATACATAAATAGCGAGGATATTAAATATCACAATACTGGCAATGGATGGATGCTAGCCACTGCATCAGCATGGAAAAACTCTGTCAATGCCTTGAGCTACCGAAACTGTGTTATCACCCCTGGATGGCGGCTGATGAGGATATGGTATAGTATGTGCTTTCACACGTTGTATGATGAAAATTTAAAAATATATATATATTTTTGTGCTTGTGTGTAATATATATACATATATATATACACAGACAGACATATGCATAAATATATATCATGATCATCATCATGTCACAATGGTAGCATGGATTTTCCTGACTCACCATTCATCTCTATCATCCATCACTTCTTGCTGGTCTTCTAGACTATATTATGTGTCTGTACAGAGCTGTATTTACCGTAAATCCAAATTAATATTTGAACCTGGTGAAAGAAACCAACATAATTAGAACCTAAGACCCTAAGTAAAAGTAAAATAGAATGCCTATAAGGATGCTAAAAAAAAATATGAATTTAAAAAAAAATAGACGTGGACTTTAACTCAGTTAAAACTTAAAAATTTCAAAAAAATATTTTTTTCAAAATGCGGAATTGATGGGAAGCAGCATGGAAGACATAAAGGCAAGCAGATAAACCCTCTGATAGCTCAACGCAATGCCTAACATGACCCTGGGCGTATGAACCCTATGGTTCATTGGACAGGATTGATTAGTTTGATCGAGGAACTACTGCTGCTCATCTATAGGGTGGCTTCTATAGATGAGAACAAAAACAGCCACTGAAAGATAACCATGACCCACACTCAAACCACATGTCCAAACCACATTGCTCTTCGTGTGGGTAAAAAATGGGTGCATCCTACTGGGGTTAGAGCCCTGGCCTCAGTGTTCGAAAAATCAGCTACAGAGCTAAAACAACAAATATTACTAGAATGCAAACACACAATACAAATAGCAACATTTAAAGTTAGAACTTTAAATAAAATAGGACAACTACCGGAGCTTACTGCATCTGCCATAGATCCTAAAATAGACACAATATGCATACAAGAACACAGATACATAAATAGCGAGGATATTAAATATCACAATAATGGCAATGGATGGATGCTAGCCACTGCATCAGCATGGAAAAACTCTGTCAATGCCACGATAGGAGGAGTAGGTATGCTTATTGGACCACAAGCCCTAAAATCACTAAATAGCATAGAGAGAAAATACACCCAAGAATGATGGTAGCTACTTTTAATGGCAATCCCAGAGCAACAATCATCTCCTGCTACAGCCATACAAATACTAATGAAGAAACAGAACTCATCGCCTACTATGATAAGCTATCCTCTCTTGTGCACAGCATCTCAAAACACAATGTTCTCGTCATTGGTGGAGATATGAATGCCCAAATCGGGAAAAAAAACACCCACAAATACAGCCAACACAACTCATCAGACAGGAATGGACAACATCTAACAGATTTTACAATAGAAAATAGATTAACATGCCTAAATACAAACTTTCAAAAAAGGGAGGGAAAATTATGGACCTACACATATGCAAACAACATTAAAGCACAGATAGACTTCGTCTTTATAAACAAGAAATGGAAAAATAATGCAGTGAACTACAGGGCTTACTCCTCTTTCATGGGTGTGTCCTCTGATCACCGAATTGTCACGGCAAAAATACGAATGAGTCTATGAGAGAATGCCATCCAAACAACGACCACCATACACTATGAATGGGCCCTTCTTAATAACAAGGATATAAGAGATAAATATGTAATAGCATTAAGAAACAAATTTGGTTGCACTACAGAAAACAGAAACATGTACTCTGAATGACGAATATTAGAATTTCATCAACGCCCACCTAGAGGCAGCAGTGAAATACATACCAAAAAAACATAGAACGAAATCTGTAGTCCCATGGGAGACATTAGCAGTTAGAGAAAAACATGCAGATATGAAAACTGCCTTCAAATGCAATAGGAAGAACTCAACAAAAGCAAATGCCCTGAAACTAAAAAAGGCACAAAATGAATTAGCAAGCATATATATAAAAGAACAGACTGAATTCATACAAAATCAGATAGATAAGATTAGAGACTTAGAGGAAGATAGGCAATCTAGGATAGCATGGCAAATGATAAACGAAGTGAGCAGAAGGAATAGCACTGCCAAAGCTAAACTGAAAGCCACAAACCAACAAGAACGAATAAAACTGTGGAAACAGCATTTCCAGAATCTACTTGGAAACCCACCAAAAGTTATACATGAACCAATCATGAGAATAATAAGAAAGCAATTAGACAACTGGGCTTGATGAAATTCCCCCCAAAAGTATGGAAAACCAGACAATTCGATGACATACTGCTCCGACACAGTAATGCAGTTTATAATCAAAATCTGATAGACAGATGGATGAAGGGATGCATCCTCCCTTTCCCTAAAAAGGGAGACCTTGGATTAGCCAAGAACTACTGAGGTCAAAATATACAATGCCCTACTATGCAACTGCATAGAACCCAAGATTGTCAACATTCTTAGGAAGAACCAAAATGGCTTCCAGAGAAATAGATCCACGACCTCACAAATATTGACTATCATTAGAATTGTAGAAGGTGTATGGGCAAAAAACCTACAGGCAACAATATTATTTGTCGACTTTACAAAGGCCTTTGAATCCATACGCATGATGATTCTCTATAGAAACACCAAAGTGAAAGTACGTTCTCCAGATGGAGACACAGACTACTTCAACATTGTAGCAGGTGTACTTCGAGGAGACACACTTGCCCCAAACCTCTTAATCATCTGTTTAGACTATGTGCTTAGAACATTGATTGATAAAATCAAAGAAAACTGTTTCGAACTGACAAAGAAAAGAAGCAGAAGGTATCCAGCAAAAACAATTAGCCGACGCCAACTACACCGATTATATAGCGCTTCTGGCAAATGCACCTGCCCAAGCCAAAACCCTACTCCATCATCTGGAACAAACTACCGCAGGCATTGGCCTCCATGTCAATGCACACAAAACAGAATATATGTGCTTTAATCAAACAGGCGACATTTCCACACTAAACGGTAGCTCTTTGAAACTAGTAGACAAGTTCACCTACCAAGGAAGTAGTGTCTCATCAACCGAGGCAGACATCAATATGCAACTAGCAAAGGCATGGACAGCTATCAATAGGCTATCAGTCATATGGAAGTCAGACCTGACTGATAAAATGAAACGCAGTTAATTCCAAGCAGTGATTGTGTCGATACTGCTACATGGATGTACTTCATGGATGCTAACTAAACGGCTGGAGAAAAGGCTTGACAGCAACTACACAAGAATGCTGTGAGCAATATTGAACAGGTCCAGGAGGCAGCACCCCACAAAGCAGCAGCTGCACGGTCACCTACCACCCATCATGAAAACTATCAAAGTTAGATGAACCAGACATTCAGGAAATTGCTGAAGAAGTAGGGACGAGCTCATTAGTGATGTACTCCAATGGACCCCTACACATGGCCAAGCAAAAGTAGGGTGACAAGCTCGAACCTACATACAGCAGCTCTGTGAGGATACAGGGTGTAGCCCTGAGGACCTGCCGAAAGCAACGAACGATAGGGAGGGGCGGCAAGAGAGGGTCAGGAATATCCGTGCTGATGGCACGATAAGATGATGATGATATACAGAGCTGTAGTAGATAAGTTCTTGTGGGTTGGCCAACACTTGTGCATTCGTGTGAAAGGGTCCATAGGAAAACATTATTTATAAATTCATCCTTACTTCTCCAGCAGTGTCCCCCATGTCTTATTCATCTTATTTGGATGGTTTTAGAGATGGGAGGTGAGTAGCTCTACAGCTACTGATTCGTGGGATGGTACTTCCAGGATTTGTTTAATATAGCTTACAGCATTCTTGTACAGTTCCCATTTAGCTTTTTCTCTATATGCTCAGTCAGGGTCTATATGGTGCATCCATATTGTAGAACTGACACAACCACTGCTTGAAAGATTTGAAAAAATTGCATTTTATCAGATAGGTCAGACTTCCATAGGATTGATAACCTATTGATAGCAGTCCATGTCTTTGCTAGGTGCATATTGATGTCATTTTCAGTAGATTAGACACTACTACAAAAGTATGTGAACTTGTCCATGAATTTCATAGAACCACTATTTAGAGTAGAGATGTGTCCTTTTTGATTAAAACACATGAATGTGTATATGAACATATACACAGTATATGTCTCAGTCCTGGGAGAGCAGGATTCAATCACAGTTCGAGTCATACTAAAGACTCAAAAAATGGTATGATGCCATCTTGCATAACACTCAGCATTATAAGGTATGGATCAAGGGTATAGTGGAGCAATCCAGAGATAGGAGTTGCACCCTCTCCTATACCTCAGTGTAGTAGCAAATGAAAAGGGAGCTTTGGGTCGCCCTTAACTATAGTCACTTACTTTACTGACTTACTCTTATATATACTGGCACATGCACGTAAATGAATGTGTCAACACAAGCCCATGTAAATTTCAGCTGCGATTTCTACCCTGTTTTATTTTATCTTATGATCAAAATAAAGTGATAGTCCTTTGCATTTTTATTCATACAGTATTACAGTTTACCAATTTAGAATAGTTTTAATGGTAAATCTTAATTATATATATATATGTATATATATATTTTTTTCATCATACATGTGAAAGTGCGTGCGATATCCTGCCCTCCTCAGCCACCAACCAGGGTGATAACAGAGTTTTAGTAGCTCAAGGTAGTACTGCCACTCCTGGTGCTACCAAGCAGCTTTTGCCACTGGACAGGGTATTTAAAAGAAATATATATCTATATATACGCCAAATCAATTAAAAGCAGACATTACAATGGACGTTCGTTCATCTTCATTTTAATGCAGATTGTGATTTAAAAACGTTTACTTTTGGCTGTTGATGTCATAGCAACCGTTTCTTGATGTTGCATGGTCACACAGGAATGGTGGTTCCATGTGCATTTCATTCATGTTGAAATCCTTTCTATATCCATCATCTATTCGGCTTGTTTTCCTTCAGTTTTTTTTTCTTTTTAAAAAAAAAATGATAAAACTGAAGAAAAACGAACTGAATAGATGATGGATATATATATATATATATATAGATAGATTGATTGATAGATATATAGATATGTATATGAGTGTGTTTGTGTGCTATATATATACATAAATATTTATGCATGTTTTTATATATGTGTGTCACTGACACTATTTACTTATGCAATGTGAGTATATATATATATATATATATATATATATGGTGTGGTTCAAAATGACCAAATATATATATATAGGTTTAAGTCATGAATAATTTCAGTTTTTTAAAAACAAGTCATAACTATGCATTTTAAATTTCCAATATTTTAGATGCAAGTGGAAATTAACTGAAATTAAATAATGCCTTCATTAGACATTGTTATTTCAGTAGTGAAAGAGTGTACATAATAAATCTATTAATCTATGATATCATGCTCCTAAATTGTAGAAACTGAAAGGGGATATTTCACATATAATATTGTGGGAGTTCAAGACTAACAAAAACCCTACAGAAACAACTAAGAAAATTTATAGTGTTTATGGCCAAGATGTCTAGTCTGAAACTGGTTTTACAAGTTTTGTTTTGGCAATACATAATTGAGAGATGAACCCAAGAAAGGATTCACATCAGACTTTGATCAAGATGCTTTAAGATAATTAATGGAATGCAATCCATGCAAAAGTACTCAAGAATTGTCACTTGACTTCAACACATCCCAATCTACAATCTGCTACCACTTGAAAAAATAGAAAAAGTGAGAAAGCTGTGTATTTCAGTTCCTCATACACTTAGTGACAAGAATGAGGACGATTGTATATCCATAGCAACAAGTCTTCTTTCAAGGCAGAGAAATGACCTATTTCTCAAGAACATCATTATGGGTGATGAAAAATGTTTTTTATGACAATATTCAATGCAAAAGGCAATGGATTTATAAGGATCAATCTCCATAGCCAACTCCAAAGGCAGAGTTTCATGAAGGAAAAGTTATACCTTGCTTATGATGGGATCATCATGGTATTATACATTTTGAGTTTTTAAACCACAATCAGACACTCAATACAGACTTATACTCTCAACAGGTGCAACATGTGCATGAAAATCTTCTGAGAAAACACCTTGCATTTGTCAATTGAAAAAATTTCATGCTAATACAAGGCCATATTCAGTAAGAACCATACAGGAAAAAATACTGGATTTAGGTTAATCTGTTCTACCTTATCCACCATATTCATCAGACCTTGCACTAAAGGATTTTCACCAATTTTTTCTCTATAAAATGTTCTGAATGTTAAAAAATTTTCTCCAGAAGATCAAGTGAAAATGTTTGTGGAAAAATTCTTGAGCTCAAAACCAACTTAATTTTACTTGAGAGGAATCAACAAGCTACTTGATAAATAGCAAAAGGTGATTCAAAATAATGGTGAATATACTATAGATTGAAACAATTTCATTGTTAAATTATTCATGAATACATATATATACATATATATGTATATATATAATGACACATGCACATACATACACACTCACATATGGTAGTTTCTATCCATAACTGAATGATCCCTGATCATTTATTATATTTTTATTTACATATTAAATCTATTTTTTCAGTGTTTCAGGAAAAAGAAAATTAAAACATTATTTTATCAGCTTAGTTTAATATATCATATGCTATAAGTGGTGAGTCAGATGATTGTATCATACAAATCTTCAGTAGTGAACTAAGTTTGCCTTAAAAATCCACTTATGTAATTGTACACTAGTGCTAGCAGGTAGTACACAACTATATCAGTAACAAAATCAAATAAAGAAGTGAAGTTGGAAAAAGTGTGTTTATATTTAACTTACTCCTCCACTATGCCACTATGGGCAGGATATGACACACTATAAATTTTTGTAAGTAGAGCAGAATACTGGTGGTTTGAATTCAGAGATTTCCTAGACAAGTTTCCATGCCAAGGCTAAAGAACTCAGTCTGCTCTACTATTTACTCATAGCTGGGGGAAGAAGAGATGGATTTATGCCTTTCCCAAGGGCATTTGCATAAAGTAAAATGCAAACAAATTTTTCCAGGATTTGAACTCATTTCTTATGACATGAACTAAAATCTTTCTAAAATAATTTGATTTGTTGCTAGAAAATTTACCAGATCTTAATTTTGCCAAAGCTATCACAAAGGAACACTATTATTGACTGATGTGCTGAAACTTATGTCCTCATCATAGTTGTTATTACAGAAACAATGTTCTGGCCATGATAGAAATATTGTGTAACCAATCATGAGAATCAGCATCACAGCTATGGCTTTTACATTAGCGTCAATGCAACAAGCATATAATAATAAAAACAACTTTTTTGCAGTTGCTCATTTCACACCTGTTGCTCAGTAAAACAATTAGGGTGACTAATTATATTAATCATTCTATTTATTTGGTAAAATTGTAAGTTAGCCAAGGACTTTGAATGTAAGTGTAGTTCCTAGCAAAGGTCAAATATGTGCACAGGTGGTGACCAGGTGTAACACCTCACACCAAAATAACATTGGGGAAGACAGAATATGGATAATGAATAAATCAAACTTGTTGAAATAAAAGTTAATGACATGTGTTCTATTATGCCTTGCTAATGCCATGATTAAGAAGATATTATATAAGAAAAGATGATTTTGAATCTATTGGTGAGTTAAGTTTTGAAACCCAAAGAGAGAAGTTGGTTGAGATGTTGGTGCAAATCAGTCAGGTCAGGAGGGTGCCTCTTTGTAGTTGGATGCAAAATTTACTGGTAGACCCTAACAAGGTCTTCCTCTCTCCATGTGTTTGCGTTGGACTGCTATGAAAATGTAGAAAGTCTGAATAAAGCAGTTTCATATTCCGAATAACATGAGTCACCTGTTATTTTCTAATTTTGATATTCAACATGGTCCATCATGTTACAGCTCTATCATGCAATATTTCCAGATTCTATGAATGTGTAAAATCAGAAAATTGATTTATTCATTTTCTTCCAATGATTTGATATGAGGCAAGAAAATTCATCTGATCTTTATCCTGCTAAAAATCTTGGATCTATTGGGAAAGATCTTTATTATTCATTGATGTGCTAAAACTGATGTCCTAATCTTTGTTGTTACTAAAGTCATAATGTTTCAGCCACTGTATAATATGTCAGTCATCAAGTATCTCTTATAGTTAATATCCATAAAATATTCAGTCTATCTTCAGAGGATATCTTATATCCTAATAAATGTATCCATTGTGTCTCTTTTATTGAATCAGAGTACATATGAATTGGAAATACAAGGAATTCTAATTTTTTTAATATATCATAATTAATATTGAAACACATTAAGAATTGTTCAAATATTATATATATAAACATATATATATATATATATATATGTGTATGTGTGCGTATGTACATACACTGTCATAGTTACTATCATTAATGTCACAATTGTTTATGTATGGATTGACACTTCCACTTCAATACTTATTGTCATCTCATTTGAGTGTATGTGTTGCTTAATTTCAAGGAATTATTATTAAAAAAAGAATTTAAAAAAGTTTTGCATACTTCTAATGAATTAATCATTATTTCTCAAAAGTTTTTTGCTTCCTCTGATTGCTTGTAATGAATATTCTTATCTCTGTACTTCAATAAGTGAACTCATATTTAGTCAGTTGAATCATGAGAATCACCTTCACCTTTGATAAGTTAATCCTCAAAGGAATTTAGAACTAACACACAAGTAACCAATTAAAAATCCAATATCAAAAAACATTTATATAAACAGTGCATGTGCAAAATTAATGCACACAAAAATATATTTGTAAATTATTGATTATTATCAAAAATACAGTAGCAAGTATAAAGATCAAGAATGATGTAAAGAAAAATTCTAAATGTAAAATAACTTTTAAAGCTTCATATCAAGGAAAAATAAAGATATAAAGGTAAATTATATCATTCCCAAATATAAACCTCAATAAACTTATTTTGATAAAGTTATAAGAATAATTATATAACATTAAAAAAAATAAATGATCAAAAACATCAGAATGATTAACAAAATCATACTATTATAATGGATACATTATATCTAAATGAAAATAGCATTCATAATTCATTAGTACTTGATGTGTAGACCTTTACTTTCAATAACAGCTTGACATCTTTTGCTACATAAGCAAATTAATATCTTATCAACAAATTTTTTCTCCCATTCTTCTTTGAAATTAGTCCATAGTTCTTTGATGTTTCTCAATAGGATTCATGTCTGGGATTTGAGCAGACCACTCCATAACAGTAACATCCTCCTTAGAAAGAAATGTTTTAACAGATTTTGCTGTGTGACACAGAGTGTTATCTTGCATAAATACAGTTGGTTGATTAATTGCAGTTCTCAAATTAGGTACAACATGTTTCTTCAATATCTCTTTGTATACAGTTGTATTAATTTTACCGTGTAGCCTAACAGCATCAGAAATCATGCCAAACACCATCACACTTCCTCCTCCAAATTTAACACTGCTTTTAGTGCACTGAGGCAAATATCATTCCTTAGGACTGTGTTGAACAAACCTTCTCCCATAACAACCGGACAGGTTAAACTTTGACTCATTGCTGAAATGAACACAATCCCACTATTTTTCAGTCCACATGATGTGTTCAGTGGCAAATTTCAATCAGCTCATTTTGTTCTTTTAAGAAATGTAAGGCTTTGTAGAAGCTACTCAATTGTTCAAATTTATTTCATTAAGTCTTTGGAAAATAGTGTGCCTTCATATTTTAATGCCAAAGTTAGCATCAGCTTTTTTAGAGATAATGGTTGCTGTCACAAATCGATCCTCTTTTGATTCATTACCAATTCATTTGTCTTCACTTGCAGTTGTTTTCCTAGTCCTGCCAGGCAGTTTCTTGGCTTCACATGACCTGGTTTCCTCAAGTCTTAGAAATATCCCCAATCAAGATTTAATCTTCAAAACATAACTTGTCTATCAGTTTTCTAAGTTCCAATGATGTCACAGATTTTTTCACCATGTTTACAATGCAAGAGCCTGGGTAATTTAGTAAAATACCCTATTTTATATTCTTACCCTAAAAAATGTTTTCATAATACAAAATAATTATCAAATTTTACAGATTTATTTAATTGTTCTTATGTTTTTGATCATCTGTTTTTTTAATGCTATATAATTATTCTAATAACTTTATCAAAATAAGTTTATTGAGATTTATATTTTGGAATTATATGATTTACCTTTATATCCTTATTTTTCCTTGATAAAATGTTCTATGGAACTTTGAAATTAAAAGTTATTTCATATTTAGACTTTTTCTTAACATTGTTCCGATCTTTATGCTTGCTACTGTATATAAATACATAAAAAGCAACATCTTTTCAACTCAACCTCCTGTTACTTGTTTTCTGTTTGGATATTTTATTTATAATTCAGCAATAATCTTTTATCAGTTACCTGGTAGATTTCTTTGATACAATGTTAAGCAACATTTTATCACAACAACTCATTATGCTAATTTACTACAGACCTTACCCCGGTAGCAGTGTAATTCCCTATCCCCCAATGTAGTATTGGTACACTTACCTTTAATCTAGTATTCTAAAGTTAATTTTACCATGCTATGCAAACACCAGAATGCTGCAAATTTCATTTAGTTTTTCTTTTTTAAGTCAGACATTTGAATCAGAGCAGTATCCACTAATTATGTTTTTATATCTGACATACAAATATTCAACTACCTCTTCATGGAAGTGGGAATAGAATGTATCATAGGGACAATTTAATAGGGAGCCCCATGCACATATGCAGATTCAAGAACAAAAATTGTCCCACCTCCATAACAGCTATCACAAAAGTGTCAAACTACTCTGACTTTTCCCTTTTCGTGCAATAGGAAGGTGCAATACTAGAATCAGAATCTCCAGTATCAAGCAATGTCTGTGAACAGTTTTGCTTTTGAAATAATATTGAGAAAAGTTGTTCTTTATTCATGGTTGCTTAGGAACCAAGCAGACAAATATCTGTTTTCATGATTATTATTAAAGATTTTCAAATTTTTTCAAATTAGAACTTTTTTGTCTTTATGTTTTAGTAAAATCAATAACTCATAAAAATAATCACCAGAATTATTGCAATCATTGTGTGAGTCTTAATATTTCAAAGCTAAAAATAACATTGCTAATATTATTTCAGGTTTGAAAAGTGATCCGAAATGTTGATCACTTATCATTTTGGATCATACTGAGCAAAGACTTGGTAAATACATGACAAATATTATGGAAGCACAATTCAGCTACAATTAGATGAAATAAAAACCAAAAACAAACATCTTTACTCTGTGCCTTTTTTTTTTATTTATACATTTACACATCTGTGGGTTTTTCGTTTGTTTTTTGGATATTTTGTATATTCAAAAGTATCAAAACTGAAGCTATATTTATCAAGACAGAAATGAACAATGAATGAAATGTTATTTTTCTTCAACATACTTATTTCAGTTGGTTATTCACTGGTATCAAGTTGTATCGGATATTCAATTTAAGCAATAAAAAAAAAAAAGTTGCATGGAACTAAGTCTCATGAGAAACAATCATATTGTGTCCTTTTTCTTCTTTCAAAATAGCACTAACTCATCCTGACTTTTGATATCAAAACATCATCACTTTTAATATCTATACATTGTCACTTTTGATAACTAGATATTGTCACTTTTGATATCTAAACATCATCACTTTCGGTATTTAAACATCTTCACTTTTGATATTTAAATATCTTCACTTCCTTTTTTTAGTTTACTCAGTTGTGCATGTCTTCATTAAAATTTCAAATTTTAAACCTTCAAAATTTGAAGATTCAGTCTTGATAATTTCTGATCACATTTCACTCATGCAAACATAATGTGAATTTTAGAAATGAATAGATTTAAATCTTTTAGTAAGATTAAATACCTAGAATCTTCAGTAATGTATTCTAAGATTGATTTATATTGATGAAATAAAAAAGAAAGAATAAGTGAGACTTTTTTCAACTTTGTAGATAATGACTGATGGAAAGAATGAAAGATTAGGAGCCAGTTGGAAAGTGCAAGAATTGTTTCTCTTTGTTCATTCTTGTCTCTGGCTTAACTGACACGACAATCTTCATTACTATCTGTCATCTAATGAAATTTCCTATCATCAGAAGCACTTCTCATTTTTATGAGCTGTCAAATGGTTTTGACCCATAATTTCTCAACAAATTGCCCTTTACCAGTATACTTGGTGATCAGCTAATGCTCTCTCAACAATGATTTTGTCCAATAGGAATTGGTACCCAAAACTGTCTTGATTTATTTACTTTGGCCTGCATAAAGTCCTGATTGACACCTCAATTGACAGTAGCACTGATAAGTAATTCAGATGATGACAATCTAAGGTCAGGCATTGAATAAGGAGGAGATTTGAGTCAGAGGTGCTTGTCTGTACCTCTTTTCTGAAGCCAGAAGCTTTGTAGAAATAAAGTCTTTTGGCACTGGACCAAGGTTCTTGAGTTTTTCTATCTTCAATGACCCTTTTAACATATGAATAATTCATGGGAGCAAAAGACTACTCAAATATGAACTTGTTTTATTGATCATTATATAATCAACAACTTCTTGACTATTAATATGCTAATAAATCTTTTAAAATTTCATCAAGAATTTGTACAAGACAGAGCTGGAAAGTTTTTAGTCCCAAAAAAAGAGAATGAAGAAAGTATGAAACATTGCATTTTTTAAATCGTCAGTGTGAAAATAAAAAACAAAAGTAAGCAAATTTTCAGAAATTTGAAAAACAATATTTGAAATTATAACAGTTATCATAATAAAAAAAAAAACTTTTTGAATGATGTAAGTTAAAATAATTGCTCCTAATAGCATCTAATGACAAAAATCAAATACACTTTTTGATCAACTCAATAAAATGAAAAAATCTACATAATCATTTATTTTCTTAGATATTCTCCTTTAAAAATCAAATTTCCATCACTGAAATGTCCTATCATCCTTCATACATACCTAAAATTCAATTAGGCTGATGGGGAATATCTTTACAGTTTACAATAGAATGATATTAGCAAAATTGAGCTGATTTGAACATTTATAGGCCAAACAACAACAAAGAATACTTTAAAAAAAAAAAAGAAAACAATCAAAGGATAATTTTAATATTGTATTTTTGATTTTCAAAGACTTTGATTAGAAATAAAACCCAAAATATTGTTTGATATATCAAGGCTGGAAAATTCCTAATTATTTCTGTATGGTTGATGATTATAAAATAATATAAGAAGTCACACACACACACACACACACACACACACACACACACACACACACACACACACACACACACACACACACACACACAAACAATATAAGCTGTACCTGTGAAAATTACACAAATTCAAACCATGAATAATATTCTGAGGTAAATGTTGATTTCTATTGTAAAAATTTGGTGAATTACTAACAACACATACCTAACAAAAAAAAAAAGAATGGAAAAATGAAAGATTCAATTTTGTTAGATAAGTAACTGACTTTTGTCAGGAATTTTTTTCAAATAATTTTATTTGAAATTGAGTTAGCTTTTTAAGAAAGTGATGCAATTTGCAAAATGGCTAATGTTGGCAGTTTATGAGAAGATCAGAACTGATAATATTGCTTTCATGGATGAAAATAATGAATGATGAAAGCTATCAGCAAAACAATTATTCAAAAATAAAAAAAAAGAAAGAAAATAGTTTATTAGAAAAGTCATGATTAAAAATGAATAATAAAATTAATCATTTATTTACAGTCTTATTTTTTCTAACAATCTGTATTCTTTTCTTTATTAAGTGATTTTTAAAGTGAAATATGCAAATTCATCAAAGCCATTATCAAAAAATCATTACTTTTATCAAGGAACATTGCAGGCTACTTAGAAACTTGTTTGAATCAAAAAAGTGGTTGTTTTGGAGATACAATATTATTTAGAACCCAGACAAATAAACAGACTCAGCAGCCTTATATATATATATATATATATATATATATATATATATATATATATATATATGTATATATATATATATATACGAGGATCATTAAATAAGTTTACAGACTTTTTTTGTATGGGCACTTTTATTGATAGTACACATATGAAACTCTAGTCCCCTTTGAAGTAATCTCCTATGGCTGCAATACACTTGCTGTACTGTTCCAACAACTTCTGGAAGGCCCCATGGAAGTCCTCTTGTGTAAGCGCTTCAATGACCTTCATCACACCCTCTTTCATCTCCTCAATTGTTTCATAATGACAGCCTCTGAGCTTAGGGGATAACGAAAAATCACAGGGAGCAAGGTCTGGGCTATAGGGAGGCTGAGGAACTGTCTTGATGCCCATCTGGGTCAAATAGTCTATGACAAGGGTGGAGTTGTGGACTGGTGCATTGTCCTGCTGGAAATGCCACTCACCCGATTTGAAGAGTGCTCGCCTCTTCCAACGGAATCTCTTCCTAAACTCCCTTAAAACCTCAACATAGTAACTCTAACCCGAACTCTAACCCTTTAGCCAATGAACTCTGGTGTATTTGCCGCGACCGGCCGATAAACATAAACATGTCAAGCTCCACGCCCGCTGTAGAACAACTATATCCGGGTACGACCGGAACTGACTAAGCCCTTTTTCTTTCTAACGACCTTGACATCTCGTTATAGCTAAAGAAAAGGATGAATTAAAAACTAATAACATTTACAAAGCACTTTGGCCGAAAATAACTAGATAAGACTAGAACTAATAGTCGTCGCTAGCCTATGACGGGTTAGAAAAATACTTTATAGCTACACTCACTTTTTATGAGGGAATTTCTTATTCACGCGGCTGGGCTGTGTGTCACAGCCCTTTCGTGATATCAACAGGCCCTTTTCAACGCTCCGTGGCAAGCTCCGGCGAAGCTCATTAAGGAGGAATCCCGCATTCCGTGCGGTCGAATCCAACTTAACTTACGGCGTTGGCCCCACTTCTCGTGGTAGACCTGCCTTACTTCCACCTACATAGGTATGCTCAAAGGTCCTTTTTAGGACCACAAGAGGTCTCTGTCTGCAGGTCAGAGCATCTCTGACTGGTCAGTAATGACCAGTCGAAACAGACGGCCAGGCGGCAAACACGAAGACGGATTCTAAGACCAACCGGTCTTAACCTCGGTTCCGATTGTCCGATAAGCTGCGCAGCGCTAATGGCACGGTCCAGCCTTTAGCTACGGCTTCACTATCTGCGCAGCGCTAAGATAACGCCCATCTTAGCCTCGGCCTCATGGCCTGTCCGCTCGTTCGCACGGCTTTGACCCGACAAAGCCTTCGTTCTCGTCCGCACGGCTTTGGACACGGCAAAGCCTTCGCTCTTGTCCGCTCGCCCGCACGGCTTTGACCCGACAAAGCCTTCGCTCTCGTCCGCTCGTCCGCACGGCTTTGGCGCGAACCTAGCCATAGCCATCGTCCGCACGGCTTTGACACGGCAAAGCTTTCGTTCCCGTCAGATACGTCCGCACGGCTAGGGGGCCCAGCAAGGCCCTAGCCTTTCCTCGACCTCGACGCTCTTGCAAGGTATCACGCAGTCCACGTAACGACTCGCTGTTACGGACTGTTCTACCACTGCAACAACTGGCTCACGTACGACCCGCTGTACGAGCCAGAAACCAGGCCGACACACCCCCGGTTAATCCAACATATCGTCATAACCGAGGATGTCGATCTACCGAACTCGACGCTCCTGCAAGGTATCACGCAGTCCACGTAACGACTCGCTGTTATGGACTGTTCTACCACTGCAACACCTGACTCACGTACGACCCGCAGTACGAGCCAGAAACCCGATCGACACACCCCCGGTTAACCACAACATA